>CM065484.1:1200000-1616666 GCA_032873175.1 Leptopilina drosophilae | reverse complement strand
ATATCTTCGGTCCAGTACATATATGTATAATCCCGGTGCGAGAGGCACGCACGAAGGGATTACAAAACTACCTTGTGAACCACGGGAGACGGAGAGTGGATGGAGGTAAGCCACCCTTAAGAAGCAACGATACACCGCGCAGTATATATGAGAGTGTTTTTTGTGCGGCAAAAACGCAGAGAAATAACGTGCTTACATGCAATCATCCGAACTCATTCTTTTCTCAAAAAAAATGGCTTTTCACATTTATTAGTCGGACATTTTTTTCCTCTCCTTTATCCTTCACGAGGATTTTTCCTTTTCTCTATATACATTCGTAATAATTACTACGAATTTCGTAGCTTTTTTTCTCAAAATGATCATCGAAATTTCGATACTATTAATTAAACTCTAAAAAAATAAACGTGAAAAAATCGTTTATTTTATAAACCAGTTTTTTTCAATCATAGTTTTTATTACAAAAAATATGGAAACTGTTACCGCTTCTTCTTGAATTTTCCTTCCCGTCTGAAACTTGAAAGACGTATTTTTTAATAAGAATAATATATATTAATAGTATTGAAAATGTGGAATATTATAATCGAATTTAATAATTGCTTAATAATAGATAAAATATAAAACAAATTGAGATTAATTTTTAAAAACAATTTTACATATGTATCATCATTTTATATTTATTATACTAGAGAAAAAATGAGAATCATGGTGTAAACATAACCTCACCCACATGTCACAGTTACCACATTCTATACGCCAGTTTTGATACGTTTTTCCAATTTCATCACTTATCTTGCCTTTTCTAAGGTTAAAACAAGGTTTTAGAAAAGAAATAAAATAATATTTCGATGATAAGTATATAAGATTTGTATCTGCGGTGTCACTTTTACAATCGTCATAACACCTTTTTTGTGCACCTTGTGCACCAATTTACTTCTTTTTCATGACATTTTTCTGAGGTTTCATTCATTTTAAATTTCTTGTAATTAATGCAATTATTAATATTCATTAATATTTTTATTAAATAATTTAGTTAGAACACAGTGCTTTCATAGGAAAAATAGCTAGTAACTGTCGGAAGTGGTTAAAAAATTTTCGCGCTTGCGCAATGTTGAACTCCAATTTAAAGGTCTGTTGCCAACGTTAAAATTTAAAGGCCAACGCAGAATAGAATCTTTAACCGGAACCGCAATCGTAAGCGAAACCGTTAGAATGAGTTAAAGAAGGATAGGTATATTGTTTATCCTTCTTTAACTCATTCTTACGGTTACGGTTACGATTGCGGTTCCGGTTAAAGATTCTATTCTGCGTTGGCCTTTAAACTAACTACGAGAAGATAAGTGCCCAATTGATTTGTCGACTATGCCCAACCCTGTGGAATGAAATTTTTGTTTCTACCCAACCTTGCTTGATGGAAAAAAATAAGCAAAAGATGCAAAATATGGAAATAGAAATAATTACAATTACCTTTTCAAATTTTCGTAAACTAGTGACTAATGTTTCGTGTTTTTTTATGGTATTTCATATAACATTTATTTTTTGCGTCTTTTTTTTTTGAAAATAGACGAGCACACGACGCATCGTCATCGACCGCCCGCCGCATCCACGTATAAAGGTTGTTCACAGTACATCTCTTTTTCAACAATGCGTTCGGTGGTGTAGATTACTTTTCAAAATAGGCGGCGTGACGTAAACGACCTGTCGTTTGTCCCAGCACAAAGCCCTGTTTGCCGACACAATTTTACCGGATTAACGCGGTGTCCTCTCTCTCTCACTCAAGATTTTCTTCCACAGTGGTATTGATGATCACCATGTCTTATTCTTCTCCCATGGTTATATTCATCTTACCATATAGATTTAAAGAGAAGAAAATTTTTCATTGTAAGTATAAAATTGTCTATTGATTATATATATCAGCTGAAAAAAATTTCATTTTTCTATTTAATTTTCTCTATTCGCTAAAACAAAGATTTATAATATTATCCTACTTTTTCTATACGTTGTATAAAATTTTAAGATCAAAATTCATATATATGACGCGGACTGAAGAAAGAAACCATAAATCACCTTAAGGTCATATGTTCGCCAAACTTTTTTGTTTTCTTTTGTTTTTTTGATAGTTTCTTTTAACTGACGTAAATTAGAGTCAAACCATAAAAATAAAAAAATTCAGTTTTTTTTAAATTAACAGACAAACAACAAATTTTTAAAAATTTATTTATTCGAATCTTTAAAATTTTTTTCATCCGAAAGTCTTCTGACTTTTAATAGGGACTGAGTTTTAGCCAGTTTTAAAGAATAAAATATTTTATTTCATTTTTTACAATTTTTTGACACTATCAACCACTCAGCTGCCATTTGAAAAAAATTTAAAAAGTTAGTTTCTTCAATTTTAATTATTTTTAATTATTCTTTCCATCGGAAAATTACCTGACCTTTAGTAGGGACTGAGCCTTAGACAGCCTTAAACAATAGAATATTAAATTTCATTTTTTAAATTTTTTTGACACCATCAGCCACTCAGCTGCCATTTGAAAAAATTTTAAAAAATAGTTTCTTCCATTTTAATTATTTTTAATTATTTTTTTCATCCGAAAATTACCTGACCTTTAGTAGGGACTAAGCCTTAGACAGCTTTAAACAATAGAATAGTAAATTTTATTTTTTACATTTTTTTGGCACCATCAGCCACTCAGCTGCCATTTGAAAAAATTTTAAAAAATAGTTTCTTCAATTTTAATTATTTTTAATTATTTTTCCATCGGAAAATTACCTGACCTTTAGTAGGGACTGAGCCTTAGACAGCCTTAAACAATAGAATATTAAATTTTATTTTTTACATTTTTTTGGCACCATCAGCCACTCAGCTGCCATTTGAAAAAATTTTAAAAAATAGGTTCTTGAATTTTATTTATTTTTTATTAATTTTTCAATCGGAAAATTACCTGACCTTTAGTTGGGACTGAGCCTTAGACATCCTTAAGGAACAATAGAATATTAAATTTCATTTTTAAAATTTTTTTGGCACTATCAGCCACTCAGCTGCCATTTGAAAAAATTTAACAAAATAGTTTCATCAATTTTAATTATTTTTAATTATTTTTTTCATCCGAAAATTACCTGACCTTTAGTAGGGACTGAGCCTTAGACAGTCTTAAAGAATAGAACATTTTATTTTACTTTTTAAATTTTTTTGACACCATCAGCCACTCAGCTGCCATTTGAAAAAATTTTAAAAAAATAGTTTCTTCTATTTTAATTATTTTTAATTATTTTTTCAATCGGAAAATTACCTGACCTTTAGTAGGGACTGAGCCTTAGACAGCTTTAAACAATAGAATAGTAAATTTTATTTTTTAAATTTTTTTGACACCATCAGCCACTCAGCTGCCATTTGAAAAAAATTTAAAAAGTTAGTTTCTTCAATTTTAATTATTTTTAATTATTTTTTCCATCGGAAAATTACCTGACCTTTAGTTGGGACTGAGCCTTAGACAGCCTTAAACAATAGAATATTAAATTTCACTTTTTAAATTGTTTTGACACTATCAGCCACTCAGCTGCCATTTGAAAAAAATTTAACAAAATAGTTTCTTCAATTTTAAATATTTTTAATTATTCTTTCCATCGGAAAATTACCTGACCTTTAGTAGGGACTGAGCCTTAGACAGCCTTAAACAATAGAATATTAAATTTCATTTTTTAAATTTTTTTGACCCTATCAGCCACTCAGCTGCCACTTGAAAAAAATTTAAAAAGTTAGTTTCTTCAATTTTAATTATTTTTAATTATTTTTTCCATCGGAAAATTACCTGACCTTTAGTAGGGACTGAGCCTTAGACAGCCTTAAACAATAGAATATTAAATTTCATTTTTTAAATTTTTTTGACACTATCAGCCACTCAGCTGCCATTTGAAAAAAATTTAAAAAGTAAGTTTCTTCAATTTTAAATTATTTTTAATTATTTTTTTCCATCGGAAAATTACCTGACCTTTAGTTAGGGACTGAGCCTTAGACAGCCTTAAAGAATAGAATATTAAATTTCATTTTTTAAATTTTTTTGACACTATCAGCAACTCAGCTGCCATTTGAAAAAAATTTTAAAAGTTAGTTTCTTCAATTTTAATTATTTTTAATTATTTTTTCCATCGGAAAATTACCTGACCTTTAGTTGGGACTGCGCCTTAGACAGCCTTAAACAATAGAATATTAAATTTCACTTTTTAAAATTTTTTTGACACTATCAGCCACTCAGCTGCCATTTGAAAAAAATTTAACAAAATAGTTTTCTTCAATTTTTAATATTTTTAATTATTTTTTTTCATCGGAAAATTACCTGACCTTTAGTTGGGACTGAGCCTTAGACAGCCTTAAACAATAGAATATTAAATTTCATTTTTTAAATTTTTTTGACCCTATCAGCCACTCAGCTGCCATTTGAAAAAAAATTTAACAAAATAGTTTCTTCAATTTTAAATATTTTTAATTATTCTTTCTATCGGAAAATTACCTGACCTTTAGTAGGGACTGAGCCTTAGACACTCTCAAAGAATAGAACATTTTATTTCAATTTTTAAATTTTTTTGACACTATCAGCCACTCAGCTGCCATTTGAAAAAAATTTAAAAAGTAAGTTTCTTCAATTTTAATTATTTTTAATTATTTTTTCCATCGAAAAATTACCTGACCTTTAGTAGGGACTGAGCCTTAGACAGCCTTAAACAATAGAATATTAAATTTCATTTTTTAAATTTTTTTGACCCTATCAGCGACTCAGCTGCCACTTGAAAAAAATTTAAAAAGTTAGTTTCTTCAATATTAATTATTTTTAATTATTTTTTCCATCGGAAAATTACCTGACCTTTAGTAGGGACTGAGCCTTAGACATCCTTAAACAAATAGAATATTAAATTTTTTCATTTTTTAAATTTTTCGACACTATCAGCCACTCAGCTGCCATTTGAAAAAAATTTAAAAAGTTAGTTTCTTCAATTTTAATTATTTTTAATTATTTTTTCCATCGGAAAATTACCTTACCTTTAGTAGGGACTGAGCTTTAGACAGCCTTAAACAATAGAATATTAAATTTCATTTTTTAAATTTTTTTGACACTATCAGCCACTCAGCTGCCATTTGAAAAAAATTTAAAAAGTTAGTTTCTTCAATTTTAATTTTTTTTTCCAACGAAAAATTACATGACCTTTAGTAGGGACTGAGCCTTAGACATCCTTAAACAATAGAATATTAAATTTCATTTTTTAAATTTTTTTGACACTATCAGCCACTCAGCTGCCATTTGAAAAAAATTTAACAAAATAGTTTCTTCAATTTTAAATATTTTTAATTATTTTTTTCATCGGAAAATTACCTGACCTTTAGTTGGGACTGAGCCTTAGACAGCCTTGAACAATAGAATATTAAATTTCATTTTTTAAATTTTTTTGACACTATCAGCCACTCAGCTGCCATTTGAAAAAAATTTAACAAAATAGTTTCTTCAATTTTAAATATTTTTAATTATTCTTTCCATCGGAAAATTACCTGACTTTTAGTTGGGACTGAGCCTTAGACAGCCTTAAACAATAGAATATTAAATTTCACTTTTTAAATTTTTTTGACACTATCAGCCACTCAGCTGCCATTTGAAAAAAATTTAACAAAATAGTTTCTTCAATTTTAAATATTTTTAATTATTCTTTCCATCGGAAAATTACCTGAACTTTAGTAGGGACTGAGCCTTAGACAGCCTTAAACAATAGAATATTAAATTTCATTTTTTAAATTTTTTTGACCCTATCAGCCACTCAGCTGCCATTTGAAAAAAATTTAACAAAATAGTTTCTTCAATTTTAAATATTTTTAATTATTCTTTCCATCGGAAAATTACCTGACCTTTAGTAGGGACTGAGCCTTAGACAGCCTTAAACAATAGAATATTAAATTTCATTTTTTAAATTTTTTTGACACTATCAGCCACTCAGCTGCCATTTGAAAAAAATTTAAAAAGTAAGTTTCTTCAATTTTAAATATTTTTAATTATTTTTTCCATCCGAAAATTACCTGACCTTTAGTAAGGACTGAGCCTTAGACAGCCTTAAACAATAGAATATTAAATTTCATTTTTTAAATTTTTTTGACACTATCAGCCACTCAGCTGCCATTTGAAAAAAATTTAAAAAGTTAGTTTCTTCAATTTTAATTATTTTTAATTATTTTTTCAATCGGAAAATTACCTGACCTTTAGTTGGGACTGAGCCTTAGACATCCTTAAACAATAGAATATTAAATTTCATTTTTAAAATTTTTTTGACACTATCAGCCACTCAGCTGCCATTTGAAAAAAATTTAACAAAATAGTTTCTTCAATTTTAAATATTTTTAATTATTTTTTTCATCGGAAAATTACCTGACCTTTAGTTGGGACAGAGCCTTAGACAGCCTTAAACAATAGAATATTAAATTTCACTTTTTAAATTTTTTTGACACTATCAGCCACTCAGCTGCCATTTGAAAAAAATTTAACAAAATAGTTTCTTCAATTTTAAATATTTTTAATTATTCTTTCCATCCGAAAATTACCTGACCTTTAGTAGGGACTAAGCCTTAGACAGCTTTAAACAATAGAATAGTAAATTTTATTTTTTACATTTTTTTGGCACCATCAGCCACTCAGCTGCCATTTGAAAAAATTTTAAAAAATAGTTTCTTCTATTTTAATTATTTTTAATTATTTTTTCAATCGGAAAATTACCTGACCTTTAGTAGGGACTGAGCCTTAGACAGTCTTAAAGAATAGAACATTTTATTTTACTTTTTAAATTTTTTTGACACCATCAGCCACTCAGCTGCCATTTGAAAAAATTTTAAAAAAATAGTTTCTTCTATTTTAATTATTTTTAATTATTTTTTTCATCCGAAAATTACCTGACCTTTAGTAGGGACTGAGCCTTAGACAGTCTTAAAGAATAGAACATTTTATTTTGCTTTTTAAATTTTTTTGACCCTATCAGCCACTCAGCTGCCACTTGAAAAAAATTTAAAAAGTTAGTTTCTTCAATTTTAATTATTTTTAATTATTTTTTCCATCGGAAAATTACCTGACCTTTAGTAGGGACTGAGCCTTAGACAGCCTTAAACAATAGAATATTAAATTTCATTTTTTAAATTTTTTTGACCCTATCAGCCACTCAGCTGCCATTTGAAAAAAATTTAAAAAGTAAGTTTCTTCAATTTTAAATATTTTTAATTATTTTTTCCATCGGAAAATTACCTGACCTTTAGTTGGGACTGAGCCTTAGACAGCCTTAAACAATAGAATATTAAATTTCATTTTTTAAATTTTTTTGACACTATCAGCAACTCAGCTGCCATTTGAAAAAAATTTTAAAAGTTAGTTTCTTCAATTTTAATTATTTTTAATTATTTTTTCCATCGGAAAATTACCTGACCTTTAGTTGGGACTGCGCCTTAGACAGCCTTAAACAATAGAATATTAAATTTCACTTTTTAAATTTTTTTGACACTATCAGCCACTCAGCTGCCATTTGAAAAAAATTTAACAAAATAGTTTCTTCAATTTTTAATATTTTTAATTATTTTTTTCATCGGAAAATTACCTGACCTTTAGTTGGGACTGAGCCTTAGACAGCCTTAAACAATAGAATATTAAATTTCATTTTTTAAATTTTTTTGACCCTATCAGCCACTCAGCTGCCATTTGAAAAAAATTTAACAAAATAGTTTCTTCAATTTTAAATATTTTTAATTATTCTTTCTATCGGAAAATTACCTGACCTTTAGTAGGGACTGAGCCTTAGACACTCTCAAAGAATAGAACATTTTATTTCAATTTTTAAATTTTTTTGACACTATCAGCCACTCAGCTGCCATTTGAAAAAAATTTAAAAAGTAAGTTTCTTCAATTTTAATTATTTTTAATTATTTTTTCCATCGAAAAATTACCTGACCTTTAGTAGGGACTGAGCCTTAGACAGCCTTAAACAATAGAATATTAAATTTCATTTTTTAAATTTTTTTGACCCTATCAGCGACTCAGCTGCCACTTGAAAAAAATTTAAAAAGTTAGTTTCTTCAATATTAATTATTTTTAATTATTTTTTCCATCGGAAAATTACCTGACCTTTAGTAGGGACTGAGCCTTAGACAGCCTTAAACAATAGAATATTAAATTTCATTTTTTAAATTTTTTTGACCCTATCAGCCACTCAGCTGCCACTTGAAAAAAATTTAAAAAGTTAGTTTCTTCAATTTTAATTATTTTTAATTATTTTTTCCATCGGAAAATTACCTTACCTTTAGTAGGGACTGAGCTTTAGACAGCCTTAAACAATAGAATATTAAATTTCATTTTTTAAATTTTTTTGACACTATCAGCCACTCAGCTGCCATTTAAAAAAAAATTTAAAAAGTTAGTTTTTTCAATTTTAATTATTTTTAATTATTTTTTCCATCGGAAAATTACCTGACCTTTAGTAGGGACTGAGCCTTAGACAGCCTTAAACAATAGAATATTAAATTTCATTTTTTAAATTTTTTTGACACTATCAGCCACTCAGCTGCCATTTGAAAAAAATTTAACAAAATAGTTTCTTCAATTTTAAATATTTTTAATTATTTTTTTCATCGGAAAATTACCTGACCTTTAGTTGGGACTGAGCCTTAGACAGCCTTGAACAATAGAATATTAAATTTCATTTTTTAAATTTTTTTGACACTATCAGCCACTCAGCTGCCATTTGAAAAAAATTTAACAAAATAGTTTCTTCAATTTTAAATATTTTTAATTATTCTTTCCATCGGAAAATTACCTGACTTTTAGTTGGGACTGAGCCTTAGACAGCCTTAAACAATAGAATATTAAATTTCATTTTTAAAATTTTTTTGACACTATCAGCCACTCAGCTGCCATTTGAAAAAAATTTGAAAAAATAGTTTCTGCTATTTTAAATATTTTTAATTATTTTTTACATCGGAAAATTACCTGACCTTTAGTAGGGACTGAGCCTTAGACAGTCTTAAAGAATAGAACATTTTATTTCACTTTTTAAATTTTTTTGACACTATCAGCCACTCAGCTGCCATTTGAAAAAAATTTAAAAAGTTAGTTTCTTCAATTTTAATTATTTTTAATTATTTTTTCCATCGGAAAATTACCTGACCTTTAGTAGGGACTGAGCCTTAGACAGCCTTAAACAATAGAATATTAAATTTCATTTTTTAAATTTTTTTGACCCTATCAGCCACTCAGCTGCCATTTGAAAAAAATTTAAAAAGTAAGTTTCTTCAATTTTAAATATTTTTAATTATTCTTTCCATCGGAAAATTACCTGACCTTTAGTAGGGACTGAGCCTTAGACAGCCTTAAACAATAGAATATTAAATTTCACTTTTTAAATTTTTTTGACACTATCAGCCACTCAGCTGCCATTTGAAAAAAATTTAACAAAATAGTTTCTTCAATTTTAAATATTTTTAATTATTCTTTCCATCGGAAAATTACCTGACCTTTAGTAGGGACTGAGCCTTAGACAGCCTTAAACAATACAATATTAAATTTCATTTTTTAAATTTTTTTGACACTATCAGCCACTCAGCTGCCATTTGAAAAAAATTTAAAAAGTAAGTTTCTTCAATTTTAAATATTTTTAATTATTTTTTCCATCGGAAAATTACCTGACCTTTAGTTGGGACTGAGCCTTAGACAGCCTTAAACAATAGAATATTAAATTTCATTTTTTAAATTTTTTTGACCCTATCAGCCACTCAGCTGCCATTTGAAAAAAATTTAAAAAGTAAGTTTCTTCAATTTTAATTATTTTTTCCATCGGAAAATTACCTGACCTTTAGTTGGGACTGAGCCTTAGACAGCCTTAAACAATAGAATATCAAATTTAATTTTTTAAATTTTTTTGACACTATCAGCCACTCAGGTGCCATTTGAAATAAATTTAACAAAATAGTTTCTTCAATTTTAAATATTTTTAATTATTCTTTCCATCGGAAAATTACCTGAACTTTAGTAGGGACTGAGCCTTAGACAGCCTTAAACAATAGAATATTAAATTTCATTTTTTAAATTTTTTTGACCCTATCAGCCACTCAGCTGCCATTTGAAAAAAATTTAAAAAGTAAGTTTCTTCAATTTTAAATATTTTTAATTATTTTTTCCATCCGAAAATTACCTGACCTTTAGTAAGGACTGAGCCTTAGACAGCCTTAAACAATAGAATATTAAATTTCATTTTTTAAATTTTTTTGACACTATCAGCCACTCAGCTGCCATTTGAAAAAAATTTAAAAAGTAAGTTTCTTCAATTTTAAATATTTTTAATTATTTTTTCCATCGGAAAATTACCTGACTTTTAGTTGGGACTGAGCCTTAGACAGCCTTAAACAATAGAATATTAAATTTCACTTTTTAAATTTTTTTGACACTATCAGCCACTCAGCTGCCATTTGAAAAAAATTTAAAAAGTAAGTTTCTTCAATTTTAAATATTTTTAATTATTCTTTCCATCGGAAAATTACCTGACCTTTAGTAGGGACTGAGCCTTAGACAGCCTTAAACAATAGAATATTAAATTTCATTTTTTAAATTTTTTTGACACTATCAGCCACTCAGGTGCCATTTGAAAAAAATTTAAAAAAATAGTTTCTTCAATTTTTAATATTTTTAATTATTTTTTTCATCGGAAAATTACCTGACCTTTAGTAGGGACTGAGCCTTAGACAGCCTTAAACAATAGAATATTAAATTTTATTTTTTAAATTTTTTTGACACTATCAGCCACTCAGCTGCCATTTGAAAAAAATTTAAAAAGTTAGTTTCTTCAATTTTAATTATTTTTAATTATTTTTTCCATCGGAAAATTACCTGACCTTTAGTTGGGACTGAGCCTTAGACAGTCTCAAAGAATAGAACATTTTATTTCACTTTTTAAATTTTTTTGACACTATCAGCCACTCAGCTGCCATTTGAAAAAAATTTAAAAAGTTAGTTTCTTCAATTTTAATTATTTTTAATTATTTTTTCCATCGGAAAATTACCTGACCTTTAGTTGGAACTGAGCCTTAGACAGCCTTAAACAATAGAATATTAAATTTCATTTTTTAAATTTTTTTGAGACTATCAGCCACTCAGGTGCCATTTGAAAAAAATTTAAAAAGTTAGTTTCTTCAATTTTAATTATTTTTAATTATTTTTTCCATCGGAAAATTTACCTGATCTTTAGTAGGGACTGAGCCTTAGACAGTCTTAAACAATAGAATATTAAATTTCATTTTTTTAATTTTTTTGACATTATCAGCCACTCAGCTGCCATTTGAAAAAAATTTAAAAAGTTAGTTTTTTCTATTTTAATTATTTTTAATTACTTTTTCCATCGGAAAATTACCTGACCTTTAGTAGGGACTGAGCCTTAGACAGCCTTAAACAATAGAATATTAAATTTCATTTTTTAAATTTTTTTGACACTATCAGCCACTCAGCTGCCATTTAAAAAAATTTAAAAAGTTAGTTTCTTCAATTTTAATTATTTTTATTTATTGTTTCCATTATAAAATTACCTGACTATTAATTAAGACTGAGCCTTAGACAGTCTTAAACAATAGATAATTAAATTTCACTTTTTAAATTTTTTTGACACTATCAGCCACTCAGCTGCCATTTGAAAAAAATTTAAAAAGTTAGTTTTTTCTATTTTAATTATTTTTAATTACTTTTTCCATCGGAAAATTACCTGACCATTAATTGGGACTGAGCCTTAGACAGTCTTAAACAATAGAATATTAAATTTCATTTTTTAAATTTTTTTGACACTATCAGTCACTCAGCTGCCACTTGAAAAAAATTTAAAAAAATAGTTTCTTCCATTTTAATTATTTTTAATTATTTTGAATTATTTTTTCCATCGGAAAATTACCTGACCTTTAGTAGGGACTGAGCCTTAGACAGTCTTAAAGAATAGAACATTTTATTTCACTTTTTAAATTTTTTTGACACCATCAGCCACTCAGCTGCCACTTGAAAAAAATTTAAAAAAATAGTTTTTTCTATTTTAATTATTTTTAATTATTTTGAATTATTTTTTCCATCGGAAAATTACCTGACCTTTAGTAGGGACTGAGCCTTAGACAGTCTTAAAGAATAGAACATTTTATTTCACTTTTTAAATTTTTTTGACACCATCAGCCACTCAGCTGCCATTTGAAAAAATTTTAAAAAATAGTTTCTTCTATTTTAATTATTTTTAATTATTTTTTCAATCGGAAAATTACCTGACCTTTAGTAGGGACTGAGCCTTAGACAGTCTTAAAGAATAGAACATTTTATTTTACTTTTTAAATTTTTTTGACACCATCAGCCACTCAGCTGCCATTTGAAAAAATTTTAAAAAAATAGTTTCTTCTATTTTAATTATTTTTAATTATTGTTTCCATTATAAAATTACCTGACCTTTAGTTGGAACTGAGCCTTAGACAGCGTTAAACAATAGAATATTAAATTTCACTTTTAAAATTTTTTTGAGACTATCAGCCACTCAGGTGCCATTTGAAAAAAATTTAAAAAGTTAGTTTCTTCAATTTTAATTATTTTTAATTATTGTTTCCATTATAAAATTACCTGACCTTTAGTTGGGACTGAGCCTTAGACAGTCTCAAAGAATAGAACATTTTATTTCACTTTTTAAATTTTTTTGACACTATCAGCCACTTAGCTGCCATTTGAAAAAAATTTAAAAAGTTAGTTTCTTCAATTTTAATTATTTTTAATTATTGTTTCCATTATGAAATTACCTGACCTTTAGTTGGGACTGAGCCTTAGACAGCCTTAAACAATAGATAATTAAATTTCACTTTTTAAATTTTTTTGACACTATCAGCCACTCAGCTGCCATTTGAAAAAAATTTAAAAAGTTAGTTTCTTCAATTATAATTATTTTTAATTATGTTTCCATCGGAAAATTACCTGAACTTTAGTTGGGACTGAGCCTTAGACAGTCTCAAAGAATAGAACATTTTATTTCACTTTTTAAATTTTTTTGACACTATCAGCCACTCAGCTGCCATTTGAAAAAAATTTAAAAAGTTAGTTTCTTCAATTTTAATTATTTTTAATTATTTTTTCCATCGGAAAATTACCTGACCTTTAGTTGGGACTGAGCCTTAGACAGTCTCAAAGAATAGAACATTTTATTTCACTTTTTAAATTTTTTTCACACTATCAGTCACTCAGCTGCCATTTGAAAAAAATTTAACAAAATAGTTTCTTCAATTTTAATTATTTTTAATTATTTTTTCCATCGGAAAATTTACCTGATCTTTAGTAGGGACTGAGCCTTAGACAGTCTTAAACAATAGAATATTAAATTTCATTTTTTTAATTTTTTTGACACTATCAGCCACTCAGCTGCCATTTGAAAAAAATTTAAAAAGTTAGTTTCTTCAATTTTAATTATTTTTAATTATTTTTTCCATCGGAAAATTACCTGACCTTTAGTAGGGACTGAGCCTTAGACATCCTTAAACAATAGAATATTAAATTTCATTTTTTAAATTTTCTTGACACTATCAGCCACTCAGCTGCCATTTGAAAAAAATTTAAAAAGTTAGTTTCTTCAATTTTAATTATTTTTAATTATTTTTTCCATCGGAAAATTACCTGACCTTTAGTAGGGACTGAGCCTTAGACAGTCTCAAAGAATAGAACATTTTATTTTGCTTTTTAAATTTTTTTGACACTATCAGCCACTCAGCTGCCATTTGAAAAAAATTTAAAAAGTTAGTTTCTTCAATTTTAATTATTTTTAATTATTTTTTACATCGGAAAATTACCTGACCTTTAGTTGGGACTGAGCCTTAGACAGCCTTAAACAATAGATAATTAAATTTCACTTTTTAAATTTTTTTGACACTATCAGCCACTCAGCTGCCATTTGAAAAAAATTTAAAAAGTTAGTTTTTTCAATTTTAATTATTTTTAATTACTTTTTCCATCGGAAAATTACCTGACCATTAATTGGGACTGAGCCTTAGACAGTCTTAAACAATAGATAATTAAATTTCACTTTTTAAATTTTTTTGACACTATCAGCCACTCAGCTGCCATTTGAAAAAAATTTAAAAAGTTAGTTTCTTCAATTTTAATTATTTTTAATTATTTTTTCCATCGGAAAATTACCTGACCTTTAGTAGGGACTGAGCCTTAGACAGTCTCAAAGAATAGAACATTTTATTTCACTTTTTAAATTTTTTTGACACTATCAGCCACTCAGCTGCCATTTGAAAAAAATTTAAAAAGTTAGTTTCTTCAATTATAATTATTTTTAATTATGATTCCATCGGAAAATTACCTGACCTTTAGTTGGGACTGAGCCTTAGACAGCCTTAAACAATAGATAATTAAATTTCACTTTTTAAATTTTTTTGACACTATCAGCCACTCAGCTGCCATTTGAAAAAAATTTAAAAAGTTAGTTTTTTCAATTTTAATTATTTTTAATTACTTTTTCCATCGGAAAATTACCTGACCATTAATTGGGACTGAGCCTTAGACAGTCTTAAACAATAGATAATTAAATTTCACTTTTTTAATTTTTTTGACACTATCAGCCACTCAGCTGCCATTTGAAAAAAATTTAAAAAGTTAGTTTCTTCAATTTTAATTATTTTTAATTATTTTTTCCATCGGAAAATTACCTGACCTTTAGTAGGGACTGAGCCTTAGACAGTCTTAAAGAATAGAACATTTTATTTCACTTTTTAAATTTTTTTGACACTATCAGCCACTCAGCTGCCATTTGAAAAAAATTTAAAAAGTTAGTTTCTTCAATTATAATTATTTTTAATTATGTTTCCATTATAAAATT
The DNA here is from genome assembly GCA_032873175.1 of Leptopilina drosophilae. Taxonomy (NCBI): domain Eukaryota; kingdom Metazoa; phylum Arthropoda; class Insecta; order Hymenoptera; family Figitidae; genus Leptopilina; species Leptopilina drosophilae. Next base: position 1,601,780 of record CM065484.1, on the reverse strand, counting down.
ACCTGACCTTTAGTTGGGACTGAGCCTTAGACAGTCTTAAACAATAGATAATTAAATTTCACTTTTTAAATTTTTTTGACACTATCAGCCACTCAGCTGCCATTTGAAAAAAATTTAAAAAGTTAGTTTCTTTAATTTTTATTATTCTTAATTATTTTTTCCATCGGAAAATTACCTGACCATTTGTTGGGACTGAGCCTTAGACAGTCTTAAACAATAGAATATTAAATTTCATTTTTTAAATTTTTTTGACACTATCAGCCACTCAGCTGCCATTTGAAAAAAATTTAAAAAGTTAGTTTCTTCAATTTTAATTATTTTTAATTATTGTTTCCATTATAAAATTACCTGACCTTTAGTTGGAACTGAGCCTTAGACAGCCTTAAACAATAGAATATTAAATTTCACTTTTAAAATTTTTTTGACACTATCAGCCACTCAGCTGCCATTTGAAAAAAATTTAAAAAGTTAGTTTCTTCAATTATAATTATTTTTAATTATGTTTCCATCGGAAAATTACCTGAACTTTAGTTGGGACTGAGCCTTAGACAGTCTTAAAGAATAGAACATTTTATTTCACTTTTTAAATTTTTTTCACACTATCAGTCACTCAGCTGCCATTTGAAAAAAATTTAACAAAATAGTTTCTTCAATTTTAATTATTTTTAATTTTTTTTTCCATCGGAAAATTACCTGACCTTTAGTAGGGACTGAGCCTTAGACAGCCTTAAACAATAGAATATTAAATTTAAATTTTAAAATTTTTTTGAGACTATCAGCCACTCAGCTGCCATTTGAAAAAAATTTAAAAAGTTAGTTTCTTCAATTTTTATTATTTTTAATTATTTTTTCCATCGGAAAATTACCTGACCATTTGTTGGGACTGAGCCTTAGACAGCCTTAAACAATAGAATATTAAATTTTATTTTTTAAATTTTTTTGACACTATCAGCCACTCAGCTGCCATTTGAAAGAAATTGAAATATTTGTTTCTTCCAATTTTTGATATTTTTTTTTTGTCGGAAAATCATCTGACTTTTAGTTGGGACTGAGTTTTAGACAGTCTTAAAGAATAGAACATTTAATTTTAATTTTAAGATTTATTTGAAACTATCTGCCACTTAGCGGATTTTTTTCTTGTTTTAAAAAATGTGTCTCAAGAGTAGAATGCAGTGAAAAATAAAAATAATAATAAGAAAATTGAAAAAAGTTTTGCTTATGTTTGAAATATGTTTAAAAAATGTTAAATATAAAAATGTTTTTTTTAGTAATACTATTAATATAAGCTGCGGGTACCTTCTGAAGGTTTCCTCCGGATAAGAAGCAGAAACAAATCCGCTGCCTCTGGATTTATGAGAAGCCGAAAACGATGGTCGATATGATAGTCGTGCCAATAAGCTGTCTAGGAATGCAGAGCCTTCTTGAAAAAGAAGGGCGAAAAAAAATGAAAAAGAGACTTTGAACCTTTCTTTTACCTCGTCCCGATGATCTGTATACTGACAATCTCGATTTTTATATCTACTTGAACGAATTTATTTTATTCAATTTATACGATTTTTGTCTATCGTAAAAGTTGCAAGCAGATCTTTTTTGAAGTTTTTATTTTAAAATTAGAAATTAACTCCTATAGTTTAATATACTTTCAGTAACATGTATGCTTTCCTTCCGGTTTGAACAAATTTTGGAAAAGTGGTGTGCCTTCTATAAAAGTGTTTTAAGTCTATGGCTTAAGTCTACAGTTTAAGTCCATAAACTTCAAATATTCTTATAGATGGCACATTACTTTTTAAAATGTTTTTCAAACCGGAAGGAAAGCATACATGTTATTGAGTGTACAATATAACTTAACTTAATTTTACATTAGAGAGAGTGAATTTATCATTCGGTAATTTAATATTAAGGATAGAAGAATTCTGTCGAGATTAATTTAAAAAAATTGTTAACTTCTTCCAACTTTTATTTTAATTTTCACATTTTTAAAGTTGTACATGCAGTAATTTTTGAATAAAAATAGAAACATGTGGCAAAAAAAGTCTCATAAAGCTCCTTTTGAAAATCGCTGTAATCTTAAAATTTTCCTCCTTAATTGAAAACAACTGTTTCTTACTGACGAGAAGGAAATGGTAAAGAAAAAAAACAGAAAGAAAGTAAAAAAAATCGCAGAAGGAAAGAAACAGTAAACTGATAACGTTTCTCTGAATATAATGAAAGAAGGCACGCGCTGAGTTTTGCGTTTAGTTTTGTGCAATGGAACAGTTGGTCTCTGCTGAAGCATCTGACTGTGATTGACCACATTATACAGAAGAGTGAACTTATCGCGATATATATGTATATATATATATATATAGGAGCGCGCTCAGTTACAAGCGCATTATTTGCGAACCTTACTCGAGAAAATCTCCTAATCAATTTTTACAGAGTCAGTCATTGGATCAGTGTGTGCACGATCTATACTTACATACATACTTTTTCATGTATATAAATACTCTCATTCTCTTTTTATATTCAGAATCGATCAATTTAAGGGACATGCCTGATTTGATTTATACTTTCAGACTCAGATGAGGTTTAACTTTTAGTGAATTTAATCCCCCCTCTCGCAAACCGCATTTTTCCCACTTCACTTAGTAACCCCCTTTAACTTAATGAAGATTTATTTTAAAACCAGCAAAGTAGTTAAACTAGTAAATTTTTTTTGCCATTGTTGTTTTCAAAATTTGCTTTTCCAAATTTAATTAAAAATTCTTAATTTCTTAAAAAATATAATTTTTCTTACCGCTTTTTTCAATTATTTGAACAACTCGTATAATGAATGCCAAAATATTTCTAACAGCAACTTGAAATAAAATTTCAAAATCGATTTCAATAAAAGTTGGCAAAATTTTCATTTGTTTCAATATTGTTCATTATTTAATATTGTTTTTTAAAAATATTTTCGGAAATAGAAGTATTTTTAAAAATTCTTAGTTTCATTTGTTCAAGAAACAATTCTTTGAAATTACTCAATTAAATTTTTCAAAACATTAATTCTTTATGTTAAATAAAAATTTTAAAACTTATTAATATTCATTTTTCCCTAGGAATTAACGATTTTAAATAACTTCAATAAAAACCCTCATGAAATATTATTTCTAAAATTTACAACTGTAATTCCTTCAAAATTCAATTATTTCTTTAGAATTTTGAAATAAAATTATTGAAAAACTTAATGATTTTTAAAGAAGAATAGTGTTATTAATAATTTTTTAATATAAAAATTATGTTTTTAAACTTTTGCTTCCCTAAAATTTTCTATGAATCTAATTTAAAAACCTTTTGAAATTTAATTAATTCCTAAAAATTTTCTCATAACGGTTTAAATATTCAATTATTTTTTGAAATTTTAACTGAAATTTTTCTTAAATTAATTCCTATGAGAATTTAACTACGAGAATTGAATTATTTGGAGAGAATAATTTTTGTAAATTCATAAAATGATAGAAGTTCAAAAATATAATTATATTTAAAGAGGAAACAATAAAATTTAATTTAAATTTAATTTTTTCAAAATCAAGTTAATTTAAATTACTTAAAAAAATTTAAAATATAAAATTTTACAAAATTTCCAATTGTTTCAATTTCTTAAAATATTTATTGAGAATTCAAGTACTTTTTTCTTTAAAAAAAATTATAATTAGTATTTTTCGAAAACCTAATTTTTTAATAATTTTCAAATTAATTTTTTTCAAATTTTAATAACTTTTGTAAAATAAATATTTAACTAATTATTGTCCTTTATTTGCTTAAAATTTCGAAATACTTAAAAATTTGAACTGCAAGTCTTGCAAAATTGAAAAATTCAAAACGAACGTTCATGGAATATTACAGCAGTCATTAAAATTTATCTTTTAAATTACTTTTCCGCATTTACGAATTGAAGTCGTCAAATAAAAACAGGCAGAATTAAAAAAACAAAAAAAGCATCAAATTTTTATTCGTTTTGCTTTCTTTCTATTCAGTCTCATAATAGACACTGATTTTATTTACATTCAATTAAATTCCAATAATTACGCAATCTTTATTGAATTTTTTGCATTACAATATGTATTTCTAAGTTGCGAATAATGAATACAGAAAATTATGTCATTATTATACGTTAAATTGAATGAATTGGATTGATTTTAAATTCTGATGAAATCAAATAAAATTGATAGGAGAAAAGATTGTCTTATTGTCTCCTGATGTAGATTTTGGTGATTTTTAGTGTCTGTCAATTTTAAACATTTAAATATGTATATAACACACAAACCTGTTCTGTCATTTTTTTCGATTCTTTTTTTGTGTTTCTTTTTTTTTGGGGTAAAAAATTATTTTGCGTTCGTTCACTGCGATGACACAGGAACGTTCGGACATTTTTATAATTCTGACGTTAGACAGACGTACTCGAATGAACACACGCTGCGCCTGTTATTTGAGTTAACGACTTTGTAGACAGAATTTCGACCAACGTCACAAATTTACAAGAATTAATTTAGAAATGTTTGGAATTTTATTTTCGCTCTAAATTTTGATGACAGAAAATTTTCGCCAAAGATAGTAATATCTCTAAGATAATTCACCTGGAAGATTCGACAATTATTCTCGGGTTTTCTCCAACACTTTTCTCTTTAATTTTTTTTTAATAAATTGAGCTGAAACTTTGCACAAAAGTCTAAAATACAATAAAGTTGGGCTGTGATGTACAAAAGTTTTATTACTTTTAAAAATTAATTATTAGAAATTATTTTAAAATTAGCAGTTAGAAATATGAATAAAAAAAAACGAAATGATTTAAAAAAAAATTCAATTAAACTTTTTCAAAAAAATTTATCCTACAAAGTTGTTAATTAAAAATACAAAAAAAATTATATTTTCTCAGATTGACTGTGAAACCTTTTTAAAATTCAATCAATTTCCAATTCCTTTATTAAAAGATAAAAATAAATAATTTATTTAATAACTGAATTCTCTCGGCGAATTTTAATATTTAAAAAAACCTGAATTCCAAAAAAAAAATGTTAATATTTTTTAAAATAATTGAATCCCTAAAAAAATTGTATTCTTTTTGGAAAATAATTGAAATATTGCAAAGAAATTTATAAAAAAAATTTGTTACTTATTGAATTCGTGTGAAATTTTTACTATTTATGAAAATAATTCAATGTTAATTAAAATGGTCATAAATAAAATTATTAACCTGATTAAAATTTTCGAAAATAATAAAATTTTGGAGAAGAATTTTATTATTTATCAAAGTATTTAAAAATTTTAACGAGAATTTTCAAAAATTAAATATATTCTAATTTTTCCGAAAATTGTTAATAAAACTTTTGAGAATAATAATTACATTTTTTTTTTTTTTGAGAAATTCAATTAAAATTTTGTTAAAAATAATTGAAAATTCTATTGGATGAATTATTTGGGTCATGAAAATAATTAAATTTCTAAAAAGAATTTTATTATTGATGAAAAAAATTGAATTTTTGATAAATATTCTATTCTTTATGTAAATAATGGAATTATTACAAAAAAAATAATTAAAGTTAAAAATAATTGAAAATTCTATTGGATGAATTATTTGGGTCATGAAAATAATTAAATTTCTAAAAAGAATTTTATTATTGATGAAAAAAATTGAATTTTTGATAAATATTCTATTCTTTATGTAAATAATGGAATTATTAAAAAAAAATAATTAAAGTTAAAAATAATTGAAAATTCTATTGGATGAATTATTTGGGTCATGAAAATAATTTAATTTCTAAAAAGAATTTTATTATTGATGAAAAAAATTGATTTTTTGATAAAAATTCTATTCTTTATGTAAATAATGGAATTATTGTGAAGAAATTTTTTGAAAAAATTGGTAAATAATTGATTTTATGTGAAATTTTTAATTATTTATGTAAATAATTAAATGTTTTAGTAATATTTTATTAAATTTTTGATGGGATTTTTTATTAAAATAGTAGGTATTGAAAAACATTGAATGGAGGGAATTTTTTTTAAATAAATTGAAATTTTGCCAAGAATTTTATTAAAATTTATAAAAATAGTTCAAATTTTTTAGAAGAATTTCATTATTTATAAAAATAATTTTATAATTTTAAGGAGAATTAAAAAATTTTTATGATAATAATTGTATTACTACGATGAATTTTATAATTTTTGAAAATAATTGTATTTCTACGATGAAATTTATAATTTTTGAAAATAATTGTATTTCTACGATGAAATTCATATAATTTTTGAAAATAATTGAATTTCTGCGCAATTATTTCTAACTTTTCCGAAATTCATTTTTTTTAAAAACGTTTTTAACTCTAAATTTCTTTTATAGATCCAATATTTTTAATAATTAATTAAATATGTATTAAAAAATTTTACTGCAATTCCAAGGAATTAAAAACAATTATAAATTTTGGAAAAGAATTTTTTATTTCTATTAAAATTATTAATTTAGATATTATTAAAACATTATTTAAATTATCCTCAAAAATTAAATTATTGAATATTTAAGTATAATTTAAAAAATGGTATTAAAATAATTGAATTTCTAGGAAAAATTTTATGATTTTTGAAAATAATTGAATTTCTGCAATTATTTCTAACTTTTTCTATAAAATTCAATTCATTTTTAGTGTTTTTAACTAAAATTCTTCTATATAAAACCATTAATTTTTAATAATTAATTAAATATGTATTGAACAATTTAACTATAATTTCAAGAAGAATTTAAATTATTAACGATTGGCAAAAATCTAAGTTTTTCAAAATTCCTAATGAAAATTCATTATCAAAATTGAAATTTTATTTTCATAATAGAATAAAAATTCAAAATTATCAGATTAATACCTTTTAAACTTCATTTATTTTTAAAAAAAATATCTTACACAGAATTCTTTTTGTATTCAAGTAAAATTATTCATTAAATAATTTCTAATTAATAATTTTCTAAGAGTTTTTCAAGAATTAAATGATTTAAAAAGAAATTATTGACCGAAATTTAAAAAAATTAAAAGTTTTATATTTGAAATTAGTAAAAATTTTATACATTTTATGTCATTACAAATTCTATTGTATGTCAATTGTTTATAGTTGTTATTATTTGTTACAATTCATTGTTAACTTGTTATTACAATTTTATTATTTTTCTATTGTTTAGAATTGTTATTATTTTTTGTTACAATTTCTTATTAATTTATTATTACAATTCTATTATTTTTCAATTGTTTAGAATTGTTATTGTTTTTGTTACCATTTATTATTAATTTATTATTACAATTTGTTATTACAATTCTATTATTTTTCAATTGTTTAGAATTGTTATTATTTTTGTAACATTTTCTTATTAATTTATTATTACAATTTGTTATTACAATTCTATTATTTTTCAATTGTTTAGAATTGTTATTATTTGTTACAATTTAGTATTAATTTATTATTAATTTTTTATCGCAATTCTATTATTCTTCAATTGTTTAGAATTGTTATTATTTTTGTTACAATTTATTATTACAATTTGTTATTACCTTTCTATTATTACAATTCTATTATTTTTCAATTGTTTAGAATTGTTATTATTTTTGTTACAATTTATTATTTTTTTATTATTACAATTTATTATTACAATTTATCGTTACGATTTTATTTTTTTCAATTGTTTTGAATTGTTATTATTTTTGTAACAATTTCTTATTAATTTATTATTACAATTTATTATTACAATTTATCATTACGATTCAATTTTTTTAATTGTTTAGAATTGTTATTATTTTTGTAACAATTTCTTATTAATTTATTATTACAATTTATTATTACAATTTATCATTACGATTCTATTTTTTTCAATTGTTTAGAATTGTTATTATTTTTGTAACAATTTTTTTTAATTAATTATTACAATTTGTTATTACAATTCTATTATTTTTTAATTGCTTAGAATTTTTTTTATTTTTGTTACAATTTATCATTAACTTTTTATTACAATTCTATTATTTTTCAATTGTTTCTTTTACGAAAAAATACGTCACCAACATTCAAAATATTCTCATGAATTTAAAAAATTTAATTTCTTCCAGTACTCTTTTAAATAAAATTCCCTGACTTCCTTGATGAATTCCTTCTTTCGTATACAATAAATAATAAATAAATAATAAATAATAGTAAAATAATAATAACGTTAAATAATTACGTTCGTTTTACTCAAATTTCAAAGAAATCATCTTTCTTCCTCAAAAAATAGTAAATTTATTTAAAAAAAAAAAAAAAAAAACATATAGAATTGGAACAAAAATCATAGATTGAGATAATTATTGTTCTTTTTTCTTGGTCTGAATTTAGAAGTTGTTTCTTTCGGGTGATGAGGGGAAGGGAGAAAGAGCACGTCGTTCTGATGGAAAGATGAGTTTAAAGAAACAACCGGTAGCATTTTGAGATGAAGTCTCCCGCTGACCTTTCTGGCGTTAGATCAGTCCGGTGAACCCTGACATAAGGAATGCTTGAGTTAGGTACACTCTTCATCTCTCCCCATGATCCTCTCCTGGTTCCCAGCTACCAGTGAGGACTTTTGACGTGAGGCAAAAAAAAAAAAAAAGATGAAGTAAAAGAAGAAGAATTCCCTTTCGACTGTGGCCTTATAATACTCTTGAACGATGTCGGTTGAGATATCTTTCAAGAAATTATAAACCTGATGCCCAGGCGCCACTGTATTACGAAGGATTTTACTCTTTTGTCCTCAAAAAAAAAAAAAAAAAAATATCCTCAAATACATAAATTTCACGGAATTCAATTCAATACAACAAAATATATACTTAAATATTTTTATTCTTTCAGGATCATTTTGTTTATTCTAAATTAAAAAAAAAACATTCCTTATACACAGTAAGAAAAAAATTTAAACAAAAGTACTTTTAAAAAATCAAATTTTTACAATTTTTACAATTTTTACAAATTTACAATTTTTTTTCCATATTGATGAAATGAATTGAGAATAGGAAGTTTTCACAACTATTTGAACAATTGTTAGACTGAGAAATTTACGTCGTTAGCTCATTGCTAATATTGATTAATATGTGAAAGATAATTTTGACAATAACTGCGGATAACAATAATACAATATTTGTGTTCCTAAAAAATTTGAATTTTTTTTTTCCCTACTATTGACATTACCATATTCATGCATATATATCATATTTGTACATACATTTAATTCTAGTCGCATATTTCATTTAACACTCTTCGTTATTCTTTATAGAATTACATCAGCTTTCATAAAGTGAAGGGAATAAAATCGATTTTAAGTGTTGGGAAAAAAGAAATATTTTTAACTTCTACGTTTCAAAAGTTTTTGTGTCCTAAACTCCATTGGCAGTAATAATGTTGAAAAGAATATTTTTCACTAATCTAAACATTTTTTTTGTTTTATTCTTGTTTTATTTATTTATCATCATTGAAAGTAGTCCAATGAGGGGAAAAGCAACGTCAGATGATTTATATTATTCAACGGACGAATTTAACGATAATCCGTTGAGATTAAAGAGAGAATCGAATGTCACATTTAAGAGATTGTTCAAATTGAGAACAACAGCTGAGAGTAAGTCTTCAATTATATATATTCTTGTACATTAAAATATTCTTATACATTTTCAAAAAAATATTAATTAAACGGAGCTTGTTTTTAAAAATTGTAAATTAAAATATTTTTTTTTCGTCAGTAAAGATTTATGTTCTACTTTTAAATTTCAGAAGTGTGCAACAATAGCAAAATTGAAGAAATTACAAGACCCATCTTTTGTACGAATCTAACTAATCTTAATAAGAATTGGGACATATATTGCACGGAAACACTTTTTGAATGCATACTTTAGATTTTTGGAATTTCGATATTTTGGAAATTTTATGCTAATGCTAGTAAATACTCTATGATAATAAAAAAAATATTTATCAACTTTCACAAAAAAAAAAAAAAAAATAGATGTTATGAAAAATTCGACAATTTTATTTAATGTATATTATAATCAACAAAGGTGAATGTAAATAATAAATGACATTGTTAATAAAATGAATATCTTTTAAAAAAAAATTTTTTTTAAACTAAAAATTAATTATCTGCTTAGAATAGAAAATTATTATTATTATAGATATTATTATTATTATTATTATTATCATTATTATTATTATTATTATTATTATTATTATTATTATTATTATTATTATTATTATTATTATTATTATTATTATTATTATTATTTTTATTTTTATTTTTATTATTATTATTTTTATTATTAATATTATTATTATTATTATTATTATTATCATTATTATATTAGTATTAAAACTAATTTAAATAAGGGGAAAAAATTAATTTACATAACAGACAATATTAAAAACTGATAACACGCTATCCAAATATTTATTTAATAAACATTGTATTTCCATTTCAAATGACCCATTTTTAATAAAACAGTTGTTTAAATTCAAAGGCGAGAATTTTTACATAGAACTAAAATTTTCATTTTTTTTTTTTTTTTTGAATAAATGAAGAAAATAAAAAAAATTATTTTAAAACCAATTATTTTAACTTAGTTTTGGTCATGAATTAATTATAAAGAAATTATAAACATTTTTTTTCCTTTATTTTGAAAAAAAACTTTGAACTTTATTAACGCAAAAATATTGCAATTAAGACATGGAAATAGTGTAAATTATTTTTTATAAAAAAATAGTAAGTATCGGGAATAAGCAATTAAAACAAAAAATACTTAAATTTCTTTGAAATATTATATAAATATGATGATAAACGCAATATAGGTTCTCGACCTCCGCTCAGCGATTAAACATGAAAATTTAGTCCGCCATGTTGGATCCACCATTTTGAAAAAAACGTTCCAGTGAAACGTATATTTTATTATTTACCTCTGTATTTATTATAAATCAATCAAAATCATTTATACAATTTTTCCCTTATTTTCCAAAAAATAAAAATTTTTCCTAATTTTATTTGCAATTAAAATTTGCAATCGAACGAAATGGTAATTATAAACATTTTTTTTCCTTCATTTTGATAAAAAAAACGTTGAACTTTATTAAAGCAAAAATATTGCAAAAATATTGTTAATTATTTTTTACAAAAAAAAATAGTAAGAATCGGGAATAATTTGTTTCCTCAAAAGAAAAGAAAATATTTTTTTAATTTTAAAAGTAAATCTTTTATTATACGAAATCATTTGCGATGAAAAATTTATTTTGTAAAAAATTTTCCCTGTTATAAAATTTTTTTAAGTGAGCTGTATATTCATAAATCTTTTCAATTTTTTTTATACTTTTTTTTGTAAAGAATAAGTGTGATTGCTAAAATCTGACCTCTTATCGCAATGACCAAATATTTGTATCGTCGAGATTTCAGATTTTTGCATATATATAAGTTGCATTCCGACAAACCGCGATATAGTCCATTGGTCAAAAGTCGAATATATAATTCTTCCACTCACAAAATTTAAAATATATATTATTGAAAAAAAAATTGTAATTTAGTTTTTGAAAATTAAAATGAAATTTTTCCTCTTTTCTTTTCTATTATGTCTATTCGTTTCGATTCAAGTAACTAAAGCTCAACAAGTAAATAGAAATCGATATTATAATACAATGGATGCTGCAGAAGGTAATTAGAAAACTAATATAAAAAATAATAATTTTCTACAACGAGTTGAAAATTTAATTTTTTAAAAATTCATTAGAAAAATTATTTTACTTATTTACTTACGATCTGACTATAAACGAAATATTCAATATTTTTCTTGATATTCAGCTTGAATTTCGTATTTTTTATTTATTGTAACTACTGTTATTTATTATTATTATTATTATTATTATTATTATTATTATTATTATTATTTATTATTATTTATTATTATTTATTATTATTTGTTGTTGTTGTTATGCAAATTACAAATTTTTTTAATTTCAAATATAAACTTTTTAAATAGTATCATAGTCAAAATTTAAAAAATAAACTAACAAAATTAGTTACTACTGTTCATAATTTAAAAAATTTAATAAAATTTCACGAAAGAATTTAATAATTTTCTAAAATTTTAATAAATCCTTCTAAACAATTCAATTATTTTTTTAAGTAGTAAAATCTTTAGAAAAATCCAATTATTTTTAAAACAATTATAATTGAATTCCTCAGAAGAGATCAATTTTTATAGAAATATTTTTAATACACTTGGAAAAAATGAAATTTTTTTCAAAAATTTTAATAATCCCTTCAAACTAATTAAATTATTCTTCAAAACCAAGAATCTTTTCCCAAGAATTCAATTAATTTTATAAATAGTAAAATTCTTTGCAGGTATTCAATTATTTTGAAAACAATTTTAATTAAATTCCTCGGATAAATTCAAATATTTCAAAATATTTTCTTTTATTTCCTAAAATTTTGATAAATTTTTGGAAACATTTCAATTATTCTTATAAATATTACAATTCTTTGAAAGAATTAAATTATTTTTAATCCAATTTAAATAAAATTACACGAATATGAATTTAATTGTTTTCAAAAATTTCCATAAGATTCTAAATCAACAAGAATTTTTTAATTCTTTCAAAAAAAAGAAAATGAAAGTAAGAAAGAAAAAGAACAACAAAATTACATTATTTTCAATTATTTCTATAAAATTATTCATAACAATTTAATTATTTCTCAAAATTTTTAATAAATTCTTTGAAACATTTCAATTATTTTCATTAATAGTAAAATTCTTTCCAATAATTCATTATTGTTTATAAACAGTGAAATCCTTTGCAGAAATTTAACTATATTCATGAAAATTTTAATAGACTCGAAAGAATTTTAACCTTCAAATATTGACATAAAATTCATTTATTTTCTAAAAATTTAATAAATTCTTCGGAACAATTCAATTATTTTTAAAAATAGTAATAAAATTCTACGCAAGAATTCAAAAAATTTTATAAATAGTAAAATTGTTTGCAGGAATTCAAATATTTTAAAATATTTTCATAAATTTGATTTATTTCCTAAAATACTACAATTCTTTGACAGAAATTAAATAGTTTTTAATCCAATTTAAATATAATTAACACTAAAGAATTCAATTATTTACAAAAATTTCCATAAAATTCAATTTCAACAATAATTTTTGAATTCTTTATAAATAATTCAATTATTGTCAAAATATTTATAAAAAAGAGAAAAAATTTCATTATTTTCAATTACTTCTATAAAATTCTTCATAAAAATTAAATTATTTTTCATAATTTGAATATAAATTCTTCGAAACACTTCAATTATTTTTATAAATAGTAAAATTCTTTGCAATTCATTTGTTTATAAATAGTGAAATCCTTTGTAGAAATTTAATTATTTTCAAAACGATTTTATTAGAATTTTTTCCAAAGAATTTTTCTTTAAATTTATTAACATATAAATTTCATTTATTTCCTAAAATTTTAATAAATTCTTCGGGACAATTCAATTACTTTTAAAAATAGTAATAAAATTCTACGCAAGAATTCAATTAATTTTATAAATAGTAAAATTCTTTGCAAGAATTCAAATATTTTAAAATATTTTCATAAATTTTATTTATTTCCTAAAACACTACAATTCTTTGAAAGAAATTAAATTATTTTTAATCCAATTTAAATAAAATTAACACTAAAGAATTCAATTATTTACAAAAATTTCCATGAAATTCAATTTCAACAAGAATTTTTGAATTCTTTATAAATAATTCAATTATTGTCAAAATATTTATAAAAAAGAGAAAAAAATTTCATTATCTTCTATTATTTCTATAAAATTCTTCATAAAAATGTAATTATTTTTCATAATTTGAATATAAATTCTTCGAAACATTTCTATTATTTTTATAAATAGTAAAATTCTTTGCAATTTATTGGCTTATAAATAGTGAAATCCTTTGTAGAAATTTAATTATTTTCAAAACAATTTTATTAGAATTTTTTCCAAAGAATTTTATCTTCAAATTTATTAACATATAAATTTCATTTATTTCCTAAAATTTTAATAAATTTTTCAAAACAATTCAATTATTTTTATAAATACTATAATTCTTCGAAAGGAATTAACTTATTTTCAATTCAATTTAAATAAAATTAACACGAAAGTATTTAATTTTTTTCAAAAATTTCCACAAAATTCAATTTCAACAAGAATTTTGAATTCTTTAAAAATAATTCAATTATTGTCAAAATATTTATAAAAAATTTCATTATTTTCAATTATTTCTATAAAATTCTTCTTAACAATTTAATTATTTCTCAAAATTTGAATTTATAAATATTTATAAATAGTAAAATTTTTTGCAATAATTCATTTATGTTTTCCTAAATAGTAATAAAATTCTTCGGAAGAATTTAATTATTTTTAATACAATTTTAATAAAATTCTTCTTCATAAAATCCAATAAATTGCTTTCAAATTTTTCAATTAAAATTTTTAAAGAAACTCCTTTAGTTTAAAAAAAAATTCAAAGAAATTCTTCAAAAGAATTTAATTAGGATTTTTAAGAATTTTAATAAAATTCTTCAAAAGAATTTAATTAGGATTTTTAAGAATTTTAATAAAATTCTTCAAAAGAATTTAATTAGGATTTTTAAGAATTTTAATAAAATTCTTCAAAAGAATTTAATTAGGATTTTTAAGAATTTTAATAAAATTCTTCAAAAGAATTTAATTAGGATTTTTAAGAATTTTAATAAAATTCTTCAAAAGAATTTAATTAGGATTTTTAAGAATTTTAATACAATTCTTCACTTGAATTTAATAACATTTTTGGAAGAAATTCTATTACTATCAAATTTTTCAATAAATTTCTTTGCAATAATTCGATGATTTTTAATACCGATTAATTTTAAAATTTGAAAATATTTTAAAAGAAAAAATGGAAAAAAAAGTTAAGAAACAAAAAAACGAACAACTAACTAAAAAATTTAATTTCAGCAAACTGTCCAAGAAATAATATTAAAAGGATTAATTACACAGGACCATGTTCGGGATTCGCATCAAGAAATAATTTGCAGTTGCAGCGAGTGCAATGTAATGGATCAGCATACGAATGTAGACAGAGTTAAAGAAAGAAACACAACTGTCGATGTTTAAATTTTACTAATTCTAAAATTTATTTCACATAAAGTTTATTTGGCAACAATTTCATTTGGCATGAAAGTCATATTCACCTGACTTAATGCTCTTTAAAAGTTACGTGATTATGACTCATAAATAAATTTTCTAATTTTTCTCCAAAAGTTAGATTTGAAAATAATTTTGTTACAAAATAGAAAACCGTATAGGAAGCGAAAGGAAAATGTCATTTTTTTTGTAAATTTCGATTTCGTAGGGACAAAAATTATTTGAACAGAGGATACAATTTTGATTCTGGATTAAAAACAACAAATAATATTCAATTGAAATTTACACATCTAGGAAGTACAAGGTTTTATTTTTAGGTTCTTGGGGAATGTTTTCGTTTTTCATGATCTGAATGTTTCACCATTCTAGGGGTAGGCACTCATAAGCTATTCCCTTACAATCCACCGTACCAAATTGAAAAACAGTTGGATCAGGGATTCCCAGGCATTTTCCGGTATAGCTCACAATTTTATAGTCCACTGGGCATTTACCTAAAATTAATTTTCAAAAAGTATTATAATTTCAATTATTCATCCATTTCGGCCTGAAAAAATGTGACTAATAAACATTAGAATTTACTGTTAAATAAAATATAAAATAGAAATAGAAAATAAATAAAAAATACTGTTAAAAAAGTGTTACATTTTCAATACATGATATTTCAAATTTTCAATTACTATTAATAATTTTTATCCATCATTTTCGTCACTATCATCTTGGAAATTGTACTTATTAATTTTTTTTAAAATATCAAATTTTAAATATATTAAAATTACCATTAAAATTACCATTAAAATTACCATTAAAATTACCATTAAAATTACCATTAAAATTACCATTAACATTACCATTAAAATTACCATTAAAATTTTAGACTTACTTTTAGCCATGTATTCTGAGGCGTATTTCTCCTGTGAATCTACAGAATTATCATCATCGAGATCTAGTCTGCCACCATTGTGAACTCGAGCCTCAATAATTGTGACGATTACAAACAAAAGAAAAGAGAAAATAAAGATTTTCATTTTTAACAGTTTATAGTTTCTTCCACGGGAGGAAAAAAATTATTGACAATATCTTGAAAGTTTTTTTTACGACGATCTTAAGATAAGGATTTCGAACTTTATATACACCTGCAATTGGCAGATTGTCAACAAAAAATTGAGCAAATCAAACTGAATCTATAACTATGACCTTCAAATTACAAGGGTCATTAACTATACAATTGTGTACACTTACTTAAGTATATATCTATAATTGAAAATCTATTTTAGAACGTCACTAAAAGCTACTATTTGTCTTTTGAGACTTTCCACAAAACTTTAAATTCACTGATACTGGAAATAAAAAAAACTATTCTGGAAAATATTAAAATAATCAAATTCTTTAAAACTTTTCAATTCTTTATATAAAAAGTATTCAAAATTCTATTTTCAATATTTGAAGTATATTTGCAATCAAAATTTCGAAAAAGAATTCAATTATTTGAAAAACAAAGTTATAAAATTCAACCAAAAATCAATTATTTTTAAAAATAACCAATTTTTCACATAAGAATTCATTTTATTATATTCATGAAAAAAATTAATTATTTAAAACAATATTTATAACATTCTTGTGGAAAATTCTACTATTTTGAAAAATGACAAATTCTTTCACAGAAATATTGTATTCTATTAAAACTTTTCAATATACAATTTTTCGCAATAATTCAATTATTTTCATAAATCAGAAAATTCTTTTCAGAAATCCAATCATTTTTAAAAAAACTAATGTTAATAAATTTCTTCGCAATAATTCAATTACTTTTGAATAAGTAATAAAATTTTTCACTCGCATTCAATTTATTCTCAATTTATTCAATTTATTAAATTTCAGTTACTTTTAAAATCAATTATTAAAAAAAATGTTTTTGTTTTAATTCTTTGAAAAAATTCAATTATTTATATGAAAATATTAGAATTTTCAATAGTAATTCTCCAATTTCAAAGATGACAAATTTTTTTTTTACAGTAATTCAATTATTTTTTGAATATTTCAATAAAAATAAATAAAATAATAATAAATAATAAATAATAATAAATAAGTAATAATTATAATAAATAATATATAATAATAAATTCAACTATTATTTATATAAAAATATTAGAGTTTTTTACTGAAATTCAATTATTTTTAAATATATTACATATTTAATTCATTTTTTCAAAGAAACTGGTTTATAGATGAATTTTTGTTAAAAATCTTTTTAAAAATTAAACCTTTTATGCAAAATTTACAAATAATTGCAAAAATTCAAATATTTTCAAAAATTCGTTCCTCATTTTAACGATTTTTAATATTTATTAATTTAAATAAATTTTCCAAAAGAATTAAATTATTGGAAAAAATAAGGAAATTTTAATGAAATTGTTGAAAAAGAAATCAATTTTTTTTTCATAAATAATAACAATTCTTAGAATTTGAACTGTTTTTAATACAATTTTAAAGGGATTGCTCAATAAGTTTTATTATTCTTAAAAAATTTTTAATTCTATTATCTCAAAATAATCAATTACTGAAAAAACAATTTTTTTTTAAATTTTTTGAATGAATTCAATTATTGATTGATTATTATAAAAATATTCATAATTATTTTCGAATATTTTAAGAAAATTGTTCGAAGGAAATTAATTATTATTTTAAATCCAACTTTATAACAATTTCATAATTATAACAATATTTATCAGAAGAACTTATTTAGTTTTAAATGTAATATATTTTTTCTTCAAAATTGAATTATATTTTTAAAAAATCCTAATAATATTGTTCGCAGGAATTAAATTCTTTTCATAAATAATAAAATGCTTCTTAGGATTTTAGTTATTTTGGAAAAAAAGTTTTAATAAAATTCCACACACATTTAATTAATTATCAAAAAATTTACTAGAATTCCTTGTAAAATTTTAATTATTTTTAAAAACTTTTCGTAATTCAGTGTCAATGATTTTCGATATCTACACTATTTTTATAAAATTTTCAAATAAAATTTAATTATTTGGAAATTTTGTTTTAAAAATCTTCTTGAGAAATTCGATGTTTTTATGAATAATAAAAAATTCTCGGGAATTCAATTGTTTAAATTGGAATTTGCATATAACATTAGTCTATAGAAGTAAAATACTAAAAATTTTTTTTTATAAAATTCTTCACAAGAATGAATTTTTTTTTAAATATTTAAATTCCTTGCATGGCTAATAATAAATGAATAAAAATTAAATTCGCTGCAAAAATTCAATTTTTTGACAGGATAAGAATAGGAGTCAATTTTTTTTTTATTGAAAAATTAGGAAAAACTCATGAAAATAAAATATAGAATGGAATTTTTTTGTCAATGTTGTTATTATTATGTATATACAAACATTTATTGAAAATAAAAAGCGTTAGAAAAATTTGCTACTAATTTAACTGATTGGATAAACTAAATTGCAGCTGTGTCAATAAATTCCTTTCGATTTTTCATAAAAAATATTTATATTCAAAATAATCAAGAAAAGAAGCAAAAAAAATAACACGTGTTTAAAAGTTACTGACCTTTTTATCAATAGCTATATTTATATTTATGTATAAAATTAAGATTTTAGATTGCTATATATAAGTTGGATCTCGACAAACCGCGATAGAGTCCATTGGTCAATAGTCGAATATATCTCATTCTTCCACTAACAAAGTTCGAAATATTTATTATTAAAAAAAAATTGTTATTAATTTTGAAAATGAAAATGAAATTTTTTCTCCTTTCTTTTCTATTATTTCTATTCGTTTCGATTCAAGTAACTACAGCTGGAAAAGTAATTAAAAATCATCGTTATTTTAATTCAATGGATGCTGCAAGACGTGAGTACAAAACTAATATGTAAAAAATAATAATTTTCTACAAAAAGAGTTGAAAATTTAATTTTTTAAAAATTCTTTAGAAAAATTATTTTATTTATTTATTTATTTATTATTATTATTATTATTTATTATTATTATTATTATTATTATTATTATTATTATTGATTATTATTATTTATTTATCTATCATTATTTATTATTATTTATTATTATTCATTATTATTTGTTATATATTTAATATCATTCATGTAATTTAATTATTTTCGCTTACTTTTTATTAGAAGAATATTTTTTGAAAACAATGATACAGTAATGTGATAAAATATTAAATAAATATAATAACGATTATATTTCATAAATAAATAATTACTTGTATATGACAGAAGTAATCATACGTAATTAACACTTTTTGATAGAAAAATTAATACTGCCTGTAAAGAGGAAAAATAGCGATTAATGTGTAAAAAAAATCTAATTTCAGCAAACTGTCCAGGAAATAATATCAAAAGGATTAATTACACAGGACCATGTTCGGGATTCGTGACAAAAGATTCAACGCACGTGGAGCCAGTGCAATGTAATGGATCTGCATACGAATGTAAAAATTGAATAAGAAAAGAAAATTGTATACACATCAAATATCAATAATTGAAAATTAATTTTTTTATAACTAAAAAACATTACGTGCAACAACAAATAAAGACAAAGATAATATAATTTTTATATTTTAAATATTAAAAATTAATTGAAACTATGCTTACAAATTTATTTTCATTAAATGAATCCGCTTTTAGTTTATAAAATTTGCGACTTAACTGATTGTTTAGATAGTCAACGAATTTTTTCAGCTTTTTAAAATTAATTTAAAATTGTAATGATAAATAAAAACACAAAAGAATTTTTTCACTTCTTTTTATTAAAAGACAAAATTTTGTAAAAAAAAAATATTTTTTCGCATTACGAAAATAGTTTCTCTCTTCTTCTAAAGAATCATTGTTAATCAATTGTAACTAAGCGCAGTAGAAAATTGGACCATTTTACATTATTTTTGTTTATGAATGTTGAAACATTTGAAACTAAAACTACAACTGGCTCCAATTTTAAAAAATTAACAATCCAAAATTACCAACTAGAAAAATAGTGGTTGGAAAATTTTAAAATTGTCGCTAAAATCTTTCTGCTGGGTGATTGTTCGGTAAAATGGAAATTCGGTCAATTAATAATATTTCGTCAATATAAAAGTTCTAAGTGATAAAATATTAAAATTCGTGCAAATTCAAATTTCCTACAAAATAAGACTTTAATGTAATAGAATTTCTGGCATTTAAATCTTCTGCGTTAAGTTCTGCTATAAATTATATTTTTTCTAATTTAGAATTCGATTAAATTAGAAATCTTTTAAGTTTTAAATAAAACAGAATGCTAAGTAAATCTTTAATCTGTTAAAAATTTTGTTAAACATAAGTTCGGTGACCTAAAATATTGTGTTAAAGTAATATTTTTCCTTCTAAATACAAATTCCCGTTAATTAAAAATCTACATTCTTTAAATCAGCTTCATATGAATTTTTTATCTATATACACGGAGAGAGAATATATATTAAATTTTGCAAAAATATTTTCAAATTGAGGAAAAAGTGCGACAAAGCGAAATTTTTATATAAAAAATACTAAACTTTAAAAAAACTTACGTGAAATTTAGTACAATTATATCAAATATCAAGAATATTAATTAAATTCTAATATAACATTAATAAATTTCACAAAACTATTTTTAATGTTTAGAATTTTCAATATCAAAATTTCGATTTGTTGCACTTTTTCCCCAATTTAAAAATATTTTTTCAAAATTTAATATATATTCTCTCTCCGTGTATTAAAATTGATAGTCCCTATTAAAGAAGAGGTTATAACTTTTTTAAGCTCAAAATCATTGCCCTGTAAGTTAATAATTAGAATGTTTTTAAATTCGAAATTTTTCAGAAATATTTTCATAATCTTTATTCGAATGCAAAATGTTTTCAAAAATTGAAATTTTAAATCCTTTTTTTAATTTGAGGTCGAGAATTTTAAGCTTAAAAAAGGTTTTAAGCTTAAACCGGTTCTTTGATAGTGATACCCTTAATTCTGTCCAATATTCTAAAAAACAATTTTTATAAGATACTCATAAAAGAATAACACAAAAATAGATTATTTTAATCCTCCTTGGTACGGTAATTTAATACATTTAGAAAATTTAGTGTAATTTTCTCCCCGTGAAGAAAATTGATATAAAAAATTAGAGGAAGTAGTTTTATAAACTTAAAAATTAAAATAAACACAAATTTTTATTATCTTGAAAAAGGTGTTTCTTTAAAATCTTTATGATATCTTAAGGTCATATTTATAGACTCGTATTAGTTTGATTTCCTCAATGTTTGTTGACATTCACCAAATAGTAGATGTATATATAAAGTTCGAATTCCATGCCATATGATTATTGTAGAAAAAAGCTTTCAAGATATTCTCAATTTTTTTTCGTCCCGTAAAAGAAACAAAATTGTTAAAAATGAAAATCTTCATTTTCTGTTTTCTTTTGTTCGCGATTGTCTCGATCGAGGCTCGAGTTCACAATGGCGGCAGACTAGATCTCGATCTGGATAATCTTATAGAACCAACGCAGAAATACGCCACAGAATACATGGCGAGAAGTGAGTCTAAAACTTTTAACGTAATTTGAAAAATTTTTCTATTTTTATTAACAATCACTATAGAGGATGACTTGTTTTTGTTAATTTCACTGTAAACCATAAGTCTTCTTTTAAGCCTTTCGATTTTGCCTGAAGAAGAAGTTTCCTCTGCTCGCATCTGTCCAAATATTGACAAATTTTCGAATTTGAAAATTGGTCTCAAAACCTGGGCAATTTTCCTATTTTTATCTTGAGCCAAAACAAAGTTGAATTTAAGAAAATGAAACGTTTCAGCTGTGGGTACTTTAGGACTTTGTTTTTGCTGTGTACCAATCAGTTCACGTATATTACCATCGAAACTGTATAAATAGGTGAAATTTACATTTTTTAAATCTATTTTCAGATCAATGTTCAGGGGACTATAAAGTTGTAACTTACACCGGAAAATGCATCGGAATTCCGGATCCAATGGTTTTTAAATCAGGCCCCGTGGATTGTAAGGGAGTAGCTTATGAATGCACACCATCAGCATGGTAGAATATCACGAATGGAGCATAAAGAAACTGAAGTATTACCCAAGAACCTAGAATAAGTTTTTCGATTTTTAGAAATGTAAATATTGAACTTTAAATATATAATTATTTCAAACCAACTGTTTGGTTGTTCATAGTTAATAATCCATCCTATATCCTTTACCCAAATAGGCAACAAAGTTTCCAAAGAATTTTTAGACCCCTTTGGCCTTTTTTAGTCAATTGTTATTCCAAAACCTGGAATTACAAAGTAGAAGTCACGTCAACTTTTTTATTTGTTTCAGAAAAAATCAAAATTCCGATAATATATGTGATATTCAAAAGTGTATAAGTTCTGTAAAAGCTTTTCACTTCTTTAAAATGGAAATACTTAGGATTTGGTAAAAAAATGTGATTATTAAATTATAATCCTCTTTTTCAAATTTAGAAAGTGGGGATGAATGTAGAGAATTAACAAAAACAGGAAAAGAATTTTACTTTTTCAAAAAGATGGCCAACGTATAAAAAGTAAATGTTTAAAACTAAATCTTTGAATAAAAATGATTGAAGGGTGCCCAATTTTTAATTTCACCAATTGGGTTAAAAACAGACGAAAAAAGGCGATAAGTTAAAAAATTTTTTTTCAAAAAACTGTATAGGGTATATTTCAATTGAAAAATTATCACCCATTGAGCAAAAACATAATTTATAAACATTTTTGGTAAAAAGTAGTCTCGAAAGTATTTTTAAAGATTTTTTATTTACAATTTACAATGCAAAGAGTTATTTAAAAGAGAAGTTAATTTTAAAAAAGCGTAATCTTAATTTATTTACGACTCTAATAAGCAAACGAAGAAAATCATGAAGTTAAAAGTGAAAAAATTTTCTATACGCAGTAAAAATATTTTTAAAGTCTAATTTTTCGTAAAATCATTGTCAACAGATTTTCTTTATCTGATATAATAACTTATAATACCATTTGTGAGTAAGTCATTTTCTCAAAAAGTCTTTGCTGAATAGTATAGATCCCAAATTTCTCGCACACAAAAATGGTTCTAGCTAGAAAAATTGTCCTAATCAAAAAATTTCAAGGGCAACCACAAGCAAGCGATTTTAGAATCGTAGAAGAAGAATTACCAGGTCTAAAAAATGGAGGTATGTTATTATTGTCTAAAGTTGAATGAGGTATACTTTTGTTGAGAAATGAAACTTTTTGGAAACGTAAAATTGAAATTATTGTCGGAATAATGTGAGAATTAAATAATTAAATAATTAATTAATTGATTAAACAATTTTTGCTACCATGACAATTTTGACTCTGTAGAAGTTCTCGTCGAGGCGGAATTCTTCTCGGTGGATCCATACATGATGTCGTCTGCAATTAATGATTCTGGTATTGGCGCAGTTTTTCACGCGAATCAGGTAGCTAAAATAATTGAATCAAAAGATCCTGAATTTCCCGTTGGCGAAAGGGTTAAGGGTTACTATGGTTGGAGAACTCATACGATCATCAATCCTTCAAAATGGGATCATTCTGGATTTTTGAATGAGGTGCCCAAAGTACTGCCTTCGTTAGGCGATTTGCCTTCTTCTCTCTATCTCGGCGTTCTTGGAATGCCAGGGTAAAAAAAATAGTCAATAGATAAAATCATAAAATAATTAAATATATTAAATAATTAAATATATTAAATAATTAAACTTAAATTTACTCTAAATTACTAAAAGTAAATTTTACTCTATACATTTCAATGTCTAGTACACTGAAAAAAAAATTTATTTGATTCAAATAACCGATTATTTGATTATTATCAAATAAATATTTACTTAAATCAAATAATTTTTATTTGAATCAATTAATTAATATTTGCTTCAAATACTGAAATATTTGAATCAAATACAGTTTATTTGATTCAAATAAAAATTATTTGATTTAAGTAAATATTTATTTGATTATAATCAAATAATCGGTTATTTGAATCAAATAATTTCTTTTTCAGTGTATAAATAATTTAAAAGGAATCCTCAACTGAATATTCAAAAGGTTCCAACAACTTTTAAATTTAAATTTACAAAAAATTATATAACAAAAA
The DNA here is from genome assembly GCA_032873175.1 of Leptopilina drosophilae. Classification (NCBI taxonomy): domain Eukaryota; kingdom Metazoa; phylum Arthropoda; class Insecta; order Hymenoptera; family Figitidae; genus Leptopilina; species Leptopilina drosophilae. Next base: position 1,577,435 of record CM065484.1, on the reverse strand, counting down.
AATTTCAATTATTTACAAAAACTTTAATAAAATCCTTCTCAAGAATTCAATTATTTATAAAAATTTAATAAAATTCCCATTAAAGAATTCAATTATTTTTATAAATAATACAATTATTCATAGGAGTTCAATTATTTGTAATACAATTTTAAATGAATTACACGAAAAAATTTTTTCAAAATTATTTGTCTGGAATTCAATAAAATTTCACAAATAGTAAAATTCTTGACTCAAATTCAGATATTTTCAAAATAAACTACTTTGAAAATACTTATCGAAAGAATTGAATTATTTTAAAAAAATGTAATAAAATTTATTTGCTAGAATCCAATTATTTTTATAATTTATCAAATTGTTTAGAGTGTTTTGATTATCTAACAAAAAGTTAATAAAAATCGTTGCAAGAATTTAATTACTTTTCTGAATAATAAAAATCATTAACAAGATTACAATTATTCAAAAAAATTGCAATAAAAATAGAAATTAAATTATTCACCTAAATAATAAAATTCGTCACTGGATTACAATTATTTCTAAAATACAATTTAAAGAAAACTCTTCCAAAAAATGTAATTATTTTCAAAAATTTTATTAAAATTCTTCAAAAGAATTCAATTTTCAATTACTTTTTTAATAATTTTGGCAAAAGTTTCTTAAGAATTTTCAAATTCATATTTGTTTAGAATTCAATTTTATGAAATTTCGATTATTCGGAAATTTTCTAATTATAAATATTTAAAAAAAACACTTGAAATAATTTTTTTAAAAATTCAATGAAACTCTTTCAAAAAAAAAAATTAATTGCACAGAATTAACAGTTAAAAGTGTGGAAAATTGTAATTTTCAAAGATTTCATTTTGTAACCTCTTGAAAAATCAATTTTTTCCAAAAATTCACGCTCTTAATGCTTTTAATATTCAATTATAATAAAAAATTTTAAGTAAAATCCATTTTTAAATGAATTGTTATTTAAAACATTCTATGATTTTATTTTCTCAACTTTTTCCTAATTTTATCATTGATAAAAGAATTGAAATATTTATAGAAAAAATCTTAATTCTTGCAAGAAATTTTATAAAAAATTTTAGGCAATTTATTTCTTTCGACTAATTTTATGCAAATTCTAATTTAAATAATGGAACTTTTGAGAAATTTTTATTACTCATTCGAGAATTTTATGAAAGTAAAAGATATTAAAAATCATTGAATTACGAAAAGTTATTAAAAGTAATTAAATTTTTCGACAAAGAATTGCATTCAAATTTTTAACAATAATTTGAATATTTGTGTGGCATTTTATTAAATTTTTGTTATGATAATTGAATTTCTAAAAAGTATTTTGTTATTCATAAATAGAATTGTACTTTTTTTTAATGATTTTATAAGAGTTTTTTGTAAATAATTTGAATTTCTAAGCAAAAATTTATAACTTTTAAAAATAATTGAATTCATGCGATGAATAATGTTATTTAAGAAAATAATTGAATTTTGCAAAGAAATTTATTAAACTGCCTTATGTTATAGTTTTGAATTTTCGGGAACAAATTTTGTCATTTATCGAAATAATAATATTGAATTTTCATAAATAATTGAATTTTTGGGAAGAATTTTGTACAAATCTGAAAAAAATTGAATTATTTTAAAGAAAATTTAATTATTTTTAAAAAAATTTAATTAAAATTGTATTTATAAAATAATTGATTTCTTTCGAACAATTTCATTAAAATATATAAAAAGCAATTAAATTCCGGTAAAAATTCTAATATTGTTGCAAATAATTGAATTCCTCCAAAGAATTGTAAATAAACGTTTTCTTAAATAAATGATTTTTTCCAAGAATTGATGTTAAATTTTTAAAAATAATTCCATCTTTTGTTTATGAAAATAATGGAATATTTTTAATTATTATTTTTAAGAATTTATTTTTTTTTTTTTGCTAAAAATTTGATTAAAATTTTGAAAAATTTCTGAGAATAATTTCATTATTTACTGAATTCTCTTGGAAAATTTTATTAAAATAGTAGATATTGAAAATTGATGAAAATAATTAAATTTCGGAGAAGAATTTTATTTCTTGAAAAGATACTTGAAATTTTAACAAGAATTTTATTACTTTTAAAAGAAAAATTGAAATTTTGTATAAATTGACTTTTAAGGAAAATTGAAATTTTTACGAAAATTTTATTGTTTTTAATGAAAATTTAAATTTTTACGAGAATTTTATTGTTTTTAATGAAAATTGAAATTTTTACAAGAAGTTTTTAATTATTTTTTATGATAATTGAATTGTTTTTACGAAAATTTTATTATTTTTAAAGAAAATTGAAATTTTTAAGATAATTTTATTATTTTTAAAGAATATTGAAATTTTTACGAAAAGTTTTTCATTATTTTTAAAGAAAATTGAAATTTTTACGAGAATTTTATTATTTTTAAAGAAAATTGAAATTTTTACGAGAATTTAATTATTTTTTAAGAAAATTGAAAATTTGACAAGAATTTTTTCATTATTTTTAAGGAAAATTGAAATTTTTACGAGAATTTTATTATTTTTTAAGAAAATTGAAAATTTGACAAGAAGTTTTTTATTATTTTTAAAGAAAATTGAAATTTTTACGAGAATGTTATTATTTCTAAAGAAAATTTAAATTTTGACGAGAATTTTATTGTTTTTAATGAAAATTGAAATTTTTACAAGAAGTTTTTCATTATTTTTAAGGAAAATTGAAATTTTTACGAGAATTTCATTATTTTTAATAAAAATTTAAATTTTGACGAGAATTTAATTATTTTTTTAAGAAAATTGAAATTTTTACGAGAATTTCATTATTTTTAATAAAAATTTAAATTTTGACGAGAATTTAATTATTTTTTTAAGAAAATTGAAATTTTTACGAGAAGTTTTTCATTATTATTTATGATTATTAAAATTTTTACGAGAATTTAATTATTTTTTAAGAAAATTGAAATTTTTACGAGAAGTTTTTCATTATTATTTGATTATTAAAATTTTTACGAGAATTTAATTATTTTTTAAGAAAATTAAAATTTTTACGAGAAATTTTTCATTATTTTTAAAGAAAATTCAAATTTTTACGAAAATTTCATTATTTTTAAAGAAAATTAAAATTTTTACGAGAAATTTTTCATTATTTTTAAAGAAAATTCAAATTTTTACGAGAAGTTTTTCATTATTTTCTCTGATAATTGAATTATTTTTACTTATTTGCAAAAAATAAAAGTGTGTCTAATTCAACAGATATTTAAAAAAAAATTTTATTTTCATTTTTAGAGAAACAGCATATTTTGGATTTTTAGAAGTCTGTCAACCAAAAAACGGTGAAATCCTAGTCGTTAGCGGCGCTGGCGGAGCAATTGGATCGCACGTTGCACAAATCGGAAAAATTAAAGGTCTCAAAGTAATTGGAATAACCGGAACAGTTGAAAAATGTCAGTGGCTGAAAAATGATTTGGGAATCGATCATGTCATTAATTACAAAACCGAGGACGTTTCACGAGCTTTAAAAACAATTGCTCCTCATGGCGTCGACTGCTATTTTGACAATGTACATCACAAGAATTATTTATAAAATTATCAACTAATTAATAAAAATTAACTAATTAATAACAATTAACTAATTAATAACAATTAACTAATTAATAACAATTTACTAATTAATAACAATTAACTAATTAATAATAATTAACTAATTAATAATAATTAACTAATCAATAATAACTGACTAATTAATAACAAGTAACTAAATAATAATAATAATTGATTAATTAATAACAATTAACTATTTAATAATAACAATTAACTAATTAATAATAATTGACTAATTGATAACAATTAACTAATTAATAACAATTAACTATTTAATAATAACAATTAACTAATTAATAATAATTGACTAATTAATAACAATTAACTAATTAATAATAATTGACTAATTAATAACAATTAACTAATTAATAACAATTTACTAATTAATAATAATTAATTAATAATTTACTAATTAATAATGAATTAATTTATAATAGTTAAATTAATAACAATAACAGAAATAAAAGATTAAATTAAATTTAACAGATTGGTGGTCCTATTTCGGATGCTGTAATCAATCATATGAAAGAATTTGGACGAATTTCAATTTGTGGAAGTATTTCGAGTTACAATGCTACTGATGCACAAACACAGCAAGGACCGAAAAATTTCTATCAAATATTATTTTTAATTAAACAATTAAAAATGGAAGGCTTCATGGTAACAAGATGGAAACATCGCTATGGAGAAAGTTTCAAGCAAAATTTCACTTGGATTCGAGAAAAGAAACTCAAGTATCGCGAAACTATTTTCGAAGGCTTTGACAATACGGTAAATGCCCTTTTGGGTTTAATGCAACGAAAAAATATCGGCAAAGCAATTGTTAAATTATAAAGCACTGAAAGTTAATTCATTCTTATTTCACTAAATAAATATTTTCCTTTACTTTACAATATTGTTTATTTTTCACAATTCTTCTATAAAATATACGCGCATATAATAAAATATTCAAAAAATTCAAATCAAAAGTTTAAATATTCAAATTATATAAAAGCTTCTTTTTTTTGACCTTCAAGAACGTGTGCAACATAACAATTTGCCGTAGATTGATTTTGAATTAAATATTTAATTTTCTTCAATGTCGTTGGAAAATTTTCAAGTGTTCTTTTATTTCTTCACTTTTTTTTGTCGAAGCAGTAAAAAATTTATGCATATTTCTAATGAGGGCAAATAATGAAAGTCATTTTCATTGAATTTTTCACCAGTGGAAAAAAAAATTAATGATACTTTTTTAGAAATTAAAAATTAAAATAAATTATTATTAACGCTAGAACATTGACTGAATGTGACAGTAGGACAGTATACACGATAAATGGTTGCGCAATAAATTTTATTACGTAAACGTTGAGAAAATGAACAGCGCTATTGTTAAAACTATTAGAAACTGTTACAGACATTTTTCCATTGAGGAGAATTTTAATTATTCCTAATTAAATAATAAACAAGAATTATTTTTTAATATTTTAAATAGTTAAAAAAAAACCTTAAAATGTTGAGAAATTTCGATTCATATAAATTAGATCAAGAATGTTAATTTTCAAATGATGAAAATAGAGACGCAAAAAAATTGTAATTAAAAAACGGAAACGAATTGATAACCACGGCTTATAAATAGAGAAATAATTTAATAAGTAAAATTAATTAATTAATTATTAATTAATGGTTTAAACCATTATTTTTAGTTTTCCCTCAATCGATATCAAGTTTTTTGAAACTCCCTTCAACGCCAAAAATTTCGCCCGCATTTTTCGATTTACCGGGACGAAGATTTTCGTTAACTCGTCCATTTGTTTCGTCATTTGCAAACCAATCGCGGAATTCGGTTAAAAGTTTCTTTCGCTCTTCGTAATATTGCGATAGTGGTCCCGCTTTTCCACCAGCTTCATTCGGCAATATTTCCAGGGGAATGAATTTTTCTAAACTCTCCTTTGTCGTGTGAAGATGTAACTAAAATTAAAAAATTATTATTATTATTATTATTATTATTATTATTATTTATTATTATTATTATTTATTATTATTATTTTTTATTATTAATTTTAATTTTTTTTTTAATTTTTTAATTTGAAATTTAATTATAATAATGAATTTTTATTCATTATTATAATTAAATTTCAATTTTTCTATATTCATTTTAAAATCAATTTTTATTGAAGAAAAACTCTACGAGAACTCAAATATTTAAAATTTTAAACACAAAAATTTTATTAATTCTTTAAATTGAATTATTCTTGAAATTGAATTTTTATGAAAAATTTTATCAACATAATATTTTTAACTTAATTGAATTCATTCGACGATTTTTCATCAAATTTTTAAGAATAATTACATTTTCCGAGGAATTCGATTAAAATTGTATTAAAAGTAATTAAAAATCTGCATTGAGTTTTATTAAAAATGAAAATAATGGAATTGAGGTAAAATATTTTATTACTTTATAAAAATAATTGAATTACTGCAAAGAAATTTGTAAAAAAATTGAATTTCTTGGAAATTTTTTATTATTTATGTAAATAATTAAATATTTGTGTAGAAATTTATTAAAATAGAATTTTTAGTGTTAACACTTTACACTGAAAAAAAAATTTATTTGATTCAAATAACCGATTATTTGTCTATAATCAAATAAATATTTACTTGAATCAAATAATTTTTATTTAAATCAAATAAATTGTATTTAAATGAAATATTTCAGTATTTGAAGCAAATACTAATTAATTGATTCAAATAAAAATTATCTGATTCAAGTAAATATTTATTTGATTATAGACAAATAATCGGTTATTTGAATCAAATAATTTTTTTTCAGTGTAGAAAGTAATCGAATTTCTGCAATTGTAACTTCTGCACAATTAAATTTTTTTAGCGTTAACTAAAATTTTTCTATAAATTCCATTATTTTTAATAGTTTTTGAAATTAAATTTTTGATAATTTTCAAATTCATTTGTTTTTTACTTCTTTTTTATTGTAAAATTCTTTTAAAATTCAATTATTTAAATGCAAAAAAAAAAATTTTTTGAATATTTGTATGTTACTTAAAATTCGATTCTAATAAAGATTTTAATCAATAAGTTTTTCTAAAAAAATAATTATTTGAAAAAACGTTTTGATAATTTTCAAATTTATTTGATTTTCACTTCTTTTTTATTGTAAAATTCTTCTAAAATTCAATTATTTAAATGCAAAAAAAATAATTTTTTGAATATTTGTACGTTACTTAAAATTAGATTCGAATAAAGATTTTAATCAATAAGTTTTTCTAACAAATAATTATTTGAAAAAATGTTTTGATAATTTTCAAATTTATTTGATTTTAACTGAAATTAATTATGAAATAAAATTTCAATGAAAAAATTCTACTAGAATTCAATTATTTAAATTAAATAATTTTTTAAATAATTTTTTTAATTATTTTTTTTTAAATAATTTTTTGAATATTTGAATGTTTCTTAAAGTTCAATTTTTATATAGAATTTTAATAACAATTTTTTGAAAATTGAATTCGTTTGACGAATCTTAATACAATTTTTTACCAATAATTACATTCATCATGGAATTCGATTAAAATTTCATTAAAAATAATTGAAATTCAGCGATGAATAAAAATTTTTATACTTTTTATAAAAATAAAATAAAATAAATAATAAAACTATTTTTATAAAAATCATGAAAATAATTGACTTCCTAAAAAGACTTTTATTATTTAGAAAAATAATTGAATCTCTGTACAACATTTTATTTATAAAAATATTTAAATTATATTCCTAGGTGAAAAAAAATTTGCAAATAATTGAATTTCTATGAAATTTTTATTATTTCATAAAAATATTAAAATTGTTCGCGTAGAATTTTTATAGCAATTTTTTTAAATAATTGAATTTTGCAGAAAAATTTTATTAAAATAATATTGAAAATCATTGAATAGAGGGAATTTTTCGAAAATAATTGAAATTTTACCAAGAATTTTATTAAAATTTTCTAGACCTACTATAATTTTGGAGAAGAATTCTTTTTGTTTTTTGTGTTGCAAAAAAGCGTCTAAAGAGAAAGTTGTTTTTGTTCAAATTTTCAAAAAAGTGAAAAAACTTTTGATAATAAAATTTGACAAAGATAACAAGGTTTCACACGTTTGTACAGTAGGGTGCAAAGATGTCTTCCTGGTTTACAATGACAAAAATTCTATTTTTACGGATAACTTTTTGTTTTTTGTGCTACGAAAAAGCGACTAAAGGGAAAGTTGTTTGTTTTCGTTCAAATTCTCAGGAAAGTGGAAAAATTTTTATCTTGAAATAAATAATAGAATTTTTTGTATCATTTGTAATTCAACTTAACCTCACTTTCTTTTGTTTCGTAATTTTACCAAATTCCCCTTTTCACTTACCGTTTTTGACACGTTTTAATTTAAACTATAATCACAAAAAAGAATTTACTGTGATTTACCATTTTACCCCACTTACCACATTATTCAAATATTGCAAAAAAAAACATAATTTTTAACCATCGTTGTCGTTTTTCTGGTTATGGTCACAAAAAAATCATAAAAAGAGTATTGTGGACAAAGCCTTAAGTTAAATAACCCGCGAAAACAGATAAAAGAACTACCCAACCCTGGCGAAACAAACATGAGCGACAAGGTCAGTGATATATTACCATCCTTCTTTATCTCACAAAAAAATTCTCACCATATCCAAAAGCTCCTTTCTCATGAATGGCTTGCAAATTGTGAGCATTAAATCGAAAATCGGAGACGCATTCATGACATGTATTTCTTTGAGTCGAACTGGAAGTGCATCTTGAAGGTAAAATAGGGATTTTTTCGCAATGGCTGGACTCATTCGACTGACGTGGCCCAATTGTGTTCCGTGCATGTCTATGAGAATAACGTGACCCTTGACAGTGCCCTCTGTGTGGAACCACACGTCCAATACCATATTGTAACCCTTCAAGGAATCACTGTGCACAAAGTGCGATGGTTCCAGGTCAATTAGTCTTGAATAAATTATATTGTAGCCCGCCTTTGATAAACCTTTCAGAGGCGTGTACACGCTGTAAGGATAGAAAAAATTTAATAAACAGTAAAAAGTAAATTAAAAAATTTTAACTATTGCCCGTTATGAAATATAAAAAGGAGGAATTTTGGAGATAAAAAAAAAATTTGCTATGTGCTACGAAAAATGAGTGAAGAAACAAAAAATTGCAGGTTATGTTTATCATCGTTCTTTCTTCAGTAGTAGATTCAGCTTAAATTTTAAATTGCGAAACGAAAAATATTTTTTGATTGTTAATAAAAACTGGAAACATAATTTGACAAAAAATTATGAATAAAATGACTTTAAGACGTTATTTTTTTCAGTTTTACAAGAGAAACTTACGCTAAGTCGAGTTGCTTTTGCAGTGACTGGCAATTTAAAATGTCCCTATTGGTAAAAAATTCAGGCACGTGCGTCCTCATTGTGTAATAATTGTCGATTGTTTTTTTTGTTGGTTCCATTGAATAATAATTACTATGCAAAAATAGTATTAAATCAATGTCTGGAATTTTTGGCAAATGCGGTTGTTTCTTGCACCACTCTCTCAGGGCTTCCAGATCCGATTCTTTAAGTTCTGGATTTTTCTTAAATTCCTCCTCGACTGTGATCATTTTTCTCGAACACGTGATTTTCTTTTTTATTTCTTAGATTTTATCGAAAATTGTTATAACTGAATTTGTTAATTTTCACCACTTTTTTTCTTTTATTTAACGCAGTTACGATAGCAGTGTTTAGATTGAAAATAACTCATGCGGTTCACGTTTCTTCGACGGTCACTAATAAGGAACTGTGCGAAGCAATTTCAACAACTAGCTCTTGTTTATGCCTCATGGAGCAGTGCATGTGATGTCATCATTTCATAATGACAAAGCTGGTTATGAAAAAATATGCAGAAAGAATTTTGTTTTTTACATTCTAACATATTACATTATCAAATAATTGTCATATAAATGAAAATATGATCACAGTTTACGGGAAAAAGGAAATTATTTTAATTCTGCAAGATTGTTTCTTCTTTGTTATAAAGTGCTTATTAATTTTGTCCCCGAAATTAGGGAAATGATTTTCGTTTCCAGTGCTTAGTTATTATTTTTCTACAAATGATAGGTGAGTTAAAATCTTCAAACACTTGTTTTTCTTTTGTCATATTTCCAAATATTGTTACTCGAAATAATGCGAAATAATGTATAGCAAATTATTATTATTATTGAGCCATTTTTTCAGTACTTCTTGTCTTTTCTCTTTATTTAATTCTTTTCGGCAGTGTAGCAATTTATTCTATGGGAATCGCAAGTAAACGCATGCGTTGTAAGGAAGGTTAGGCTTATTTCGAACTCTATACAGAGATGGGCAGTTACGAATCACAAATAAACACCTGTTGCAAAAAAAGTTAGGTACACTCAGATGCATTAATGCTGTCCTTCCGGTTTAAAGGAATTTTGAAAAGTCGTGTCATTTCTATCAAATATTCTTAGTTCGTGACATACGAATGTTCTCATATGTCATGAACTAAAAACATTTTAATAGAAATCATACGAATTTTCAAAATACCGTCAAACCGGAAGGACAGCATTAATGCATCTGAGTGTACACCCAATATCATATATGCCTTCCTTCCGGTTTGGACAACATTTTGAAAAGTAGTTGCCTTCTACAAGAATGTTTTAAGTCGTATGATGATTGTGATTCGCCATAGACTTAAAACATTCTTATAGAAGGCAACTTTTCAAAAAGTTGTCCAAACCGGAAGGAAGGCATATATGACATTGGGTGTACATTACGATCTCTATACAGAGATGGGCAAATAACTATTTTCAAGGCAACAAAAATATTCAGAATTCTATACATAAATTGTAAACCAGATCATAACGGTCTTTATTTAATACGTAAGACACTGAAATACATTCCATAAATAAAATACGTCTGTTTATTTCCTTCGTCTTAAAATAGGTGAAATCAAATGGCAAGAGATTAAAGGCACTTATTTTTCTAAACTAAATGAAAATTTTATCAGTCAATGTCCAGTTTTTTGAAACTGCCCTCAACACCAAAAACTTCACCAGCATTTTTAGACTTTCCAGGTCGAAGATTTTCATTGACGCGTCCACTTTTTTCATCTTCAATAAACCAGTCACGAAATTCAGTCAAGAGTTTCAATCGATCGTCTTTAAATTTCGACAATGGTCCCGCCTTTCCACCGGCTTCATTCGGCAATATGTCGAGTGGAATATATTCCTCTAGACTCTCCATTGTGGTGTGAAAGTGTAACTAAAAGAATTGCAAAATAACATTTATATACAGGTAAATGCCTATGTGTTGTCCTTCCGGCTCTTACGCTTTTTTCAGAACCGTAGCATTTCTCTTACAAACTTATTAGTTCGTGACTGATATTATACACTCTGCTTTTAATGTTCTTCCGGTTATGACGGCGTTCTAAAACGTGACACATCTAGTAGAATTTTGTTAGTTCGTGACGTACGAAAAAATTTATACGCCACGAACTAACGACATTTTTATAGAAGCGTCACGACTTTTAAAAACGTCGTCAAACCGAAAGGATAGATTTGTGTTTGTAGAAACATTGCCATGAACTAACAACATTAATAGAAAGGCCGAGCTTTTTAAAGCTCTGTGGAAGAACAGCAAATAAGCGATTATGTAGGCAATTTTAAAAGTGGTCAATTTCATAAGTGGCAAAATAATTAAAAATAGTTCACTTTCTACCGCTCTCACCATGTCCAAAAGTTCCTTTTTGACAAACGGCTTGCAAATCGTCATCATGACGTCGAACAGCGGCGTAACATTCATGACATGAAGCTCCTTGAGTCGAACTGGAAGGGCGTCCTGAACGTAGAGTAGGGATTTTTTCGCAATTGAAGGATTCATTCGACTGACGTGGCCCATTTGTGATCCTTGCATGTCCATAAGAAACACGTGACCTTTAGCAGTGCCCTCTGTGCGTAACCATAAATCCACCACCATACCGTTGCTCTTCTCCATCTCGGAATGCACAAAGTGAGTTGGATCGAAGTCAATGAATCTTGAGTAAATTATGCTGTAGCCCTTCTTGGACAGTCCCTTCAACGGCGTATATACACTATTAACAAGGAAAAGTTAAGAAAAATTACTTACAAACCAAAACTGTTGAGTGGAACAATGGGACAAGAGAAACGCATTCGCAATTTGTAGAAAAACCTTTACAGTTTCGTGTGAACGACACCTGATCCTTTTTCACACGGCTGTTTACTTTCTTTCATTCCGCTTGTCTATGGTTAGAGTGTAAAGAAATCTATCAATGCGAATACATTAATTTCTGTTAAGTTTAATTTTTCCGAATGTTCGAAAGTAAAAAAAGAAACAATTCATATATAGCAGTTTTTTAAGTGAATTAATTTTCGTAATCACTCCTACTCAAATTAACAATTCTCAGTCGCTAGAAATTCTTTGAAAAAATTTGTCAGATGAATCAGAAGCAAAATGTCAGTGGTGTCTCTTGTCCGCACTTTAAAAAATCAGAACTTTAATAATAAAATTATTGTTTCTCACATTTAAAAAAAAATCATCATGCACAACTGAGCGTTTATATTTTAATATCGTAATTGTGCTAACAGGATAATTTTGATCCAGTGCTAGAAAAAAATGAAAATCATCTCTCAGACATATAATTGCTTGTTTTCAAGGTTAGAGTTGAACGAACGGACCGTGCGAACGACTTAAAATTTTCTTCCAACAAAAGACTACTATACTTTCTCTAATTGGAAAAATCTTGCACGTTAACAAAAGTGGAGTTTTTTAATTGAACTGAAGAATGTAACGTTAAAACATTAACGAAAATAAAATCCTGATTATTAGTGACTATTCAAATTTGTTCCAATTTTTTTTGTAACCATTTGAAAAGGGCGTCAAAAACTGAGTCAGAATAAGTTCGAAATGTTCCAAAAGCTGTTTCGGAAAATGGTGAAAAGGAGCATTTAATTTTTGATTTGCTAGTTTTCAAAACATTAACTCCATCGTCAGGGCATTAAAATTTAAGTCTTCGTCTATTTTAATTATTATTTTTTGGTAAGATAATTATTTATTTATTGGTAAGATAATTATTTATCTTTATTATTTTATTTAATGTTAAATTAATTTTATTTTTTCTATTATTTTTATTTTTATCTTATATAATTTTTATTTTATTATTTTTATTTTGTATATTTTTTTGGATAGACTCCCTGAAGGGGAAATAATTTAGATTTCGAAACGTTGGAGTAAATAAATATTTTATTCACTGTCCGAATGTTTTCGTTTAATTTGCCTTAATTAACGATGGATTTTTGAGTAAAATATTTTTTTTTTGTAATATCTCTGAAACTTATTGATATTTTTTTATTGTTCATATTCTCTATTTAAAGCAAGGAACCGTCTGTAAAGTGACAATTTTTTCATTAACTTTTCGTTATATTTTGCTATGAGTCAGAGTTTAAGATTTAAGAACTAAATCGCAGAAAATATCAACTTAATTTTATTCTACACAGTGAAACTCTACGCAGTTGCACTGGTAGGCAGATTATAAGGAAACCGATTATTAGAAAAGTGTCGGTATTGAAACGGGACGAGGAGAGAAGAGAAGGGTCAAGTTTGCTTCGTTGAACATACTACCGTAGCTATGAAGGCTATTGTTCCCCTCTCTTATTAAATTTTATTTTCAAATAATTTTTTCAATTTTATTATTATTATATCACTATAATTCATTAATAATCCAAATAACATTTTTTTTCTAAATAAAATTTGTTTTTTTCTGCAGAAATTAATTTATATTGCATACGTAGAGTTTCATACGGCCCTGGTTGTTTATATTTTTCCCTCAAGGTGACCTTCCCGGATTTAAAAACAACCGATTTAACTAAAAAAATAATAACAATTTAGCAAATATTTTTAAAAAATAATATTTTTTAACAAACCCTGTTATTATTAAATGTTTGTCGTTTTCAACATAGTTTCAAATTAATATAGTTTCGATAATTTTATCAAAGATAGTAATAACATTATGTGTTTCAAAACCAGGTTAAGTGAACAATTGAGGGTCCCAATCAAAGAACCGGTTATAAGTTTTTGAGACTCAAAACTCTCGACCTCTAAATAAAAAATGGATTTAAAATTTCAATTTCTGGAAAACATTTTCTATTTGTATAAAGATTACCAAAATGTTTCTCAAAAAATTGGAATTAAAAACAGTTTAATTTTTGTTTTACAGGGCAATGATTTTAAGTTTAAAAAAATTATAACTGGTTCTTTGATAGGGACCCTCAATTTAATTTTGTGTTCTTGTCTAAAATTAAGAAAAGTAAATTTTCTTCTCTAAAATAGTAAAATACCCAAATTTTCTTTTAAAGTAAAAAGACCCTGAATAAAATTTCCGCTTTAGTAAGCAATATGCATAGATAAAGAATTATCAATATTTTCCAAGAATTAAGGGCCAGAACACGCAGGCTGTTCAAATTTTCGGTTTCAATTTCCTGCTTCACATATATTTACTTAAAAAAATATATTAATATTTCAATTATGCAATTCTTTTTTATAATCTAATATTTTAATATTATAATATATAATATTTTTTATAATATTGTAATTATTACAGTAACTCATTATAAAAAGGAATCATTTAATAAAAAATTTTGCGAAAGAACTTACGCAATGTCGAGTTGTTTTCGAAGTGACGGGGAATTAAGAACGTCTCTGTTTGTAAAGAGTTCAGGCACGTGTGTTCTCATTGTAAAATAATTGTCAATTGTTCTTTTCGATGGTTCCAGTAAATAATAATTACTATGCAAAAATAGAATTAAATCGATGTCAGAAATTTTTGGCAAATGAGGTTGCTTCTTGCACCATTCTCTCAATGCTTCAAGATCCGACTTCTTTAGTTCGGGATTTTTTTTAAATTCCTCCTCGACTGTAATCATTTTTGTCGAACTCATAATTTTCGTTTTTTATTGTCACAAAAACAAAAGGGAATTTAAGTTTAGTTCTTTCACTAATATTTATTTATATCGAGCCTTAAGGTGATAATTAATATTAAAATGTTTGTTTTAATAAATTTTTTAGTTACTTTTTTAGTTAATTTTTTAGTTTAGTTAAAAATTGTATTAAAGTATGTTATGTTACTTAATTGAATGTTTATTATTGTCTTCTGATATTTCCAATTATCATGTAATTTTTTGACTATTTTGAATTTATATTTTATTTCCCGTTTAATATTGAATTAGGATTGTTTATTTTTCATTATTATAATGCTTTAGTGAATTATTTTTGCTATGGTTTATTTAATTTTTTTATTCTTTATTAAATTATGTTTTGTATGCTTTATTAAATTAATTATTTTTAGTGATTTTTAAAAATTTAATAACTTAAAAAAATGGGGTTTTATCTAAAAATTTCCCCAACAGATGATTGGAGTGTTTTTCCTATGATCACAAATAAAGAACTAAATGAAACTTCAACGACTAACTCTTGTTATAATGCATTATAGAGCATGATGTCATCGTTTTATGACAAAGCTGGTTTATCAAGGATATGCAACAATTTTTTCTTCAAATCTCAACATCGTAATTGTTAACAATAATAAAAATAATAATATTTAATAAATATAAATATTAATAATAGTAATTTTACGTTGATTAATATTTATTTATGAATATTTGGTATGTTTTTAAAGACACTAGTTAAAACATAACCTATATTTTTTATTTCAAGTAAAAAGTAAACACTGTTCTTCTTCTTCTTAAATGACTTTAGGTAAAAGGTTAGGTAAATTACGAACTTTATACAGAGATGGGCAGTTACGGGTAAAAAATTCAGAACTATACATTTTTCTTGTAAAGGTTGAAAAAGGATATTAATATACCTTTGTCCTTCTCTAACCCATTATTTCGTTTCCTACGCTTTCGAGTTTAGGTAAAAGAAATCAAACGAAATTAAATTAAGAGAAATTACAATTAAGTTAAGAATTTATTTTCTTTAGAAAAAATGAATCGGCAAGATGCTATTAAAGGCACTTATTGTTGAAGAGCAGTACAGTGAATAATCTGAAATTCCTCATTAAATACAGTAAATAACCTAAAATTCCTCAGTCAATGTCGAGTTTTTTGAAACTGCCTTCAACACCAAAAATTTCACCAGCATTTTTTGATTTTCCAGGTCGAAGATTTTCATTCACACGCCCACTTTTTTCATCTTCAATAAACCAATCGCGAAATTCTGTCAAAAGTTTCATTCGATCGTCGTAAAATTTCGACAATGGTCCCGCCTTTCCACCGGCTTCATTCGGCAATATGTCGAGTGGAATATATTCCTCTAGGCTCTCCTTTGAGGTGTGAAGGTGTAACTAAGAAATCATTCAAATATAAATAAGTCAAATTAATGAAAACGAAAACAAAAATCAAATATAATATTCATTGTACAGGTAATTGCTTATATGCTGCCTTTAGGATTTGTACACTTTTTTAAAAACAGTAGCATTTCTATTGCAAACTGGCTAGTTCGTGGCTAACATTGTACACCAAAAATCATATATGCCTTCCTTCTGGTTTGAACAACTTTTCGAAACGCGGGGTGCCTTCTATAAAAGTGTTTTAAGTCTATGGCTTAAGTCTATAGTTTAAGTCCATAAACTACAAATATTCTTATAGATGGCACACCACTGTTCAAAAAGTTGTCCGAACTGGAAGAAAGACATATATGATATTGGGTGTACAATCAGCTTTAATGTTTTCCTTCCGGTCTGACGGCGTTCTAAAAAGACGAGACACATCTTCGTGGCGCTTGTTCGTGGCGTACGAACAAACTTATACGCCACGAACTAACAACGTTTCTATAGAAGCGTCACGACATTTAAAAACACCGTCAAACCGAAAGAATAAATTAGTGTTTTTACAAACTTTGCCATGAACTAACAGCATTGATAGAATAGATACAATTTTCATCTTCTGCCATACTCATACCATTTCTAAGAGTTCCTTTTTCATAAATGGCCTGCAAATCATCATCATGAGATCGAAAATCGGCGAAACATTCATGACATGAATCTCCTTGAGTCGAACTGGAAGGGCGTCTTGAAGATAGAGTAGGGATTTTTTCGCCACTGAAGGATTCATTCGACTGACGTGACCCATTTGTGAGCCGTACATATCTATAAGAATCACGTGACCCTTGACAGTGCCCTCTGTCCTTAACCATATATCCAACATCATATTGTAGCACTTCTCGGTCTCGGCATGCACAAAGTGCGATGGTTCGTAGTCAGTCAATCTTGAGTAAATTATGTTGTAGCCATTCTTGGACAGTCCCTTCAACGGCATGTAGACTCTGTTAACAAGGGAAAAATTAAAAAAGTAAAAATTAAAAAAGGAAAATTAAAAAGGAAAATTAAAAAGGAGAATTAAAAAGGAAAATTAAAAAGAAAAAAATTATTCACGAACCTAGTGTTTAAAACAACGCACTTAGCTCTAAAGGTGTCTCAACAATAGCTTACAAATGCGCAGTGTGACACTGGAGAAATATTTTTTTCGTCTACTGCCCTAGGTTGTTGAAAATTTCCTTTAACTGACCAACCCTGTTGAAACTTTTTTTTAACTACCCAACCTTGCTGATTTTCAGAAAATTCAATAAACAATAAAACCAATAAGCAAAGTTGGAGAGTTAACAATAAAAGTGGCACATTTGGCGACTTACCTTTCTTTTCTTAAATTTAATTTAAGTCAGTGAACAGAATGTAAATTATCCTAAAATATGCGGAGGTTATGAATTTACTTTGAATCAGACAGAAAAAATACATTTGCGATTTGTAGAAACACCTTTACAGTGTAGTGTGAACGAGACTTTAAAACTTTTTTTCACAACGCTGTTTACTTACTTTGATTCCGTTTGTCTATGGTTATGGAGTAAATGAAAGAATTCTCAATGGGAGTAAAGTTAATCTGACATAAAAGTTTAATTTTTCGATATAAAAAAGTAAAAGTGCGGAATGCAAACCTAACAGATTGAATTATTATTATTACGCGTTTAGAAATATTGATTGGACGAAACGGAACGTGAAATTTTACCAGTAAGAAAATATTACTCAAAATATTTGGCATAAATCTGCTTTTCTCCAACGAAGTTACAGTTGTGATTTAATGTCTTAAGACATTCAAAATCGTGATAAAATGAAGAATGTTCAACCCTCCGTCACACACCTTGGAAAAAATTACGACTTTACACACGTTTAGAGGGAATCCCTCACCACATTGTAAAATAAGCGACATTATAACATAAACAAAGAAATCAACAAAAATTTAATTTTAAAACAAACTTACAAATATGTAGTAAATTATTCTAAATTATAAAATTAATAAAATTAACTTTCGGCCTCAAAAATAAAAATTAATTACACGAAAGCACATCTTCAAAAGAATTACACTTTACATGTAAAAATAATGTAACATTAACAAATAAGCAAAAAAATCATTAAATAATTTATTTTAATTATATTTATAATATAATTTTACCATTAACCAACAGTGGAACAAAAAATGTTTTGAAAACTTGATTTTTTTATTTAACATAACCTCACTTTTTCGTGTTTTTTCTGGCTTTGAAGCTTCATATAATTAAATATTAATTATGTTTAAACTAAATGTTTTTTTTTAGAAATGTGTTGGAGGAGTAAATTGTCGAAAGGTATAGAAACTGATTTTATTTTGCAATGAGGAAAACAAAAGTTATTTAAAAAATACTGAAACCATAGAGGGAATCCCTCCCTAGGTGTGTGACGGAGGGTTAATTCTCTCAATTTAAAACATCTTTTTTTTCACAAAATGTAATTATTTTTTACAAATCATCATGCATTTCGTCATTCCAAAATAGATAAGAATATTTTCTCAAACTATTGATATTTTTTTCTAAAGTTCAAAAGTACATTAGGCGAAATAATTAATATTAAACTGGTTTGACTCGAATATGTTAACTTAAATTTGGCATCATCAAGAAAATTAATTATAAAATTTCTAAATTGAAAATTTTAGTTTTTAATTTTTATTCTAATTGCAGTAATCTAAAAAAATATTTTAATTAAAAGTGTTTCATTCATTAGAACATTCAAAACTTTTTTATCATTTCAATTTGTTTTATGGGTTTTTCTCTAAAAAATATAATTTAATAGTAATAGTAATAATAATAATAATTATAATTATAATAATAACAATAATTATAATAATAACAATAATAATAATAATAATAATAATAATTATAATAATAATAATAAAAATAATAAAATATATTGAAGTACTAAATATAAATAAATAAATAAAATACTAAAACATACTATACAGATTTAAAAAAAATAAAATTAAAAAAGATCCTCAATAAAATTTCCGCTACAATAAGTAGTGAATGTTTAGATAAAAAAATTTTCCATTTCCCAAGAATCAAGGGCCAGAACACAAGCTGTTCAAATTTTTGATTTTAATTCTCTGCTTCGCATATATTTACTTAAAAATATATTTATATGTAAATTTTACAACAATTATTCACATTATTATTATTATTATCATTATTAAAATAAGTTATTGTAATTTTAATTAAATATTGTGAGAAAGAACTTACGCAATGTCGAGTTGTTTTTGAAGTGACGGGGAATTAAGAACGTCTCTGTTTGTAAAAAATTCAGGCACGTGTGTTCTCATTGTAAAATAATTGTCAATTGTTCTTTTCGTTGGTTCTATTAAATAATAATTACTATGCAAAACTAATATTAAATCAATGTCTGCAATTTTTGGCAAATGCGGTTGCTTCTTGCACCATTCTCTCAATGCTTCAAGATCCGATTCTCTTAATTCGGGATTTTTCTTAAATTCCTCCTCGACTGTGATCATTTTCGTCGAACTCATGATTTTCGTTTTTAATATCACAAACACAAAACAATTTATTATTTATATTTATTATTTTATTTATTTTATTTTATTTTAAATAATTTAGTTGTTTAATTTATATTTATTATTGTATTTACTTTATGTAATTGAAACCAATTTAGTTGCTTAATTTATATTTATTATTGTATTTATTTTATATGATTTAAACTAATTTAGTTGCTTAATTTATATTTATTATTGTATTTATTTTATATAATTTAAACTAATTTAGTTGCTTAATTTATATTTATTTATACTTAGTATTTCGATCGTGTCCGAATATTAGAATCTTATTTTTGATACACTTCCTAAAAAAATATTTGAAAATTCTATTATTATTTAATTGTAAATTTTATTATTACTCCCTCATATTAGAGGAAGTATTTTCGTCTCGTGATTTTACTCCTGTTTTTTATTATCTTATTTCAATTTAAATGAAATTAAATAATTTTTCCATCTTTTATCTATTTTGGATTTAAATTTTATTTTTTGTCTATACTATTACTATGGATTAAATTATAATTTTTATTTTTTGTTTAATTTAATTTGCTTTTTTTTGGTAATTTTTTTCCAATTTAATAACTTTGAAAAAGTTGTTTTTTGTAAAAATTTGCCAAATAGATGATTAGTGTCTTTGCTATGATCACAAATAAGGAACTAAATGAAACTTCGACGGCAAACGCTTGTTTATGCATCATGGAGCATGATGTCATCATTCTATAATGACAAAGCTGGTTTATCAAGGATATGCAACAATTCTTTTATTTTATTTTTTTCTTCAAATCACAACATCGTGTTTTTGAATAATTCTCATGTGGACGAAAATTTGATCATAGGTTAGAGAAACTTAAAAATCATTTTTCAAAATGTAATTATATTTTCCTTCTCTTGTTTATACACCTGTTATTGTGTTCAATTTTTATGCGTGAGGAAATAGACAGGAATTTACAAAATGTTAAATAGTATTAAATAGTATTAAGTAATATGAAATAATATTAAGTAGTATAAAACAATATTAAGTAATATTAAATAATATTAAGTAATATGAAACAATATTAAGTAATATGAAACAATATTAAGTAATATTAAATAATATTAAGTAATATTAAACAATATTAAATAATATTAAACAATATTAAACAATATTAAACAATATTATAGTTTTAGTTAATATCACGGTAAATCGTTAGGTATTAAAATAACACCAAAAAGGATTAAAATAATCCAATTTAGTGTTATTTTAATCCATTTTGGTGTTATTTTAATACCTAACGATTTACCGTGATAGAATATTAGTTGTTTTATTAAATTAATTGTATTTTAATTATTTAAGTTGATATACGACGTTCTGCGGTGAAAACAATTTTAGGCGGGAAAAAATTGTAGGTTATGTTGAAGCCGAAAACATTAAAAAGCTTATATATTTAATAAATATTTGTTCATCATTAATATTTATTAATTAACATCACGTAATAATATTTAATAAATTATAATATTAATATTTATAAGTAGATATTACGTATATATTTTTAAAAACTAGTCTAAAAACTTTCCGAAACATAACCTACATACATTTTTAGCGCCTAAAGTCCATTTTACCGAAAAGCGTCATACGATTAATAGGACTAAATTTACTTTAATTTATTCAAGTGTTGCTTCAGCCTATAAATTGAATTATTTTTTTTTCCTAAAAAGTGTTTCTTTTTTTGGATCTAATATTGTAAATTTTAATCGATAGCCAGTGATTTGAAGCTACCTTCAGCGCCAAAGAGATCGGTGGCGTTTTTCGCTTTCCCAACGCGTTTAGATTCGTTCACACGGCCATGCAATTCGTCATGCGCAAACCAATAGCGAAACTCCTCCAATTCCTTGATGCTATTTTGCCTCAATTCTTCCGCCGAACCAGCCTTACCACCCGATTCGTTTGGCAAAATTTCCATAGGAAATACTTTCTTAAATGTATCGATTGACGTGTGAAAATGTAACTGAAAAATTTACTCCAATTAGTTTCTCTCAATTCTTAATTTAAAATTTATTTTAAAATTTCTTATTTTAAAGTCACGGTAAATCGTTAGGTATTAAAATAACACCAAAAAGGATTAAAATAATCCAATTTAGTGTTATTTTAATCCATTTTGGTGTTATTTCAATCCATTTTGGTGTTATTTTAATCCATTTTGGTGTTATTTTAATACCTAACGATTTACCGTGTTAAAATTTATTTTCAAATTTCTTATTTTAAAGTTTCTTATTTTCAAATTTCTTATTTTAAAGTTTCTTATTTTAAAATTCCTTATTATGAAATTTCTTATTATAAAATTCCTTATTTTAAAATTTATTTGTTTAAATTCTAGATTCGATTTTTAATTTTAATAATTAGAAATAAATTTAAACGCCCATATATGTACCATTTCAATTAATTCCTTCCGCATAAATGGTTTTGTCATTGCAAATAGCATATCGACTGCGGCTACTGAATTAATGAAATGTATGGCCTTTAAACGAACTGGAAATGCATCTTGAAGATAGCAGAGAAATTTTTTGAAAATTATAGGACTCGTTCTTGTCACGTGACCAATGCTTATTCCCTTTACGTCAACAACCAAAACGTGACCAAGCATTGTTCCATGCGTTTGCAACCACAAATCAAAGATCATTACGTGAAGTTTCATCGTGTGCAAATGGACATACTTTGTCACGTCACTGTCCATTATTTTCCAAAACAAAACACTGTAACCCTCATTTGTCTTGCCCTTTAAAGGTGCAGTGAATCTGTAAAAGACAATAATTCCAATTCATTTCGAATGTGATTAATAATAATCAAATCGGAATATCGATCGATATCTTATAGTTTTTTTTATTTAAAGGTTACATTCACTTAGGACTTTAAAAAAAAAATAAATAAAAAATCCAGTGTTGCCCTGGAAACCTAGGTTTTCAGCTGAAAAAACCTGGAAATGTCAGGAGATTTGATAAAAATTGGAAAAACCTGAAAAAGTCAGGGAATTTTTATCCAAATCATGGAAAATTGTTATTTTCTAATTGTGTTTATTCTTGCTCTAAAAAAAAATTTAATTGATTCAAATAACCGATTAATGGACTTATCAATTAAATATTTACTTGAAGCAAATAATTTTTATTTCAATCAAATAAATTGCATTTGAATAAAATATTTCAGTATTTGAATTAAATATTTCAGTATTTGAATAAAATATTTCAGTATTTGAAGCAACTACTATTTAATTGATTCAAATAAAAATTATTTGATTCAAGTAAATATTTAATTGATAAGTCAATTAATCGGTTATTTGAATGAATTAAAATTTTTTTTTCAGTGTGACATCTAATTTTAATGAAATATTTCAAAATTAATTCAATTTTAAAATGACAATTTACAATTTTCATAAGCAAATGAACTTGAAAAGATTTTCACTTCAAATTTTGTAAAATTACAATTTTAAATAAGTTTTATTAAAAAATTTAGAAACTTAAGATTTAAAAAAAAATCTTAATAACTAAAATTTTTCTAAAATTATTTAAACTTTTTAATATACGTATATTTTATTCATTAACTTGAAAAGATTTTCACTTCAAATTTGGTAAAATTACAATTTTAAATAAGTTTTATTAAAAAATTTAGAAACTTAAGATTTAAAATAAAAAATCTTAATAACTAAAATTTTTCTTAAATTATTTAAATTTTTTAATATACGTATATTTTATTGTAAATAAATGTTATCACGAATTTATAGAAGAATTTTAGTTAAAAACACAAAAATAAATTGAATTTCGAAGCAAATACAGATATTCAATTATTTTCCAAAATTTTAATGAAATTCTTTTGTAACAATTCAATTTTTTAAAAAATAATTTTAATAAAATTCTTCGCGTAGAAATTTAATTGATTTCAAAAATTTGTCAAAATTCAATTATTTTCAATGTTTTCTATATTTTATGTAAAATTTCACCAAAGAATTTAATTATTTAAATCCAAATTTTAAGAAAATTAGTCTCAAGAATTCAATTATTTTCAAAAGAAATACAATTCTTCTCAAAAATCCAATTGTGCTTAAAAATTTACAAAAATTAATGTCAAAATTTAAATTTCCTTTATAAATAATAAGATTTTTCTTCGAAATTCAATTATTTTCGCAAAAATTTTAATAATATTCTTGGCGAAATTTCAATTATTTTTAATATATAAAATTTTCATCAAATTGATCGACAAATGAAATTATTGTTCAAATTTTTTAAAAAATTTGTTTCTTGAAAATAAATAAATAAATAAATAAATAATAATAATAATAATAATAAAATTTTTGATTATAATTAAATATCATATTTAAAAATATTTATTTATTAGAAAATTCTACGAGCATTAATTTATTTAACTCTAAAAATAGACATTTTATCAAATAATTGAACTTTCCTTAAAATTGAATTTTTATAAAGAACTTAATAATTTGTATATTAAAAATAATTGAAATTGTGACAAAAATTTTATTACAATTTTTTAATATAATTGAATTTCGGAGAAAATTTTTATTACTTATAAAGAAAATTTAAATTTTGATGGAAATTTTTGGCAAATTTTCAAACATAATTGGATTTTTGCGAAGAAATATGCATAATTAAATTTTTGAGACTAATTCTTTAAAAAAATGTCTTTTTACATAATTGAATTATTTTGTAAAATTTTATTGAAATAATATAGACATTGAAAATAATTGAAGCTTGAGAAATTTTTGAAATTAACTAAATTTCTACGAATAATTTATTAAAATTATTTTTTAAAAAATCGAATTGTTACATAAGAATTTCATTCAAATTTTTGAAAATAATTTAATTCTTTGAAAAATAAATTTAAAAAATTATTAATGTTTTAAAAATGTTAATTTCTTCATGAAAAAATAATAAAAAAAAGGTAAAAAAAGGTTTAAAAAAATAATTATTATTTTTTAATTATTATTTTTCTAAATAAAATATGTCAAACTAAAGTTCAAAGTACTCTTTATGTGGGAAGTAATTTTTAAATTTACATACTCAATAGTTTTCTCAAAAAAAATTTCTAAACTGTCGACTTTCTTCGACTATCTATCTGGATGTAACACCTTAATTTTTATTGATTCGGATTAAAATCTTTGGTGATTAATTATAAGGAACGATTTTTAAGTAAATTATAATGAAGAAAGGAGAATTGATTTCTCATCAGTATTAGCATCAAATTTTTTAGATAATTTTTTACTTTACACATATAATAAATCTGTTTTTAATTTTTTATTTTCCTTATGTGACGCGCTCCGAAAAAGGTACCTAAGAAGCAAACAATTTTAGGTTATGTTTGTAATTCTGTGAATGAAAATAAACAAAAGGGATCAATTCAAAATATTTAAAACATTGATATTTTTTTCATTACATCTGAAATAATTAGTAAAAGCTGAATTTGGTTCTAATTTCTAAATTTTTGAAATAAAATGTTTTAATACAGTTAAAAATAAAACAAACATAATTTAAAAATAATTCGCCTCTTAGGTACCTTTCTTCAGAGTAAATCACATATTAATGATAAATTATAGATATTAGGTTTAATTGTTATTAAATTACATTTATAAATTATATTTTAATTTAATTATAAACTTTAATTTAATATAAATTTTAATTTAATATAAATTTTAATTTAATTAAAATTTTAATTTAATTTTAATTTTAATTTAATTTAAATTTTAATTTAATTTAAATTTTAATTTAATATAAATTTTAATTTAAATTTAAATTTCAATACATACGCGACTTCCAATGCGCTTCGCAATTCCGGCGACTGTGTCAAATCCCTGTTCGTAAAAAATTCCGGTAAATGTGTCCTCAACGTAAAATAACTTTCAATATTCGCCTTCGTTGGTTCCATCATGTAATAATTGCTATGTATAAAAAGAATTAAATCCGTGTCAGTAACTTTTGGCAAATGCGGTTGCTTCTCACACCATTCCCTAAGCATTTGAAGATCCGATTCCTTAAGTTCAGGATTCTTCTTAAACTCCTCGTCCACATTGATATACTTCAGAACCATGATTATTCAAAGGTGTTCCTTATTCCTTTCAATTTAATTTTCCTATCATAAATATTTAAATATAATAATTTAGGTTCGATTTCTCTTAATTTGTGTCACTATTTTTTTTCCAAACGAAATCCTTCAACAATTGCTCAATTAAAAATCGCCGTATATTTTTCGTACAGTGAATAAAATTTCCAAAAGTTTCGCGATATATATTTCGAAAACTATTTCGTAAAGTTGGTGAAAATATATTTACTGTACTGTAAAAGAGTAAAATGATGACTGTCTCAAAAACTATCGTTTACCTAAGCTACATACTAAGTAATAAAAATTGTCGTGACTGTGATTTTTATGAATGACAAAGCTATATTAATGGTAAATTATAGAATTGTTTTTATTTTTCACAAACATCTTACAAATGCAGTTTCCTTGAACGAAACGAATAATTAGACTCTAGCTGAGAAAATAATTTTTAAAAATAATAGAAAATGTTACAAAGTATACAATTTTTTTTTGAGAAAGATACCTTGGAATGAATTTTAGTTCACGCCCCATTTTACAAGACACGCCCCTTTCTAGACTAGATTCAAAGTAGAGGAGGGAAAAGGAGGACTCATATTATTCTTTTGCTAATTGCTTCTTTCTCTTTTTAATACAACAAAATTTTTTGGCCCCACCCTTTTATTTTAACGGAAAGTATTTTTGGGTGTATCATCATAAAATCATGTGCATAAATTCCATGTGCTTTCTTTTTAAAGAATTTTTTTCCTTCGATCTTTTTTAACGTAATATATTAACATTAAACTTCAGATTTAACATTTGTTACACTCCTCGATGTTAATAAGTATACAATTTAGCGAAAATAACAAAGAAGAAGTAGAAAAATTGCATTAATTATAGATTGAGCCACGCCTTCCAGGGGCGTTTCTGTAATTAGCCCCGCCTTTACAGGAGTGGTTAGTTGTTTGACCCGCCCCCTTTTTGTTAGGACACGCCCCAAACGATCGCAGGGGGCGTGGTCTATTTCAATTTTTCGCCACCGGGTCTAAAAATAACTTTAATTGTCAAAAAAAACAAGCAAATTTACAATATTCGGTAGCTTACAGAAAGGAGAGGGAGAAAAGGCGGATAGTTCAACAGCCCCGCCTACAAATATTAATATTTTACCAAAAAAAAATAATATTTTCGTTTAAAAATGTATAATTATCAATTCCGCGTTTCGTTAAGAGTGTTTATGAATTGAAATTTTTTTTTATTTAATCTATGTCGAGCTTTTTGAAACTGCCCTCAGCGCCAAAGAGGTCGGTGGCATTTTTTGCCTTTCCAGGACGCAGTGTCTCTTGAACGCGAGCCGTTTTTTCGTCTTGCTCAAACCAATCGCTGTAGTCGTCAAGTTCCTTTTTTCTCGCCTCGTGAAATTCACTCAAGGGTCCTGCCTTGCCACCAGCCTCGTTTGGTAATATGTCCAGGTCAATGTGCTTCGCCAATGAAGTATTATTGGTGTGAACGTGCAGCTAAACGAAAAAAATATTTTAAATTGGTCAAAGATTTAAAAAAAATCGATTTTAAATTTATTTGAAACTAATTATTGTAGAAATGGCATTAGATTACGCATGCGCATTTTCTCCTCAATGCGCATGCGTGGTCTTTCGTGAAACTATTGTGCGTTGGCCTTAATACCAATAAAGGAAAGATACTGTAAAGAGCACCATTAAGAACGGGGAAGTACAAAAACATTAAGCCTTATTTACAAGAAATTATTAAACGTAAGTGGCATTTTCTTTCGTAATTACCCAACCTTGCAGCTGCCGATAAAAGAAAAAGATATTGTAAAATCACAATTAGGAACGTGGGGAAGCCCACGAAACATTAAGCCCTATTCACAATGGATTCTCGAACGTAAATAACATTTTTTTTAGTAACCTCCAATCCTTGCAACTTCCGATAAAGAAAATACTGCAGAAGCACCATTTAGAACGCGGGGAAGCCCAAAAAGGATTAAGCCCCGTTCACAATGGATTCTCAAATTTTAATAGCACATTTTTTTGTTAACTACCCACCCTTGGTGCTTGATGACAAAAAAGATTTTCATTTAACAGCATTGGGCAGTTCACACTAGTAACTAAATTCTAAAAAAAAATTATTTTCAATTATAGAATCATTGGAAACATACCACTTCGGTTAATTCCTTCTTCATTAATGGCCTTATCATTTGAAGTATAACGTCCATTGCGGCATTCGAATTCATGAAGTGCAAACCCTTTAGACGCACTGGCAGCGCATCCTGAAGGTAGACCATAAACTTTTTTGACGTCAATGGACTTAATCGAGCGCAATGCCCTAATGATATGCCAGCCATGTCGGCCAATAAAACATGTCCACTGGTTGTGCCTTCCGAATGTAGCCAAACGTCGAAAATCATTGAGTAATATTTCAAAATGTCAATATGGACAAAATGCGATGGATCCGAGTCGATTAGTTTCCAAAAAATTATTTTATGTCCCTCCTTGGTTCTTCCATTCAATTGTGTCGTGACACTTGCGGAAAATAAAAGAGGGATTTACAATTAATAATTGACAATTAATAATTAATAAATAATAATTAATAATTAACCATTAATAATTAATTATTAATCATTAATAATTAATAAATAATAATGAATAATTAACAATTAATAATTAATTATCTATCATTAATAATTAACAATTAATAATTAAAATACGGATTCACAAATTAAAAAAATGTATTTATTAATGACGAAACTTTTTTTAATTTGTCACTGAATTTGAAGTAATTAATTAATTAATTTGAAGTCGAATTTAAAAAATTCAAAATGGCCGATTCAAAATGGGGGAAAAAATTTTGTAAATTGACCATAATTGATTAAAAACTTGTCAATTGGGGGTTTTTGATGTCAGTGAACATGGATTTCATCAATTTAAAATGGCGGATCCAAATTATGGGAGAAAAAATTTAAAAAATTGACCACATTTCCTTAAAATTTGTCAAATTGAGAGTTTCAGAAGATAGTGAACCTGAATTTGAAGTTAAAATTTAAAAAATTCAATAAATAATAATATATTCTTTAACGTCCGAGTGGTTTAAACAGTAATAAAATAAAAACGAAAACATTCAGACAGACTAAGAGACCATTACATATTCGTAGACAGGAACACATTTGTAATCTAGATAGAAATTTTAAATATCATAACGTAATAACTAATCATTTGAAAAACAATAATGATAATAGTGTTCCTCATTTTATAAAGTGGGATGAATTTAAAATTTTACATACAGAAAAAAATCTTGGAAAACGTCTATTTGCTGAAATGGTTTTTATTAAGAAGGAAGGTGACAATAGTTTAAATAAAGTCACTGATTTTGATAATTTTGATAAATCTTATGAAATGATTTTATATTTTATTTCGAAAAACTAAATAAAATTAAAATGCTCATTCTGTTATTCTCTGTTTCTTATTAAATTTTCTTATTATTATCTTAAATGTTTGTGCATTTTTGAGTGACATTGTGATTAATAGTACAGTGTTTGGATGTCAGTTTAAATTGTGCCTTCATGGTGACAAGTCCCGATATTGGGTTTAATAGTTTTTTATTTTTTAATTTTTATCTGTTATATTGTTTGTCTATTTATTTAATTGTTGTTTATTGATTGGATTATTTATTTATTTTTTTGGTAAGTTGACTAATTTTCATTTTTTATCATAATTTTGTATAATTTAATTTTCTTTGTTGTATGACTTTTAATTTATTATTTATTTTTTTACATTTCTTTCTTTTATTTTAACTTTATTTAAATATTGACTCCAGATTCTATATGTCTCCAATGTGTGGGTGTTTGTTTTTTATTCTTGGACGAATTTTAATTTTCTGACTGTTTTTAATTTGGTAAGAATGTATTGACATTTTATTACTTATTGTTTTATTATTTATTATTGTATTTATTTAATTTTGAATTTTTATTTATTTTTATTATTATTATTATTATTATATTTGTTATTTTACGTTAAATTTCTGATTTCTAATTTTTGTATTCTTTTATGTTTCTAAAATATTTTGTTTAATGTAAGCTAACATTTTTGTTTTAAATTGTTTTTTGTTGTACATATTAGACTCCCTGAAGAAAAATTCCGTGGATTTCGAAACGTTGGAGTAACATTAAAGAATCTTTGTCTGAATGTTTTCGTTTTTATTTTATTATTTTTTTAAAAAATTCAAAATGGCGGATCCAATATGGCGGTATTTTTTAAATTGTTTTTTTAAATCACTGAATAAAAATTATGTGTCAAATTGAAAATAGAATAAAAATACTAATTGACGGACTTTGAGGAAATAATTTTTTTTTTTTTGCAAATTGCAAAAAAAAATGTTGAAGTTGAAATAAGAAAAAAACATGATCACTTACGCAACATTCGATATTTTCTGAAGTTCCTTGGACGTTTTAAATCGTCTGTTGGAAAAAAATTCCGGCACGTGTGTTCTCACTGTATAATAACAATCAATTGTTGTCTTTGTTGGTTCCATTAAATAATAATTGCTGTGTAAAAACAGCGCTAAATCGATATCAGGAATTTTTGGTAAATGCGGCTGTTTATCGTTCCACTCTCTCAATAATTGAATTTCATTTTCTTTTAACTCGGGATTTTTTTTCAATTCCTCCTCGTATGTTATGAATTTTGCCATTATTTTTAACCAATATTATTATTATTTTATTCCAATTGTTGATAAATTTCTGCAAAAAATGGAAAATTAAAAAACATTTCTCTTTATTCACTTTTGAAAAATATGTAACTTTGAATTTTTTCAAGGATTTTATTAATTTGATTAGTTTAATTAATTTAATTAATTTAATTAATTTTTGTTAAAATAATATTTATCGATTTTTTTGGCCTTGAGGGAGAAAATCGAAAAATATTATTTGCAAAATACGTAATCAACTTTTGATTTTTTCTTTTCTGTTTTTTTTATTGTAAACTATAAGAGTGTAATTTGAAAATTCTATTTCTCAAGAGCGCTGGGAAAAAACTGCAAAACTATTGAAGATAATAATGTTCTCGCGTGTTAGAATCGCGTGCGCCAATATCACTTCACAGGGCATTGTCAATTGACTATTAGGTGAATGTTAAATGACGTAATTAATTTAAAAGTAACATTAGATTGCACAATTTTATTATATATCGCATATTGTACAATAAAAATAAAGTTGAAATTCAGTATTATAATTTAAAAAACGCATCTTTTTTAATTCTACGTCTTTTTGGAAATTAATATTAAAATTCTGATTTTTAACCGTTGTTTACAAAATTGTTCATCAGTTTTTTCTATTTCTGACAATAATTTCTTTATAAATAACTTAATTGTTGAATTATTAATAATTAATGTTATATCTTAAAATTATTATTTATAAATAAATTCTTTAATGAATTATTATTTTATTTAAAAATTTCAAATTTAATTGAATTTCAAAACAGTTACGTTTACAATTTTCATAAATATATGAACTTCAAAGGTTTCAATTTTCATAAATATTTAAACCTCAAAAAGTTTCAGTTTTTATAAATATTTAAACCTCAAAAAATTGCAATTTTTATAAATATTTAAACTTCAAAAGGTTTTTAATTTGAAAGAATAGAAAATTTCAATTTTAATTATTAGAAAATTTCAATTTTTAATGAATTGAATTGAAATTTTTCAAAATCAACTAATTATTGAGATTCAATTATTTTCAGAAGTGATAAACTTCTTTGCATAAATTCAATTATTTGCAAAGAATTCAAAAAATTCTTATCAAAATTTCAATTATCTTCATAAATAATAAATTTCTTCTGCGAAATTCAATTATTTACAAATAAAAAATTAATTAAATTTTTGTCAAAATGTCAATTATTTTCAAAATCTCTTCGAAAATCGATTATTTTCAATATCTACTATTTTATAAAAAAATTTTCAAAAGAATTCAATTATTTAAGCAAAATTTTCATTAAAATTTCACTAGAATTTAATTACTTACAAATTTGTTTTTTTAATTTCTTTGCTTCAATAATTTAATCATTTTTCATTTTTTAATGAAGTTTCTCAAAAGAATTTAAATATATTCAGGGAATTAAAAAAAATTGTTCTGATAAATTCAATTATTTTAAAAAATTGAAAAAAATTCTTTTCAAAATTCTATTATTTCAAAAAAAATTTGGACGAAATTCTTTACAAGTTTTAGTTAATAAAATTGCAATTTTAATAAAATTTGCCTATAATTTAATTCCTATAATTAAATTTTTTAATACAATATTTCTTAAGAATTCAATTATTTTCACAAATAATACATTTTTTAATGGAAATTCAATTATTTAAAAAATTCGAATAAAATTCATTGCAAAGAAATTAATTATTTTCATCAGAAAAATTCTTCCCACGAATTATATACTTAAAAATAATTTTTAATAAAATTCATTGCAAGAATTCAATTATTTAGAAAAAAGTAGAACAAAATTCATCGCAAGAAATCAATTATTTTCATAAAAAAAATTTTCTTCAGAATTCAATTATTTTCAAAAAGTTTGATAAAAGGCTTTATAAATTAAAAAAATTATGATAAAGAATCAATTATTTTATTAAAAATGAAAATAGAAATTTTTAAAAAATTCTTCCCAAGAATTCAATTTTTTCTTTATTCATTTGCGACTTTTTTTTACAACAATTCAATTATTTGAAAAATTTTAAATTTAAATTAGGTATATTAAAGAAACTCCAATTTTTAAAGAGAAATTCCAAAAAATTCTTCAAAAAAGAATTTAATTAGAGTTTTCGAAAATTTTTGAATTCTTCAGAAGAATTCAACTAGGTACTTTTAATACAATTTTGAGTTTTATTATTCGAAATAATTGATTTACCCTTTTAAATTTTCTTAAAATATTATTTTTTAAAAATCAAATTATTTCTAAAAATTTTACTAAAATCGTTCCGAAGTGCTCAATAATTTAAAAAAAAAATTAAATAAAATTTGTTTCAAGAATTTAATTATTTTCATAAAAAATACAATTATTTGCAGAATAATTATTATAAGTTATTAAATTTCAAAAAATTTTGGACTTGAAATTGGTTACTGGAGAAAGAAAATAATGTTTTTTTTAAAAAAAAGGAATTTTAGAAGTGAATTTCAAAAACCAATTTATTAATATTTTCTGAATAATTTCTCTTTGAAAAAATTTCTAAATAAATGTAATGGAACATTTTTTTTAATTATCTAATAATTTTTTTAATTAATCGCAGTATACTTTAAATTAATAATTAAATAATAATTAATTAATAATAATTAATTATTAATAATTATTAATAATAATTAATTATTAATAATTATTAATAATAATTAATTATTAATAATTATTAATAATAATTAATTATTAATAATTATTAATAATAATTAATTATTAATAATTATTTAATTAATTTTTACTAATTAATTAATAATAATTAATTAATAATTAAATATTATTACAATTAAATTATTTTATTATTTTTTCAAGGTAGAAATTTTTCTGAAAATCAGGGAAAAAATTAAATTTTTGTTTGCAACCTTATGTTGAAAAATGAACAAATTTTATAAAAAAAAAGTAGAAAAAAATGTTATAGAGGAAAATAAAAAAATACATTTTTCTTAAATATAATAAATCGAAAAACTTTTTTTTTATAAAAAAAAAATATTTATTTGAACTTGAAGGGTACGTTAGAAAGTGCATGAGCGGAATACTAGTTTTCTTCGAGACCAGTTTTCAACGGAAATATGAAAAATTTCTTGTGTGAGGGAATTTTTTTTTTATTTTTTTATTTTTATTTTTCATAATGCAGACGGCATTGATCATGGACGTGAACAGGACAGGCGGACCACCCCGACCTCGAGCGATCATGTCCCGATCACCTAAACCGACCGCCCTCTCATCCATCATACCTCCGCGGTTTGTGTCACGTTCCTCAAGTATCTCATCTCTTATTCACTTTTCTTTTTTCTTCCTCTTTTTTTTACTTCTTCGCTTCTTTCGATTCTCTTTTCTTTCACGATTTTTACTTTCATTTTTTTTTTTTTTTATCAAATTCGGTTTCATTTTTATTCAATGCTCATTTTATTATTACACATCTTATTATTTTACATTTGATTATTTTCCATCTTATAATTTTACATTTTATTTTTATACATTTTATTAGTATAATATAAATTTGAAAATTATTCTGTTAAATTTTTTCTTATTTTCATAGTTTCTAATTTTTTTTTTTACTTCATTGTTTTGAATAAAATGTTTTTTTGGTTTTTTTTTATTTATCTTTATCAACTTCGACAGTTAGAACCAGTAGCAGAACTAAAAAATAAAATAATAGATTTAGAAAATAGATTGCAAAAATCTGCGAAAAAAAATTTCACAACTGCGCGAGGAATTGAACCCAGGTCGTTAAACTGACAGAGCAAGTAATTTTCCGCTCGCCCATAGTGACGCAAGGTTTATTTATCATTTACCCTTTTTCCGAGTTTGACAATTGGAAACTTTTTGAAACTAAATTGATGCGGTGAAAATGCAAAAATTCCAGAATTCAGAAAAATAGGGAAAAAAATATTTTTTAAATAAACATTTATTTTCCTTTTTTGAAGAGTCGACAAACATAGAGTAATTTATTTATTTTTATTAAGTCTAACCAATAACCAATAACGGAACTACAAAATAAAATAATAGATTTAAATAATTGATTTAAAAAATAGAATTTAAAAAATAGAATTTAAAAAATAGAATTTAAAAAATGGATTTAAAAAATAGAATTTAAAAAAAAGAATTAAAAAATTAACAAATAAAAAATAGATTTTAAAAATTAGAGAAAAAAAAATGTTCTTCAGGCGCAAGGGAGAGATAGTCATCGACCGTTTGCTACTGCGAGCGACTCGTCGCGACCGTAGAGGCGATAATAACACGTTTTATTCTTGACCAATATTAATAATCCACCATTGACACTTGTAATTTGTATGTTGAACGGTCGTTCAATAGCTTTCATTCTAACGAAAAATATATTCACCTGGACAGTATCGTCTTAATTGATAATCCCTTCTGAATAAAGTAATTTACTCGAGCAATACGTTATTAAACAAACCTTGATTTTCTCTATTTTCAATTTTTGCCAGACACTGAAAATTCTTCTCTAAATTAATAAAATTTCCTTTTTTCTAATTTCGCACCAAAAAAAAGTAATTTATTTATTTATTTATCACTCACGAGTTTTAAGTTCAATTTTCCCACAGTATTTTTGCTTTAATTTTCGTATCATTTTTTAATTTTTTAACCAAAAAACAATCCAAAAAAAATTTCCGATTTAAATTTATTTTAAAAGAAAGAAAAAAAATTTATTTTCGAAATAGTTTGAATATACATTTAAATTAACCGAAGTTTAATTTTTTTATTGTAGCGTGTGTAATTATTATTATTATTATTATTATTATTATTATTATTATTATTATTATTATTATTATTATTATAAAAATGAAAAGAAGAGAGTCTTGTTAAAATTGAAAATGGAATTTGAAAAAAAGGCAAAAGAACTTGCATGTAAATGAAAATCAATTTTTTTCCTTATTGATAATTAATCTGTTTAGAGTCAATTAGCGTTTTTTCTTTATCTTTTTTTTTTCGAAGTATGAAATAAAAACTAAAACACATATGAGATACCTTTGGGAATATAAAAAAGACGTTATTATGCAGCTCGTACTTCAGAACTGAATAAATAAATTAAAATAGACTTTACATTAAACAAGAGTTTAGAGCAAAAAAAAACTGTTAAGTCATGACATTCGACTTCTAATGACAACGGTAACGACTAATTACCTTTTGAACTGCATGTGAACTTTAATTAAGTAACTGTATTCAATTATATAATGACTTGAGTAAATAATTATATAATATTCTTCCATTAGTGAAAAATCATAAAAATTATTGTTCTTTAAAGAAGAAAATATTTTCAAATAATATTGATCTTTACAATTTTTTTCAATTTTTTACAGCAAATTAATGTCATAAAAATCATTAAAATTCTTGCGAATAATTTTCCAATTTACAAAAATAATTAAATTGTTTTAAAGAATTTTGATTTTTTGAAAATATTTGAATGTTTTTAAAGAATTTTTTTTTAAATCTCCAGAATAATTGTATTCAACCGAAAACATTTATTAAATATTTTTGAAAATAAATGTATTTGGTTGAGAAATTTTTACTATAATATTATTAAAAATTATTGAATTCCTGCGATTTTACTATTTAAATTTTACTATTTATAAAAGTAATTCAGTTTTTCTGAAGGATTTATCAGATATTTGGAAAATAATTTAATTTCATTAATATTTTTAAAAATAATTGCATTCTTTTGAGAAATTTTATAACTATTAACTTAAAAATAATTGCATTCCTTAGAAGAATTGTTTATTAATAAAAATAATTAAATTATTGATAAGAATTTTATTACAAATTTGCAAAATCCTGATTAAATTTATTTTTGAAGAATTCCTTTAAATTATGCTTAAATAATCTGTTTTCTTTAATAATATTCATTGAAAATTTCGAATGTAATTAAATTTTATGAATTTCTTTCAAGATTTTAAAATAATCGCTTCGTTAAATTATTATTATTGAATCGTTTATTACTAAAATTTATTAAACATTTTTTTTAATACAATTAAGAATTCCGGTGGAAAATTGTATTATTTATAAAAATAATTAAATTCTTGTGAAAAATTGTACTATTTTTTAACAATAATTGAATTGTTTCCTAGAATTTATTAGAAGAATGGATGATAAATGAATTTTTTTGGAAAATTTTAATAAAAATTGACAAAAATTTAACTGAATTCTACGGTGAAATGCTTTTAAAAAAATTATCAAAATAAAATTTTTCTAAACAAATTGTGTCGTTTTTTTAATTTTTAAAGAAAACAATTTCATTTTTTACAAGAATTTACTTAAAAATTTGGGAAAATAATTGAATTTTTAAAAGAAATTTTACAGATAATCTTAGAAATAATTTGAATTTTTAAGATTAAATTACATTTAGAATTATTTTTAAGAGAATTCAATGTTTGCAAATACTTTACAAAATAATTGAATTGTCTCAATGGATTTATGCAAATTTCGGAAATTAATTGAATTCTTTTGCAAAATTTTAATAAAATTGTATTGATAATAACTTAATTTCTGCAAAGAATTTTACTATTTATGAAAATAATTGAATTATACCGAAGAATTCTATTATGTATGAAAGAAATTCAATTATTTTTAAAATTAATTAATTTTTTTCGGAAATTTAATTATTTTAAAAAAATCTGATAAAATCATTCTTAAGAATTCAATTATTTTCGTAAATTATAACATTTTCCAGAGGGATTCAATTATTTTCAAAAATATTAAAATTCTTTTCAGAAATTCAATTATTTATAATATTTATGTATACAATTTTTATCAAATTTCTCGAAAAAATGAAATTATTCCTTAAAATTTTATTAATAATTTATCCAGAGAATTCAGTTATTTAAAAATTTGTTTATAAAAATCTTTTTAAAAACTCAATACTAAGAAGCATTAAATTATTTTAAAAAATATTTATTTTTACCGTGAAAAATGCAAATATTAAACAAAATAAAATTTTGATAAACCAATCAAGTCGTTTTTTAAATTTTCAAGAGAATAATTGAATATTTTACTAAAATTTCCATAAGTTTTGAAATTAATAAAATTTCTATGAAGAATTTCTTTAAAAGTTTTTAAAATAATTTAATTCTTTGAAGAATAAATAATAAAATCAAATTTTTTCGATAAATGAAATTATTCCTAAAAATTTGTTGATATAATTCTTAAAAAAAAATAGAAATCAGCTCCTTTTAATTATTTTATCCTTTTATTCACTTTAATATCGCAATGATTTAACAAATTAAATCAAAAATTAAAAAAAAAGAAGGGACAATTTTTGAAAATGAAAAAACTATTCTTAATAATTATAGTACAATTTTCTAAAATGATTCAATTATTTTCGAAAAATATTCGAAATTCAATTGTTTTGAAGATCTTGTATTTTCATAAAATTTTACCAAAAGAATTCAATTTATTTTACTAGTAATAACATTTTACACAGAAATTCAATTTTTTAGAAACATTTTAATAAAATTTTTCACAACAATTCAATTATTTTCATAAATAATACCATTTTTTTCCGAAATTCAATTATTTTTGAAAAATTTAATAGAATTCTTAGCAAAAGTTCAATCATTATAAAAAAGTCAACATTTCAATTATTTGTATAAATAGTTCTTCCAAAGAATTCAATTATAAATAATAACAAAATTATTCCAGAAAATTCAATTATTTTCATAAATAACAATATTCTACAGAAGAATTCAATTATTTTTAAAAGTAATAAATTTCTTCTTGGAATGTTTTTTTTGTAATTCTTTGGAAGAATTGAATTATTGACTAAAATATTAAATTTTTTTCAGGAATTCAATTATTTTGAAATATTTTAGTAAAATAGTTCGAAGGAAATCAATTTTTTAAATTTTATACTATTTAAATTAAATGTTTTTGAAATGAGTTCAATTATTCTTTTAGATTGTATGAAAAATCTTTCTAAGAATTCAATTTTTTACATAAATAATTATTCTCCGAAAGAATTCAATTATTAAAGATAAAGAGCAAAATTATTTCCGAAAATTCAATTATTTTAAGGCATTTTTACCAAATTCAATTATTTTCATAAATGTTAACATTTTTCAAAGGGATTCAATTATTTTGAAAAGTATTAAAACTCTTTTCAGAAATTTAACTACTTTTACTAATTATAATAAAACTTTTCGGGAAAAATTCAATTCTTTGTAATACAATTTTAAACAAATTCCTCGAAAAATGTAATTATTTTTAAAAATTTTATTGAAATATGTCAAAAGAATTCAATTATTAGGGATTTTTATTTGAAAAATTCTTAAGAATAAATAATAATAATAAATAAATTTTTATTTTATTTAAATATATATTAATTCAAGTGGAATATTCTAATAAAATTGATTTACAAATGAATTTAATTAAAAATTTTTAAATAATATGTAGTCAATTTTTTTTTACAAAAAATCAATTATTTTAAAAAAAGGAAATTTTTACAAACGAATACAATTATAATCTAAAATTTTATTAAATTCTTTCGAAACATAATTATTTTTTTTAATATATTAAAACATTTTGCAAAAATTTAAAAATTAAATTTAATACAATTTCACGAAAATCTTTGCAAGAATTCAATTATTTTCATAAATATAATAATAAAACTCTGTAATAGGATTTCAATTGTTTGTAATAAAGTTTGAAATGAACAATTTTTAAAAATATACTAATTCTTGCAAAAATGTTTTGAAAATATAATTGAATTTTAAAACGGTTTCAAATTAAAATTTTTTATGTTTTTAATTTTTTCTACTTTTAACTATAATAATTCTGTAGAATTAAATTTTTTTGGAAAAAGTTTATTTGAATTTTTTTATTTTTATATAATTATGAATTCCGATTAAAAATTATAGAAATGATTTATGAAAATAATTTAATTAATTAATTGCATTCATTTTAATTAATTTTTTTTAAATAATAATAATAATAATAATAATAATAATAATAATAATAATAATAATATTATTAATAATAATGTTATAATAATAATGTTATAATAAAATATTTAGCAACTATTTAATTATTTTCATAAGTAATAAAACTTATCAGAGTATTTAAATTATTTTTATTATAATAACAGAAAATAAGTAGAATCGAATGAGAAAATGCGAAATTTTGAAAGTGAATAAAGATTTCAGAAAGGGTGCGAGAATTCTGTAAGGGGAGCGCAATGAATATAATATAAAGTCTGTGGTTTTGTGGCACGTGCGTGGCAGTCCAACCGCAATGATGCGGATTATATAATTCACAGATAGGCAGGTGGGCGAGGCTTTACATTTGAAAACCTAACGAGGAACTGTAATTATTGCTCGCACAACTTAATGCCAAGTGGGCCATGCGACCATTGTCATCATTATCGTTTTTATCAGCACCGCAAATTTGTCTAATTTATATTCCTCTAGTTCAAATATATTATTTAAATACTCTTTCAAATCTAAATCAATTATTATTATCGCACATTATTACTTTTCACTAAATTAATTCCTGCGAAGAATTTTTCGAAAAATTACCGCAAAAATATGCTGAAAATAATTCCAGCATATTTTTGCGGTAATTTTTAGAAAAATCATGTTCTCAAGACTTTTGTTAATCCACTTTTCCTAATAGCATCCCATTTAGAAGAAACTCGAGAAGAAAAATAATAATGAAAACTGGATGAGATTTAACAAGAGGATTTTTACCGGAAAAATTCCCCTGACAAGTTGAGATATATATATTTTTGTCAGTCAGTCGAAAGATTTAGAAAAGTATTAGTTTGGAAAAACGGGATTATTAGTATCCAAATATCCAAGCGGTCTTTTGAGGTAAATGAAGACTGAAACTCGCAGTTTAGGACTTTTTGTTATTATATTCAAAAAAAAAATATATTCTTTTCTTTATTCTGCATGTCGTTTTTCTCCTGTGACACTGTTCGTCCTTTGTAAAAAGAAAAAAAATTCATCTCATTTTGCCCCCGGGCTGGATTCATTACAGTTTAACGAGGGTTTATTATTTAAAAAGGATTACGCTAATTCGTCGAAAGTTTGGTATTTACCTTTTGCGGTCAAGCTGAGACGCGCACTCATCTCACAGTTGGGTTTTGGAAACAAGTGATTATCCCGTTTTTCGACTGCCTGGGTCGAAGGTGTATTATGGAGAATAATTGCTCGACGGCAGGAGTTCAACCTCAACAATTTAATCATTGCCATTTTCCACTTACTTCGAAAACTTTCAATCTAGAAGAGTTTCACTTATTCTCTCTTTTTTTAAAACTTATTTTTTCCCCTCAACTTTGTTAAAATATCCTCGGCTACTGTGCGAATTGAAATTCACGCACAGAAGCGATTCCATTGAATCACTGGAAAAACATTTTTTGACTCAAATAAACAGATTATTATTATTAATTAATTAAATAAAAAAAGTCCAAATAATTTAAAAATTATTTTTAAAAGAAGTAAAATTCTTCTCAGATATTCAATTATTTTTCTATCTTTTATTGTTTATTCTTCAAAAAATTAAATTATTCTCAAAAATTTTTAATAAAAGTTGAAAAAACCTGTGAGAGGCAGACAATTTTGATCGAAATTAGAAAAATTTCATTTCTTGACAAAATTCTTAAAAAATGAAATTTGAATAATTTCAAAATCAAAATTGTCTGACTTTTACAGATGTTTTCAATTTTTACTTAAAATTATTGAAAATAATTTTATTTATACTTCTCGAGGAATTTGTTTAAAATTGTCTAGTAATTGAAATTTTACAATAATATTTTGAAATTTTTATTTTTTTAAAAAATAATAGAATAGAACATCTTATTTCATTTTTTAAAATTTTTTGACACTATCAGCCACTCAGCTGCCATTTGAAAAAATTTTAGAAAATTTGTTTCTTCCAATTTTTGATATTTTTTTCATCGGAAAATCATCTGACTTTTAGTAGGAACTAAATTTTAGACAGTCTTAAAGAATAGAATATTAAATTTCATTTTTAAAATTTTTTTGACCCTATCAGCCACTCAGCTGCCATTTGAAAAAATTTAAAATATTTGTTTCTTCCAATTTTTGATATTTTTTTCATCGGAAAATCATCTGACTTTTAGTAGGAACTGAGTCTAAGACAGTCTGAAAGAATAAAGCATCTTATTTCATTTTTTAAAATTTTTTTGACACTATCAGCCACTCAGCTGCCATTTGAAAAAAATTTGAAAAATTTAATTATTTCTATAAAAAATACAATTTTCCACCAGAATTCTTAACTATATTCCAAAAAATTTTTAATAAATTTTAGCAATAAACGATTCGATTATAATTTTTCAAAGAAGCGATTATTTTAAAATCTTGAAAGATATTCTTCATAAAATTCAATTACATTCGAAATTTTCAATGAATATTATTAAAGAAAACAGATTATTTAAGCGAAATTCAAGGCAATTGTTCAAAAATAAATTTAATAACGATTTTACAAATTTGTAATATAATTCTATTTTTGTAAATTTTTCAACATAATTGCTAATTTTTGGAAAGAATTATGTTACTTTTGAAAATAATTGAATTTTATAGTTGAATTCTATAAAAAATTTTTTTCAATAATTGAATTCTTTTGTTGAAGTTTTTTTTTGAAATACTCGACATTGAATATAATTGAATTTTGACAAATTATTTTGAAAAAAATTAAGGAAATGCAAATTTTTTGAATATACTTTAATTCTTTTAAGAATGGTTTAAAAATTTTGAATTTTTGATAATCCTAATTTCTATATGTGAAAATAATAGTTAAATATTTATTAAAAAATAAAATTATTGATGTTTTCGAATAAGTTTTTAATTAATAATTAATGTTGTTTGAAAAATCTGGTAAAATTCCGTTTTTTAACGGAAATGTCAGGGAATTTGAAAAGATCAAAAGCGTGGCAACCCTGTTTCAATATATTGTAAAAGATAAATATGTAAAAATTTTTTTTTCAAAAGTAACGATATATAAACTTGATCGGAGATGAAGTCGGCGAAGATGAAAATAATGTTATCGAATATTTCGATCTTGTTTGAATTTTTTTTTCATTTTTGTTTGTTATTTTGTTTTCTTCTTTTTATTTTTTTATTATTATTTTTTTTTATTTTTGAAGCGTTTTTGCAACTTGTTTTGCAAATCAGATACGAAAACGAGTTTCTCTTGCTCGATCATTACGCACTCCGGGAAGTGTCGGGCAAAATCTTGACCACTTGGGACACGACAGAAGGGCACCGGTAATGCTCCGTTGACATGATGATGGATCGCGTTCCCCCAGCAGGTAGGTAAATGCGTTTTCGCACTGCATTCACCTGAAATCAGCTCCTTTCAATTTTTTTTTCTTCTATTCACTTTAATATCGCAATCTAGATTTAACAAATCAAATCAAAAAAAAAAAAAAAGAAAAGAAGAAGGGTCAATTTTTGAAAATGAAAAAACTATTCTTAATAATTATAGTACAATTCTTTAAAACTATTCAGTTATTTTCGAAAAATATTCGAAATTGAATTATTTTCGAGATCTTGTATTTTCATAAAATTTGTCAGTTTAATAAATTTTTTCGCAACAATTCAATTCTTTTCATAAATAGTAAAATTATTCTCCGAAATTCAATTATTTTTGAAATTTTTAATAAAATTTTTAGCAAAAGTTAAATAATTATAATAAAAACGTTAACATTTTAATAATTTATATGAATAACATTTTTCGAAAGAATTCAATTATGAAAGATTAATAAAATAATAACAAAATAATTCCAGAAAATTCAATTATTTTCATAAATAACAATATTCAACAGAAGAATTATTCAATTATTTTTAAAAGTAATAAATTTCTTCTTGGATATTCGATTATTTCATTAAAAATTTTAATAAAAAATTGTCATTACAGAAAATCAATTTTTTAAAAATATTTTAATAAAATTTTTCGCTATTAATTCATTTATTTTCATAAA
This sequence comes from Leptopilina drosophilae, assembly GCA_032873175.1. Classification (NCBI taxonomy): domain Eukaryota; kingdom Metazoa; phylum Arthropoda; class Insecta; order Hymenoptera; family Figitidae; genus Leptopilina; species Leptopilina drosophilae. The sequence goes on along the minus strand of CM065484.1, from coordinate 1,534,135 downwards.
TAATACATTCCTTGTCAAGTTACTGAATTATTTTTCAAAGTTTTAAGAAAATATTTAGCAACTATTTAATTATTTTCATAAATAATAAAACATAAATAATAAAGCCTTATTTCAATTATTTTTTAAACATTTTTACAGGAATTGCTTAAAAATTCTTAAAAATTTAATATCAATTCCTGGAAAAATAAATTTAATTATTCTTTTAGATTTTAGGAAAAATCTTTCCCAGAATTTAACTTTTTACATAAATAATTATTCTTCGAAAGAATTCAATTATTAAAGATAAATAGCAAAATTATTTCCGAAAATTCAATTATTTTTAGGCATTTTGACGAAATTCTATTATTTTCATAAGTAACAGTATTCAGCGCAAGAATTCAATTATTTTTAAAACTAAAAACATTTCTTCTGAAAAATTTAATTATTGTAAAAAATTTTAATAAAATCTTCCGCAAAAATTCAATTATTTTCAGAAATATAATAAAATTTTTCACAGGAATTCAATTATTTTCAAAAATATTATCATTCTTTTTGGGAATTCAGTTATTTTTAATTTTTTACAAACTATAATAAAACTTTTTGGAAAGAATTCAATTATTTAAAAAACAATTTTGTAGAAATTCCTCGAAAAATGTAATTATTTTTCAAAATTCTATTAACATTCGTCAAAAGAATTCAATTATTTAAAAAGTTTGTGATAAAATTCTTAAGAAAATAAAATTTTCATAAGGCATCGAATTATTCAATAAATTATTAATTTTTCTATTTAAATAAATAAATTCTTCTATAATTCTCGTATCATTTAGATAAATGAATTGTAATAAAAATTGATTTCAAATATTTGATGATTTTAATTTTTTTTCTACTTTTAACTAACAATTCTGTAGAATTAAATTTTTTTTTGGAAAAGGTTTATTTGAATTTTCTTTTCTTTTTATTTTTATATAATTATAAATTCCTATTAAGAATTGTAGATATTATTTATGAAAATAATTGAATTCTTGCAACAAATTTTGTTTTACTTTTATTTTAAATAATAAAATTGCGTCTTCTTTGGAGAAATTGTATTAAAGTAGCAGATTTTGAAATTTTTCTTGCAAAAAACTTTTGAAAATAATTACATTTTTCGAAAAATTTATTTTTAATTTCATTCTAAACAAGTGAAATCCTATTGTAGAATTTTATTATTATTTATGAAAATAATTGAATTCCTGCGAAAAATTTTAATTTTGTTAATATTTTTGAAAATTTGACTTAAATTTTTTTCGAAAATTTGTCTTTTGAAAAGAAAATTGAAATTAAACATATTTAGTTATTGAATTTTATTAAAACTCTAGAAAGTAATTATAAATTCTTTTGAACATTTTTATGAGGAATATAGAAAGAAAATTGAATTCCTTCCCGAAATTTTTGTTGTTGAAAATAATTTAATTTTTTGCAAAAAATTTTACTATTTATTACTAAAATTGAATTGCTTTGAAGGGTTTATTAAAATTTTACACAATAATTGATATTTTTTTCAAAATTTTATTTTAAATTTAATTCTTTTGTGGAATTTTTTATTCAAATAATTGAGTTTTTGCAAAAAATTTTACGAATTGTTTCCTGGGGATTATTAAAATTTTACAAAATAATTGATTTTTCACGGAAATTTTTTTTTTAAATATAATTTTTTTGGGAAATTGTTTTAAATATTAATGGAATTTTTGCAAAGGTTTTTACTATATTAAAAAAAAAAATTAAAATGTTTCGAAAGAATATATTTTTTAAAGTGTATAGTTAATAATTGCAATCGTTAGTGAAATTTTCCTTTGTTTAAAAATAATTGAATTTAGGCAAAAAGAATTTATAGAATTATAGAATTTATAGAATATTTATAGAAATAATTGAATTCTTGCAAAAATTTTTATTAAAATGTTTTGAAATTATTTTATTTATTATTTTATTTATTATTTTTTAATAATTTTTTATGATGAGGACTAACGTTTCAGGAATAGTTCGGTAAAAACTTCTTTCACTTGTGGCATTTAGTGTTTATACTTAATTAATAATTGTTTTATTATTAATGAATTTAAAATATTCAAGTTTTACCGAACTATTCCGTAAATTTTAACGGATCAGTTTTTCCGAACAATTTAACTTACTTTTTACCGAACTATTCAGTAAATCGCAACTGATTAATTATTCTGAACACTTTAACTTACGTCTCACCGAACTATTCAGTAAAAATAAGTGAAGGATACACTGATCTTGCGTTCTACTGAACTATTCAGTAAATTACAACTAGTCAATTGTACCGAACACTTTAATGAACTTTTTACGGAACTATTTCGTCAAAATAAAGTGATCTTGCGTTTTACCGAACTATTAAGTAAAAACAAGTGTAAGGACCACTTATCTTGGGTTTTACCGAACTATTCAGTAAATTACAACTAGTCAATTGTACCGAACACTTTATTTTACTATACTTACACTTTAATGAACTTTTACGGAACTATTTCGTCAAAATAAAGTGTAGGGCACACTGATCTTGCGTTTTACCGAACTATTAAGTAAAAATAAGCAAACTGAACATTTTACCGAACTATTAAGTAAAAATAAGCAAACTGAACATTTTACCGAACTGTTCAGTAAAAAATAAAATAAAATTTCAAGAACAAATTTTCTTCTTGTTTTGCTCGTGTGGAGAAAGAAAAAAAGTTGTCATTATGCAAAAGCATAAAGCACTACAATGAAAATTTGAAAAAGAGATGTATCCAATTGAATGATTAATATCCTTGAATGCGAATCGAAAGAAGGTGTTATTCGTTCTTTTCGAAAGCGATTCGCTTCGCAATGTGTGTGTATGTTGCATGGGGGGTCGAGTGAAGAATACACGTATATCGAGTGGCATTTTTACGCTGTTTACGAGTATATAGAGGCGCAGTGTATATCGACGTTGCAACGGGAAAACATGAAATGAAGAGATGAGGGGTTGAGTGTGCGGATGCGGGAATTGAAACCGCGGACACAAGTCGAGGGTTGTACTGGCATGCACAGGCCACCCCATCGGTCGTGCGTGGTTGCCTCCCTGGTTTTATAGAAGTCGACTGCAAAGGCGTCTCTGCCATTCGACAGTCCTCTCTTTTTTCCTCACATCAAAAAAAAAGAAAAAAAAATAAAAAAGAAAAAAATCCTCGTCGGCAAAGATCAAAGAGCATTACATTCATCAAGAGTCCGCCTTAGAGCCACACGTATTCCTATAAATACAAGTTCATGCTCTCTGAGTATTCTTCTTCATTGAGATGCTTCTGAAAATTTTTCCTAATGTTCAATTTTCTCCGGAGAAAACTTGATCACGTGTCCGATTTCGTAAAAATGGGTAAAAGAAGGACAGAACCCTATATCCCTATCCTACACTAAAAAAAATTTATTTGATTCAAATAACCGATTATTTGACTATTATCAAATAAATATTTACTTAAATCAAATAATTTTTATTTTAATCAAATAGACTGTATTTGAATCAAATATTTCAGTATTTAAAGTAAATATTATTTAATTGATTGAAATAAAAATTATTCGATTCAAGTAAATATTTATTTGATAATAGTCAAATAATCGATTGTTTGAATCAAATAATTTTTTTTTCAGTGTACTTCAACCCATTTACAATTTTTGTTTTCTATAAAAAAATTTATTAAAAAATAAATAATTCTGCTAAAAAACTCTTCGCTTTCTTAAATTATTCTAAAAATTTCAGCATCTCACGATGTTAGAAATTTAATAGTATTTTTTGACCACTTTTCTCTACTGAAATATTTAATAAATTGAGCTGAAACTTTATAAAAAAGCCTAGAATATAATAAAGAAGGTGATGATGAGGAAAAGTTTTAATAAATAAACAAGAAATTATTATAAAACAGTTTGAAACGTGACGACGAAAAAAAAGACGAGAAATCGATTACAGTGACAACTGATAATTTTAACCCTCCGTCACACACCTTGGAAAAAATTACGACTTTACACAGGTTTAGAGGGAATCCCTCACCACATTGTAAAATAAGCGACATTACAACATAAACAAAGGAATCAACAAAAATTTAATTTTAACACAAACTTACAAATATGTAGTAAATTATTCTAAATTATAAAATTAATAAAATTAATTTTCGGTCTCAAAAATAATAATTAATTACACGAATGCACATCTTCGAAGGAATTACACTTTACATGTAAACATAATGTAACATTAACAAATAAGCAAAAAAATCATAAAATAGTTTATTTTAATTATATTTATAATATAATTTTGCCATTAACCAACAGTGGAACAAAAAATGTTTTGAAAACTTGATTTTTTTATTCAACATAACCTCACTTTTTCGAGTTTTTTCTAGCTTTGAAGCTTCATAATTAAATATTAATTATGTTTAAACTAAATGTTTTTTTAGAAATGTGTTGAGGAATAAATTGTTGAAAGGTATAGAAACTGATTTTATTTTGCAATGAGGAAAACAAAAGTTATTTTAAAAATACTGAAACCGTAGAGGGAATCCCTCCCTAGGTGTGTGACGGAGGGTTAAAATAATTTGAAACAATTGTTTTTTAAAATATTAAAACTTTTATACACTTCACAGCCTTTCTTTATTATATTCTAGACATTCTTGCAAAGTTTCAGCTCTATTTATTAAAATATTTAAGTAGAGAAAAGTGTTGAAAAAAATACCATTGAATTTTTAATATTAACATGCTGCACTGAAAAAAAAATTTATTTGTTTCAAATAACCGATTATTATGGTCATTTAAATTATATCTTTAAAAATAAAAAAATTCTTCTCCAAAATTCAATTATGTTCAAAACTTTTTTTAAAATTCTCGTCAAAATTTCAATTATCTCTATAAATAATACAATTCTTCTTCGAAATTCAATTATTTTTAAAAACTTTAATAAAATTCTTGGAAATTCAATTATTATTATTATTATTATTCACAGAAATTCAATTACTTAATATAAAAAATTTCAAATAATTTTACGAAAATATCAATTATTTAAAAGAATTTTATAAAATTCGTCGCGAGAGTTCAGTTATTCAACAAAATTTAACAAAGTTCTTTTCAAGAATTCAATTATTTTTAGAAATAGTAAAATTCTTCACCGAAATTTAATTATTTTTATAAACCTGAATAAAATTCGTTGGAAGAATTCAATTATTATTTTCAAAAGTAATAAAATTCTTCGCAGAAATTCAATTATGTTCAAAAATTTTTGTCAACATTTCAATTATTTTTATAAATAATAAAATTCTTCAATATTCATTTATTTAAAAAAAATTTTTAAATTCTCGTCAAAATTTCAATTATCTCTATAGATAATTTCTTCTTCGAAATTCAATTATTTTTTAAAAAAACTTTAATAAAATTCTTGGAAAAATTTGACAGAAATTCAACTATTTAATATAAAAAATTTCAAATAATTTTACGAAAAATATCAATTATTTAAAAAGAATTTTATAAAATTCGTCGCAAGAGTTCAGTTATTAAAGAAAATTTAACAAAGTTCTTTTCAAGAATTCAATTACTTTTAGAAATAGTAAAATTCTTCACCGAAATTTAATTATTTTTATAAACCTGAATAAAATTCGTTGGAAGAATTCAATTATTATTTTCAAAAGTAATAAAATTCTTCGCAGAAATTTAATTATGTTCAAAAATTTTTGTCAACATTTCAATTATCTTTATAAATAATAAAATTTATCAATATTCAATTATTTAAAAAAAAATTTTTAAATTCTCGTCAAAATTTTAATTATCTCTATAAATAATACAATTCTTTTTCGAAATTCAACTACTTTTAAAAGTTTAATAAAATTCTTGGAAAAATTTCACAAAAATTCAATTATTTAATATAAAAGATTTCAAATAATTTTACGAAAAATATCAATTATTTAAAAAGAATTTTATCAAATTCGTCGCAAGAGTTCAGTTATTGAAAAAAATTTAACAAAGTTCTTTTCGAGAATTCAATTATTTTTAGAAATAGTAAAAAATAGTAAAATTATTCTCCGAAATTTAATTATATTTATGAACTTGAATAAAATTCGTTGGAAGAATTAAATTATTATTTTCAAAAGTAATAAAATTCTTCGCAGAAATTCAATTATGTTTAAAATTTTTTGTCAACATTTCAATTATCTTTATAAATAATAAAATTTATCAATATTCAATTATTTAAAGAAAATTTTTTAAATTCTCGTCAAAATTTTAATTATTGTTATAAATAATACAATTCTTCTTCAAAATTAAAATATATTTAAAGACCTGAATAAAATTCTTGTTAAAATTTCATAGAAACTCAATAATTTATGAAATTTTCAATAAATTTCTTTGAAATAATTCAATTATTTTAGAAAAATTTTAGTAACATTTTTGGAAATTTTTTAAAACTATTTTCATGAATAATAAAAAACTCATCGCAGGATTCTAATTAGTTTTGGATACAATATTTTAATCAAATTCCTCGAAAAATGTAATTATTCTTAAAAATTTTATTAAAATTTGTCAAAAGAATTCAATTAATTAAAGATTTGTTGTTAAAATTCTTTAGGAGATTTCAATTTTATCAAACATTCAATTATTGAATAAATTATTTATTTTTCAATTAAAATAATTGAATTTTTCTAGAATTTTCTAATAAAAATTGATTAAAAAATGAAATTACCAAATAATCGATTTATTGTTTATGAAAATAATTGAACTATTGTAACGAATTTTATTACAATTTTTTCAAATAATTGAATTTTTTTCAGAAAATTTACTACTTTTAAAAATAATTGAATTCTTGCGAAGGATTTTATTAGGATTTTTGTAAATAATTAAATTTTTTGTTGAAAAATTTTATGGTTATTTAAATTATAACATTACATGAAGAAGGTCTTCTTTATGTTTTGTATTTTGTATTGTTTGTTTTATATTCATAAAAATTGTTGCAAGTTTCAAAAAGGTTTGAATTTGAATGTTCTGCAAAATTTTAATTCCTGTGGAAAAGTAATAATTAAATACTTATTTTAAAATTTAGTTATTGATGTTTTTGAATAATTTTACAATTAATGAAATTTGTAAATAAATTTAATAGAACATTTTTTTGAGTATCTAATAATTTTTAGATTGAATCAGAGAATATTTTTTATGGTCAGGGAAAAAGTGAGAATTTTGTCTGGAAATCAGGGAAAAGTCAGTGAAAAATAAAATTAAATATTTGTGGCAATCCTGATTAAGCATTTATAAACATTTATAACAACATTTATAGCATTTATAGAACATTTATTAAATAGTTATTAAAATATAAACTTTTTAAAGATTTTCCAATTCTGAACGAAAGTATTTTTCATTCCCTTTATATTCCCGCTTGGTTCGTCATTCATTTCTTAAATCGGTTCATTCATTTAGGAGAAATAACGCATTTTGTTTAAAAAGTTTGCAAGAAAATTAATTTTGCAATAACTTTTACAAAAAATAGTATTTTTTACTGTTCTTCGGTGGATACATTCCTGAGACCAAATAGAAATGTTTCAATGTAAAAAGAAGGCATCTTATTTAAGATATATTATTGTAGTCACACTTTTAAGTTATTTCGAAAAAGTTATGAAAAACATTTTAGAATGCATTGGTTTTTAAGATGAAAGATGGAAAAAATAAGATGTTTTAAGTATCTTAAATGTGACTAGAATGTATTTTAAGATGTTTCTTTTTGCAACGTTTTTCCTTATTTTGATTTTAAAAAAAATACTTTTTGTGTTCTGGGCAAATTTCACGAATTCTGACCCAATTGTGATGTGTGTATATATGTTTAATGAAATGTGTGTGAAATGAATTTTGGCACAATTTTGAAATTGTTTCTTGAATTGTACTATTGAGACTGTTGTATGTAATTTCAGCCTTTCCGGGGGTTATAATCTCTGCCTTTAATAATATCCTCCATTTAGTATTACTCCTCATTTCCGCGAAGCAAACGCCGCGCGGCTTCTCTTTTGGATGATCTCGCTTTCGCGCCGCAAGTGCACGACTATAAATGCTTAAAGAGCAGATGAGGGATTTCATAATGCGAGATGAATATACGTATATATTATATATACATATATAGATGGTAGTACGTTGACGAGCGTATTGTGTAGCCGGGCAAGTAACAAGCTACACGAGTCACGCTGCGTCACGTTTATCCCAAATGCCACCCTCACTTTTGCTATACATATGTAGTCATATTCCTCTTTTCGCCGTTCTAACAGAGTATACGAAGCAAATTTATGCCAGTTTGGGAGAATAATGCACCGTACGGAATAATTGACTAAAGCTGCCTCTGTATCTGTATTTTATAACCAATGTGTATTTATACGCACCCAATAGTGAATTCACTCCTAATAGTGAACGTAACGACTCATTATGTATTTGTGTGTTTGTAATAGCACCTAATAATAGGGTTCCACTTATTGTGATTCTTGATTTTTGTGATGCTGGTGATTTTTGTGATTCTTGTGATGCTGGTGATTTTTGTGATGCTTGTGATTCTTGTAATGCTGGTGATTTTTGTGATTCTTGTGATGCCTGTGATGCTTGTAATGCTTGCGATACTAGTGATTGTTCATTCAAGGGGGTTGACACCCCATAATGCGGGGCAATTCGTCACGGCCAGCTGTGGCGCCTAGACTCTACAAACTCGTAAGAAACATTGGGGTACTTCCGCTTTCGATTCGATCTGCTTGATTTATCTCTTTTTAGTCAAGTGCCATAATTCCAAAACGCGATGAGTTGTCGCCTTTCATTTTAATTTCAAGCCTCGCACTTGTTCATTAAGTGCGACAAAACATTTATAGCAAACCAAAAAACCTAAAACTGCGACCAAAGACCCTAATAATCCTAAAATTAAATATTCCTTCTACACCCTAAAAAAAGTAATCTTATAGTTAGAGGAAAAATCCTCTTCTAATATCCTCTCACGTTTACCTCTCAAAACAAAAGAATTCAACTTGAATGTATATTATTTTTATTCTTTGGTGGTTAATAATAAAACAAAACAATTTTTCGAGGTTCAAACGTCAAAAACATTGAATTTAACACTTTAGAATTGATACTTTCAAGAACACACTCAAAAACTAAAACTATGGACTTGAAAGTATGGTTCATTTTTCTCCAAGGCTTCGAATATTTTTTTCCTTTTGGTACAAAGAAAATGCTGGTCATTCAATTATTAGGTGAGCATATCAATAATCATTAATGTTTGTCACATCCACGATCAATGCGGATTGCGATGGAACAAAGATCTCTGATTGGCATCTCTCTGTCTCTTTTTCCAAATTATAACGGATGATCGGTCAGTGAGCGTGCAAGACTATTATTTTCGGAGGATGATGCTGACGTTGTGTTGCACTATGGTGCATAATCTTGTTGGTATTGAGATTCCATTTGAAAGCGTACATAACACAAACATATATTCAGATTCTGGCCAATAGTCCATTGAACATATATATGCGTACACAATCAATGTTTGTCAGGTAACAAGAAAAAGCAGCGGGATATCCAACTAACTGGCATAACAGAAGCGCTTTCAATGAAAACAAGATGTAACAAATACACCGCGCGCATAGAAATGATCGATGACAACATTTTCACAAAGTTTGAAAATTTAAAGAGCATTTCTTTACATTCCGTATACATGCTTCTTATACGGATCTCATGCTCTATTTAAATTCTTCTTTTTTAACTATAAAACAATAAAAAACATCATGTCACTAATGAAGAAAAAATCTTTGCATCAAAATTAAAATCTACTAATAATTTTCTTAAAAGCAACCCTGACCTTTTTTCACAAATTCTGACAAAGGTAATGTTACTGTTTGTATTAGAAAATCTGATTACATATCTAAAGCTGACACTCTACTGTCTGATCAACACACTTATAAAGTATTAACTGGAAAAAATAGATTGTCCAGATTACAATCTGACACTTACAAAATTCTGCAACATCTCAATTCTAATGTTTATCTTAAATATAAATATCATATAAATCAACTAACTATGACAAACACTACGATAGCGAAATTTTATGGTTTACCAAAAATTCACAAAGAAAATGTACTTCTACGACCGATTGTTTCTCTTGTGAACAGTCCAACACATTTTGTAGCTAAAAGTGTGTACGATGAATTAAAATCTGCAATTCCTTTACCTGAATCGCACATAAACAACAGATTCGAATTAAAAAGATAAATTGAAAAATATTTCGTTACCAGATGACTTTGTATTACTTTCGCTAGACGTCAGTTCACTCTTTACAAATGTCTCACACGAACTAGTTCTCCAAAGCTTAGATAAAAGAATCACAAATATTCAAAATTCTTGTAAAATTCCATTTGTTAATCTAACTAATTGTGTTAAGTTTCTTTTCGATAATACTATCTTTCTTTTTAAAAAAAAAAGAAAAAAAAAAAGTTAAAGTAATTAAAAATTTTTACAAAAAAAATAACATAAACTGCGTGATCACTTTTTTGTTTGGAAAAAAGAATCAAAGAACATAAAAATAAAAAAATTGAATCAGCAGTTAATGAACATCAAACTGCACTTAATCATTCATTCAAGTTTGTAAAAAATTCTTTTTCATTAGTAAAATTGAAAAAATTTACCAACAAATTTACGGTACTCCTATGGGTTCTCCAATATCACCACTGTTTGCGGATATTGTCATGGATGACCTTGAAAGTGATTGTTTAGAAATATTAAAAAATTAATTTAACTGTATTCCTGTTTTTTATTTTAGATATGTGGACGACATACTATTAAGCGTCCACTCAGATCATGTCGACTTAGTATTAGATGTTTTTAACTCTTATAATAAAAATTTACTTATGAATTAGAGCGGTTAATAATCAAATTAGTTTTTTCGATATGACATTGATTAAAGACAATAAAAAACTTATTACTAATTGGTTCCAAAAACCATCATCTTCTAATAGAGTTATCAATTACTTGTCAGGCCATCCAATCCAACAAAAAAGAAACATTATTTATAATTTGTTGGATAGAGCTGTCTTATTGTCACATGAATCTTTTCACAAATGTAATATAGAAAAGGTGATCCAAATTCTGCTTAAGAATGATTATCCATTGGACTTTATCAATAAACATAAAAAAATTAGATTGTTTAAACAAAAGTCTACATTAAACAATAATCAAAATTATGATAAATCATTAATCTATAGTCGCACTCCGAAAATTTGCATTCCATTTAATGATAATTACTCACAATTGTCAAAGATTTTAAAAGATTATAATTTATTGTCAATTCCAATGGTTAATAAGTCTTTGACTTCAGTTGTTAAATTAGGTAAAGATTCAACTAACAAATGGAACCAAACTGGTATTGTTTATAAATTTAACTGTAATAATTGTTCCGCTACTTACATCGGTGAATCTAAACGCAGTTTGGAAAAAAGAATCAAAGAACATAAAAATAAAAAAATTGAATCTGTAGTTAATGAACATCAAACTGCACTTAATCATTCATTCAATTTTGATGAAGTAAAAATTGTAGATTTGGAATCAAATTATAAAAAACGATTAATTTCTGAAATGTTATATATTAAGTTTAACGATAATACGATCAATAAGAAAGAAGATATACAATTTCTAAGCAATACTTATTTTCCTCTATTAAGAAAACTAAAAGAGTGAACTTATCTCGATTATTTTGGTTTGAGTTCATTGACTCCACACGTGCTGTTTATATGACGTGCAAAATTGTCTCCTTCAGATTTTAGTCTTGTTTTGTCACTCGTACGAGATGTCCGTGTTCTGTCTTAACTTATTCGTTTTTAATTTTCTGACGTATTTTATGTTTTTAAGACGTGTTACAAATGTAACTAATGTAACAAATTATTTATTTAAATAATTTATTAAAATATTTTGTGATACGACTAGGTAGATATTAATTTTGTGTTAATTTAATTTATTTTACTTTTTTGAAAAAAATTTTAAGTTTATTTTACTTGTAAAAAATTTTATATTAAAAAATAATTTTTATTGTTTCAAAAAGTGGCCTGATGATGGTGTCAAACCAAGACACCGAAACGTTGCAAAACTAATGTAACATTGTTTCATTTATCACTCTTCCGATAATCGATTTAAAAAGGATTAATAAACTTCAACAACGGAAGAAAAAAGTTAACTACATAAATATTAATTATGTTTAGACTAAATGTTTTTTTAGAAATGTGTTGAGGATCAGTAAATTGTCGAAAGGTTATAGAAACTGATTTTATTTTGCAATGAGGAAAACAAAAGTTATTTAAAAAATACTGAAACCGTAGAGGGAATCCTTCCCTAGGTGTGTGACGGAGGGTTAAACCATAGACTTGAAACATTCTTATAGAAGGCACACCACTTTTCAAAAAGTTGTCCAAACCGGAAGGAAGACATATATGATATTGGGTGTATAACGTATATACGTATTGACATTTATGTTTTCGGTGGGCGTCATTCCCCGCATTTCGAAATAGAGCATAAATGTTTGTTGGAGTTTACGTATGTCAATGAAGAAAAATGTGGACCCTTTTTTTATTGCAACATAACGGATTATGATGCGTGCATTATATTAGTGGAGTTTAGCTTAAGAAAATAAATATATAGGAAGGGTCGAGCGTCTCATCAATCAGTTGATGTGAGACCGTACGCCCGGCATTGTAAGCTACCACTCCAGGACAAGAGGGAAGCTGATATTAATGCCAAAATTATGAAGTGAAAATTACACGAGGTATTTTTAACTTTACCATCAATCAACTAATTTTTTTCTCTCATCGTTTTTATATATACGTATGACATTTAGGAATTCATGGAGTGAAAAAGAAAACATCGCAACATACCAAATATCTACATTACAATTTTTTTTCCTACTGTACACGAAATTAGAGTTTTAGATATTAAAATTAGTTTTTCTTCCGAAAACTTAAACATACCGTTACGATTTAGAATTTCACTATGTTCCAGGATTTAATTATGTTAAAAAAAATGGTTGTTTTACCGTAAATGAGGGGAAGTACTAAATTATGCTTTACGAGTGCTAATAAAAATTGGTACTTTCCCTCAATTTTCTTTTTTTTTCGTTCTGCTTGTTTGGAAAAATAATTACAGGCGAAATTCAATACCCCCTTTTTTGCCAATTTGATAAATTTTCATAAAGGAAAAAAACTTTTACAATTACCCTTTTTATTCGAAAAGTGCATTATATCTCCATTTTACTTTAAGGGGGTCCCATAGTCGATTAGATTTTTGCATTGAGCTTTAATGGGAAATTCGCATCGACTTTGACACCGCCTTAATCTTTCTCCGTCTATTTTATTTCAATTAAAATATCACCAGAGGGCACTACCTACCGAGTATTCCGAGAAAAATAGAGAACTCACTTATCGATGGTGAACAAAAGATTTTTATTTTCTGAAAAATATTTTTAATGTTAAAAAGTATATTCCACATTTTATTGTTTAAAAACAACAGTAAAAAATGTCAAAGAGAAAAAGAATTTTTCAATAAATTGATTTCTATTACCGTTTGTTGAAACAGTAGAAATACATTTCCTTATACTAGGGTAGAAATCTGCAAAGTTATCCGTTAACTTACAAGTTACCATGGGAGATGGTAACTTGTTTCTAATTAATATTCTTATTCTCAACAAAGTTTCATTAAATTTTTCGTAAATGGTTGTTCGATTAAATTTAAAAAGCAGTCGTTTCTGCTAATAATTTAAATTTTAATCTTTAGAAGTGTCTTGCAGTATACGGCAATTCGAAAATTTCTTGCAATGGAGAATATGGTATAAATAATTATACTAATGAAACACGGTAAATCGTTAGGTATTAAAATAACACCAAAATGGATTAAAATAACACTAAATTGGATTACTTTAATCCTTTTTGGTGTTATTTTAATACCTAACGATTTACCGTGAATTGATTGCGTGTCAATTGCAGATCTAAAAGGCAAATATTTTATTTTTATGCGGACATTAATTTTCACATGAAAAAAATACGTCGAATGACGATCATCTCTTAAATGTCTTAAATGGAGAATTTGCTTTAATTGTCTTCTTGTATTTCCCTCAGCACCAAATAGAACCATAGCTAGTGCTACATTTGCACTGTAGGGAGATAATATAACATTTTTTGATTCGTTTTTAGAAATTATCTACAAAAAACCAAAATGAAAGTGTGAATAAAATATAATTCTTTAAATAAGTGTAAAAAAATTCTTAAATGTACCTTGTATAAGTCGCTAGAAAATGAATTTAGGATATTGATAAACGATGAATTGACATTATCCAAATTACTTAGAGAACCAATCAGAAGGAAGGTAACTAAATCTGGAAAAAGAAGTATAACATTTAAAATCAAGAGCTTTAGAAGAATTGTCAGTATATATAGTGAATATTCAGACAGCAAAAGATCTTTTCGGAAACATCCAAACGAAGCTTTCCTTAAAATCTAAAATTTAAACTGAAATTCATTCCTAAATGAGAATTTATTAAATTTTATTAAAATTATTCTACAAAAATTCAATTATTTAAGTATAAAAAATAATCATTTTATTAAATAATTGAATGTTTCTTAAAAATTAAATTTTCATAAAGAATTATGTAACAACAAATTTTTCAACAATAATTCAATTCTTAGGACAAATATTATTAAACTTTTTGAGAATAGTTTCATTTTTTTTTTGCAAAATTTGATAAAAATTGTACATGTATATAAAATAATTGAAATTCTGCTAAAAATTATTTACTAAATTATTTGAAAATAATTTAATTTTGGAGAAAAAATTTTTTATTCATGAAAATAATTAAATGTTTGCATGGAATTTTATTAAATTTAAAAAAAAATTAAATTCTTTTGTTCAATTTTATTAAAATAGTAAATCTGTTTAATAAATTAATTAAATTGAGAAAAATTTTCGAATGCTTCTTATGTAAATCATTTTTTTTCAATTTTGGTACAACAGTGGATGAAAATAATTAAATTAAATTAATATAAATTAATAATTCAATGACTTACACAGCTTCATTTTAGACGTCGTAAGTTTTCAATTCGTGCCTCGATTTCTCGAAAAAAATTGAATTGTCTTCGGTGATATTCTGAAAACAATCATCAAATGCTGCTATGTTTATTTGCAAATTTCTAAAAAGAGCAACGGATATTCTAGGATATCCAAATGCTGTTGGAGTTTAAATAAAAATTTGGTTCGTTGCAATAAATACATAAAAATTATTTGGACGAAAAAAAAGAATAATAGTAATAATATTTTCTTACCAAAAAGTGAAGTAAATGTTTCCTCACACTGGTTTTTTGGAAGAAGGCAAGTGTTTTCGAGTCACGCTTTTTATTCGCTTGCACTATATCGCTCACTGTTTAGTGCTTATGTAATAAAAGAAAATTTTAACATTTCCATTTTGCGAAAATACAAATAGTAATAAAAGTTTGGAAAAATTTAGGCTGAAATTGTAAAATTACTCCAATTGGATGGTGAATAATTGTAGCGAATATTATTAATAAAATGGAATTTTTAATTGTCGATAAAAAAAATTTTCCTTATCAAGTTCAAATTCAGATGCAATTTTCCGTATTTCTCAATGCATAATTATGATTTTTATGAATATTTTTGAGCATTTAAATGATTGCATTACTTTTTCAAAAGGGTGCAAAAATACTCTTATTTTGGGACAATATATGTTAATGAATATAATTGAAACTTATTTAAAAAATATTTATTTTATAAATTTTCAAGCCTTTAAATTAGTTTTTAACTTATTTTCTTTTTGCGCAAACATGAATATTGATAAAAAGTTTGAAGAAGTTCATTTTATCTGTTTAACAATAAACTTTTTAGAACCGAATAACCTCTACGAATATGAAGGTGGAGTCTAATCTTTTTCTTCAAATTTATACTTTGTTGTTAAAAATTTTTTTAAAATTGTTTAAAATATGAGATGGCGAAAATATACAATAACATGATACGCATCAAAATATACAAATTTTATTTATTATCTTATAATTTTTACTGTTAATATTTTGATAAAAAAAATCATTTTTGTTAAATTTACTTTGGATCATTCCAATTAAGCTAATAACTAATTTCTGTTAAACTGATCTTTTGTAATAATTTTTCTTTTTTCTTTAATCAATTCTTTTAAAGAATTATACTGCAAGGACATCTTTAGTTACAAATAGATTTGGTGAAAAAGACGTTTTACAGTTAATTTTATTATTTTTCTAAACAAATTATACAAACAATTACGGAATAGTGGATATTAAAAATCCTAATATGTTTGTACATGTGTTTTCCAATTTTTTTTAGTTATTAAATTTAACTATCTAAGATGTTTATATGGTTTACATTTTACAAAATGATTTTACAAAATGTTTACATTTTACATGAAAATTAATAACATTTTGGAATAATTAAATATTTGCACATTTTTGGCGATTTTTGGGTTTCAGAGATTATTACTCAAATATAAATAGTGATAAATATAGAAGCTTTGAATAATTTTATTTTATCTGTTTGGCCATAATATTTTTAAGACCGAACAACCTACACGTGTGTATGAAGGTGAAGTCTAATCTTTCTATTTCAATGTAGAATTTTTTGTTAAAAATTAAAAAAATATTTTAAATAAAAAATGACAAAAAATATATAATCGATCAGAAAATCCGATTATTAGGAAATTATTATATTATATAGAACCCTAGACTTGTGCCTTCCTTAGAACATTAATATAAATTTATATTTATATCTAGTTTTTTGAAAAACAGATTTATCAACTTTTTAAAAATTTGCTACTCAAAAAGATAAATGTCTTTGGAAGTGTCTTAGACTATACGACAATTTTATAATTTCATACAATAATAAATTGTAGGGTAAATAATTAATAATGAAACTGGTAGTATTAAAATTGCAATCTAAAAATAAAAATCGATATAAAAAATCTTCCCCAATTTTCCATTTCGTTGTAGAAATGAAAAAAATTTAAATGTGAAGTTCTTAGTTTTTTAAAAATAAACATTCGAGACATAAACATTTTCTATTGAATTTAAAAATAGTTTGTTCCTGACAATTTATGTTTATTTTAGAAATTACCCTTTATTTTATATAACGGTTTTTTTTATTTTCTAAATAACCGTTTATTTTATATAATCGTTTTTCGTTTGGTTTTCCTGACTGAATTGGTTTTCAGGACTCATTAAAATTAATAGGTTTTATCAACTTAAAATTTGATTAATTTTTGTAGCCTTTTTCTTTTTGTAGACAAAGAAGGTCTTCGAATTAATTTTTTTAAATTTAGGGAACAAAAGGAAATTCTGTAAATGTTTCTAAAATTCAATCATTTATTTCAATTTTGTCAAACATGTAGGTTCACATTATAAACAAATATAAATTCAAAACTTCTTAGAAATTTAGATAATATTGTATACTGTATAAGTAATTAAATGTTTAAAAACCTTAAATCGATTTGAAGTTCATACAACAGTCCTACTGCATGATATTAGAAAAAATTTCACATTTTCATTTAAACAAAAAAATACTGACAATAACATGCAAACTAGAAAAATCTTATGTTTTGTAAACATGGGATACTTTGGATATCTTTTTTAAAAGTTAAATTCGTGAACAACTTGTGTCCGGATTTAAAAATTCACCATCGCCGTTCAATTCCATATTGACTTTGCCCACGTATTTAGACAGTTGGTTAAAATTCCCTTCGCCCAAGTTATCCCAGAGGCTAATCGTCCACGTGGCGAAGGGACTTAAAACATAGTCCAATTGTCCATAGTCACTGAATCTCTTCTTTCGAGACATGAAGAACTTGATGCCAAAATTGTGCTCACCAGACTGAATAAGATGCAGTTCATCATTACATCTATAATAAGAGTCTCCATTGTGAATCAGTTTGACCGAAAATGACGACAAATCGTTTCTCAATTCGTCATTTAATGTTGCATTGGACGAGGTGAACAGTATATTTATATCGCGAAATTTAACGGCATTTAATTTCTTAAATTCACGAATGTCTGCAAATAGCTGCACAGTTTTGCCCTCAAGAATTTCTCCTATTTGCGTGGAATGTCTGCTGCTATTCCAGATGTAGAATGGTGGAAGGTGTTCGCCACTACCAAATTTGGTCATTGTTGTGAAATATTGGGCCTCTGCTCTCTTTTTGCCTAAATGTGACTGAAGGTACGTCAATTTTTCAACTATGATATTCGCCCTTTGTAGTGGATCAACGTTTAAAGTTTCCGGCTCACTCAAATCGGGATATTCGTTGATGAATGGAAATGTGTACTGTTTGAATGAGATCACAAATTTCTTGTATTCATCGATTATGTCATTCGCGTAATGCATGTGCATCAAATCTGTGACCTGATTTCTAAGTTCCTCATCCTGAATTTGTAATTTAAAATTTGTACTTTGATGTGGAACTTTGGATATATCGGACAAGAATCGTGCACCGGAAATCTTGTAATTCATCTCTCTAATGAGTGTATGAACCCGAATTGTTGTATCCATAGCTTTCTTTAACTTTTCAACAGCATTTTCCTCTACGTTGAATTTTGCTGTCCATACTTCCATTTGATTTGAGACATCGGATAGTAAATCGTCAATTCGCCATCTTTCATATTCAAGATAAGTAATCGATAGTTTATGAAATTCCCCAGTCTGATTCATTATTTGCGAATGAATTCCTTCTACGAAGGGCTCCAATTTTTCATGAATTTCCGTTTTGTATGTTTCTAAGTTCTTTATGTCTTCGAGATTCTGCTTGATTCGATCTTTCACTTGTTCTATTTGAGATTTATGTTGAGAAACTTTCTTTCTCGTTTGCTCAACAATGTCAACTGCGTCAAAATATTGATTTGCAGTGTTTACAGCTTGTATTGTCTTTATAGTCTTTTTGTTCCTTGTCGATTTCATTTGTCGTAACGATTCATAATTGCGGTTCATAGAATCAAGAACTGTTCTCGATTCTGAATTGTCTATAATCCTTGATTCTGCCATGTTAACACCGATACTTAATGCAGTACCAATTATAGCACAAACTGGATTTATGAACGTTAGTGCTAAGCAGACGAGTCGAAGAAAACCAAACAGTGCCAATAGTCCTGCTTGCATTTCTAGTTTTCTTTCCAACTTCTCCAATTCCACATTGTCTGCTTTTTTTGATTCTATAATTATATCAATTTTTTTGACTATTTGCTGAATTTCGGCTCTTAAATCTTTTATTTTGTTTGCCAAATAATCTTGTAGGTTATTTGAGAGTAAATGATTTGCTTTCTTAATTTCGTCCTCGAATTCAGCAGTGTATCTCTTGGTGATGTTTCTCATGTCTAGTAAAATTTCAGCATCTTTCAATTTCTTACTCTCCTGAATACAGGCCTCTAAATAGGTTTCAATCAACAGAACTGAGTTATCGTAAAATCGACCTTCGAATTTTTGTATTTTCCTAGAAATCATGGTGTCCAAACTTAGAAGTACTTGTGTAGGAAGTTTTTCATACCTTCTCTGCATTTGATGTAATTCGTATTTACGAAATTGGCGATTCCAAGCTTTGAATAACATTAATCTTACTGTATTATTTGTTTCTATAGAGTAATATTTTTCTATATCTGTTAATTCATTTATGAAATCTGATATATTGTTATTGTTTGGAATAAGTTTGTCACTATTCAGGTCTGAATAGACTTGTACAAAAGTACTGCACTTACAATTTAGAATGTTGGTTAAAATAAATTTTTTGTACCTTCTGACAGATTCAGCGAAATCTTCCACCACGGATGGTTTTTGAGGTATTTCGAGATCGATAGGGATACTTTTCGAACAATTATTAGTTTTGTCTTTTACTCTCATTATACCTACTGCGAAAGCTGCCAGTATGTTGTCAATTCCATTTTGTCCTCTATTGCCTGCTGTGCCATTCTCTAATGATAATTGTACATTAATGTTGGAATAATTATTCAAAGAATATAACTGACTTATTCCATGAATGCCTCCTAATCCTCCTTCACCAGCATTACCAAAACATATAATTTCTCTTTCATTTTCTATTAATCCAGGTCTAGCAGATTGACCTTTTCCACCTTTTCCACCATTTGCTGAAATTCGTAAACCTTTTCCATTTATAATTTCTCTAGAAATAGCAAAGAATGTACCTCCTGGTCTTCCAGGTCGTCCTGGATTGCCTGGATTTCCCCTGCTTGCTGTTTCATGTTCCTAAACAGTGATAGAAGTATAATAATTAAATTTTATTTACAATAATAATGATGAAGCTTTGAAGAAACTGATTAAACGAAATGTGTATATCCATTTTTTGCATTTGAAAAACTTATCCTTAAAATTATGTTTCACAAATCTTTTGAGAACGTTTCACGATAATTATTTAGATGTAAAACATTCTAAACTCACCGAATAGTCAATTCCAGGTGCACCATCTAAATTTATGGTTATGTTTGAAATAATTTCCCAAACTGGAGCAATTATATTTACTTGCGCTCCCTCTCCACGCAGAATTAAATCTTCATCAATGATAATTTTATCAGAAGCAAAGACTTCAATGAATACTATTTCATGTGGACAGTGATGATGTTTTAAAATATTACCAAGTTTGACCAAATTTCCTTTTATTTGTAGCTTACAAGTCCACCTCGATATTTGAGAACATGTAACTTCTATTCTCATCTTCAATATATTGCTATTTACTATATAAAAAGCCTTCTTCATTAATTTCTTGTCATATTGACCATCCTTTGGTATTTCATTAAACAATTTTTGGGATTCATCGGAAATTTCAGCTTCACTCCACTGGTTGGTATTCGTGAACATTGTCCACAATCTTTGAAACCAGTTTATTTTCATCAGGAAATTATTTTTGATAATAGATTCCCAAATTTCGATCAATTGCTTATCTTGAGCATATTTTACAAAACAGTGTTGTTGCACAATTTCCATGTTCACATTGTTCTTGCAAATAGAGTCGAATGATTCGTCTTCATATCTTAGAAAAGCCCTTTTAGGTGACTTTAGGAATTGCATAAAGTTATATACGTCTGTTAATGTAGTTATATTTGAGTAAGGCAAATCTGACAATAAGTTAGAACCCTTTATCTTAGACCATTGTTCAAGACACTTTACGTCCTCATCAGTGTTATTTGACTTTATTGAATTATTTAATTTTAGCAACGCTTCAAACATTAAAGATTGTAGAAATTCGTCAGTAGTAGGTAATGTTTGTTGCTCGCACTGGAAAGACTTTTCTTTCTTCATAATTGAAAGAAACAGTATATATGCGTTTGATTTTAATATTAGTTTTTCTTTAGTAGTGATGTTCTTATTTTTGATATTATTCAACCACGAAAAATCTTCAGATGTTCCAGAAAATCTGACAAAAGTGTCGCTTACGTATTTTAATACTTTTTCAACTGTTGGAAAAATTCCACATGCGTTCAGAGTGGAATTGAATGGAACAACACTTAATGGAATGAACATAACTGGTGGATATTCTACCAAAATATTCGATGCCACCAGAAACAGAGGATCGAGATTCTTTTCATCTACATCCCCATTATTTGTCAGAATAACAAATTTGCCTTGTGATGAGTCAATAATTTTGTTGATTAGATAATTTGCTAATCTTTCGTTCGTCATATTGGTCGGATAAGCCAAGATGAAAGTAGAAGTCTCGTTATTATAGTACAATAAGTCCAGAATGTTTTTTACTTCACTCAACAGCTGCTGAGGAATTTGAAGCTCGTTTTTTTCAACCTGAGCCCGATTATTGTGACTCAAATATTCAGCCATTTTGATTGCATCCTGTACATCTTCTGCAATAACCAGTACTAACTTTTCGTATGTTGGCTTTAAGAGCAAATTGATTGCTCCTAAGTGTTTGAAAATTGTACAAACATTATTAGCAGATGTAGCGCTGGAAATGTTTGTCTCTTTTGATGATTCTTCAATCTGGAAAGGAATACAATCATTCAAAATTCATTGAATAGTTGCAGAAATATTTGAAAATAAACAAAAACCTTTAGCAGATGATTAATAATGTTGTCGAATTCAGGGTATAACTTAATTAACTTACTTACTTAACTTTATTAACCGCAACAAAAAAAAATTTGTTAAATATTTTACGTAGTCCATGTTCAACTTACCAGTGAAACGGTATCAATACTCAAACTTGAGTTTTCGGGCAAACTGGAGCATTGCACCTGCACGGCAATAAAAAGTATGAAAACTACTTCTTCTCGAAACATCATGTTGAAATATGCTTGGCAAGAATGATTTTCTCTTTTTTATAGTCAAACTTTTCGACGCCGCACAATGTGCGTTATATGTTCATTTCAAAAAATCTTAATATCTTAATATTTTAATCTTAATAAACCTTTAAAATACGTTCTTACTATTAAAAATTAATATTTTATTTTAGAAGCTTATTACGTAACAATTATTCGCTGATACAATGAATTGAAAATTTATGTTTAACACTCAAAACTGGTTTCGCAGTTGTTACTGCGGTTGCCAACTACGAACTAGAAGCTATAAATTAAAAAAAATTGAAAATGGCGGTCATTTATTGAAAAAATTTACAGCGGTACCGGAGGGGAGTTCTTATTATATAGGTGAACACTGACAAACTGAAGATTCTTTTAAAACTGATATGTCTATTTATTTCATCATTTTACACAATAATGGTAACTATATATTGACACTAAAAAGAGTTTATGTGTATTTATTTCTCTGTTGTCGTGTTATTTTTACATTTTATATTCATATTTTATAGACGGAGGGAGTTGAGATTGACCCTAAGGTCAAATAATGTGGCATTATTTATCTTATCTATAATTTAATAACCACGAAGTAGATTTGCACCAAAGTTTTTTGATGTACGGTAAAAGTAAAATGTTTCAAAGAAATTATTATTCAGTTCTATAAGTGAATATAGATATAATTTATTATAATTCCACTTTAGTGTAAACACACTTATTGATATGCTAATTATAACTAAATTCAATAAAAATGCCTGGAAAAAATTTTATTTTTAGTTTAAGAACTATTGATTTTTTGTGTCTTTTTGCCTGTCTCGGAAATTACCACGAATTCTAATATATACGGCAATTGGAAAATTTCATGCAATGGAAAATATGGTAAATAATTACTAATAGAATTAATTGAATGACAATTGCAGAAGCAAAAGGCAAATATTTTATTTGTATGCGGACATTAATTTACACATGAAGTGCTTAAAGTAATTAACTCTATTATTGTTAAATAAGAAGTTGCACAAATATTTGGCAAATTTTGACAAAGAGTTATTAAAGGAATTTAAGGAATCCGCATGGTTATTTAATTGTATTCAGGGCCTTTGTAGTTTCCGGAGAACAATACAATACCGTCGTTTCTACCAGCTGTTCTCATGATTTTAAAATGAAATGGACGATCAACCACAAAGGATATTGGTTTGTCATGGCTTCTTGCATTAGCAGATCTAAAAACACCAACAACAGCTGTAATGAATAAGAAGAAAGATTAATTATTTTCATTTCACTTCTGGTCTGCCAAAATTCGCTGTAGCAAACAACTATATTGTCTCGAAAGAAATTTAAAACAAATATTAATATGATAATTATGTTTGGACAAATAATTCCTATGTATCATTTTTAATCCCTACCAGTAGCTGCTGCAGCTTCAGAGCCCTCTTTGTTGACTTCAATTACAACTTTTTGCTGAATTTTATCAACAGAAAAAGGAGTTGCTGAAATTCCTGTTAAATTCGCAACGTTGTAGATGAATAAGTCTCTAACACCCATCTGCATTAAAAAATTTTATCCTTACTTCCTTATTATAATTTATTAAATAAAATTAATTTTTGAAGTACGATTAACAAGTTTCAAAAATTGAAGAATACAAAAGTAGGTTTTAAAATGAAGTATACAAAACAAACCTCTTGTAGGGCAGGTATCAAATCAATGGATCTTTCGAATTTAAACTGGGGCATGGTAATCGCAACTTTTCTCAAAGATCTATTCATTCTCACGTCTGGAACTGTCATAGTTTCTAATCTTCTTTCAACTTCTTTAAGACTCACGCCATTGTCGGGGAGTATGATTGTCATTGAAAAATTATTGTTGCCCTGTAAAAGAAACGAAAATTTACAAAGAACGTTAACAATTTGTGTTTTATTCTTTATTAAAAAAACAAGAACCATCTTACCTTATACGGCAATTCGACAAAACTTGCGCCTAATTGAGGTACATTGCCATAAAGTACATTAACTAGTTGTAACATTCCTGGTACTAAAGAACGCTGTCCGCTGGCAGTTTTAAAGTACAAATGATTAAAATCTTCGAATTTGTATTGCCATTCGCCCTTAAAGTAAACGACATTGGCGAGAACCATCGCTGTATTAGAATTCACATCGTCTGAATATGAGGAAAATGATATAAATTAGAAAAAAGAGATTTTTGAAATTAAATAATATGGCAAATAATGTAAATTACAAAAAGTTAAAATTAAGATTAATAATAAGTATGCGGATATTTTTTTTAATAATAATATGTCGGAATGATTATTAATTATACAAGTTGGAAATATTTTTGTTGCGTGTTCAAAATTTTTAAAAACATTCCTAACCGGCACTCAGAATTTCGTTGATTTTGCCATTTGTTCCTCTTGATACCCATGAGTTGACTGTTCTTACTGCTTGTTGTTTATTAGCAAAATTTACTAGTTCTTCTTCTGCATTGAAATAACTCGTTAATGCATTATGGTATTTTTCCTTAACATTTAATAGATTATTGATAAACGCTTTATTCAAAATAATAAGTTCTGAAGTAACGCCACTCTAAAAATAACATAATTTATTATTACAGTCATCAACAGTACTGTTTGTATAAAATGTATAGTAAGTTTATAATAATAATAATAATCATAATAATAATAATACTAATAATACTAATAATACTAATAATACTAATAATACTAATAATACTAATAATAATAATAATAATAATAATAATAATAATAATAATAATAATAATAATAATAATAATAATAATAATAATAATAATAATAATAATAATAATAATAATAATAATAATACTAATAATAATAATAATAATAATAATAAAATAATTATTTTCCCTTACAGTCAGTACTTGGTGAATAGAAGAATAGTGATTTTCGATAGAATGCGTCGTAAAATCATCATCTTTTAAATGGAGTGTTTGCTTTAATTGTCTTCTTGTATTTCCTTCAGCACCAGATAGAACCATAGCTAGTGCTACATTTGCACTATAGGGAGATAATATAACATTTTTTGATTCGTTTTTAGAAATTATCTACAAAAAACCAAAATGAAAGTGTGAATAAAATATAATTCTTTAAATATAGTGTTTAAAAAAAATTTTTAAATCTACCTTGTACAAGTCAACGGAGAATGATTCCATGGACACAACGAACATTGAATCGACATTATCTAGATTACTTAGATAACCAATCAGAAGACAGGTAACTAAATCTAGAAAAAAATAACATTTAAATTCAAGAGTTTTAGAAAAATTGTCACTATATAGTGAATATTCAGAGAGAAAAAAGGTTTTTTCGAAAACATCTAGAAAGGGAAAAGAAGCTTTCCTTAAAATTCAAATCGAAGCTTCTTTTCAGGCAGACATTTTGAAGCTTCCCTTAAACATTGAAAAGAAATCAAATTAATTAATTGAAAAGAAATTTATCAAAAAAAAATTTAATAATTAAATTCCTAGGCAATTTTTATTACTTATGAAAGTAATAAAATGTTCAAGTACAATCCTCAAATAATTCAAATAATTATCTTCACTATAATTATCTTTTTCAAATAATTGAATTCTTTTGGGAAATTACATTATAATTGAAAATTTTAACAGAAAATCCTTTTTAAATCAATATTTATTAAATTTTATTAAAATTATTCTACAAAAATTTAATTATTTAACTATAAAAATTAAAAAATAATAATTTTATTAAATAATTGAATGTTTCTTAAAAATGATTTTTCATATAGAATCGTATGATTTTTTAATAATAACTCAATTCTCTCGACAAATATGAATAAAATTTTTGAGAACAATTTCCTTTTTTCGAGAAATTTGAAAAAAATTGTACATGAATGTAAAATAATTGAAATTCAGCTAAGAATTTCATTAAATTTTTGTGAAAATTATTGAATTTTGGAGAAAAATTTTTTTACTTACGAAGAAAATTAAAATTATGACGAGGAATTCGATGGAAATTTTATTAAAAATAATTGAAATTTTGCAATGAATTTTATGATTCATGAAAAAAATTGAATTTCTAAAAAGAATTTGATTATTTACGATAAAGTAATTTGAAAAAAAAAAATTTATTCTCTTTTCAGAAACACCTAGAAAGGGAAAAGAAGCTTTTCTTAAAATTCAAATCGAAGCTTTTTTCAGGTAGAAATTTTGAAGCTTCTTTTAAACATTGAAAAGAAACCAAATTAATTAATTGTAAAGAAATTTATCAAAAAAATTTAATAATTAAATTCCTCTACAATTTTTATTACTTATGTGAAAATAATAAAATGTCCAAATACAATTCTCTTAAAATTGTTCTTCAAACAATTGAATTCTTTTTGGAAAATTAAAATAGTTGATATTTGCGAAAATCATTCTAATGAGAAAATTTTTCAGGGTTTTCCCCATTTCTGCTCTTTTATTCTAAAACATGACTTTTTCAAAAATTATTTTCATCATTCTGATTATTATTTTCCATAATATTAGAATTTTTAACTAAAATTCTTCATTAAATCAATTAATTTTAATCATTTTCGAAAAAGTTCTTTGACAATTTTCAAATCCACTTGTCTTCAATACAATTTTCACGAAATTTCATCGAATATTCAAAAATTCTTCAATTGTACAAATAAAAAGTAATTCCAGAAAAGAAAAAAAATTTAATAAACAAAAGAAAAATATTTCTACAGAATTGTTCTTGATTTGAAAAATAAAAATTAAATTAAATCTAATTTAAAAGCCCTTGAAAATTCTATTATTCTGAAAAATTCACGATTGTAATGCTTTCAATATTCTACTATAAT
Source organism: Leptopilina drosophilae (assembly GCA_032873175.1). Classification (NCBI taxonomy): domain Eukaryota; kingdom Metazoa; phylum Arthropoda; class Insecta; order Hymenoptera; family Figitidae; genus Leptopilina; species Leptopilina drosophilae. The sequence continues at coordinate 1,506,972 of CM065484.1, read as the reverse complement.
CTAAAATTAAAACCAAAATTCATTCCTAAATCAGAATTTATTAAATTTTATTAAAATTATTCTACAAAAATTTAATTATTCAAGTATAAAAAATAAAAATAAACTTGTTATTAAATAATTGAATGTTTCTTAAAGATTGAATTTTCATAAAGATTTGTATGAATCAATCAATTCAATTCTCAGGAGAAATATTATTAAAATTTTTTGAGAATAGTTTCATTTTTTTCGCAAAATTTGATAAAAATTGTACATGTATGTAAAATAATTGAAATTCAGCCAAGAATTCTATTAAATTATTTGAAAATAAATTGAGAATTTCAGAGAAAAAATTTATTATTCATGAAAATAATTAAAATTTTGACGAAGAATTCGACGGAAATTTTATTGAAAATAATTAAAATTCTGCAATGAGTTTTGTCATTTATGAAGAAAATTGAATTCCCTAATAAGAATTTTATTATTTTACGAAAGTAATTAAATCCCAGTGTGTATAAAATTTTATTATTTATGAAAAATTGAACGATTGCGAAGAAATTTAGAAAAAAAATTGCAAATAATTGAATTCTTTTACAATTTCATTATTTTGTAAAAAATAATTAAATGTTTGCATGGAATTTTATTAAATTAAAAAAAAATTAAATTCTTTTGTTTAATTTTATTAAAATAGTAAATCTGTTTAATAAATTAATTAAATTGAGAAAAATTTTCGAATGCTTCTTATGTAAATCATTTTTTTCAATTTTGATACAACAGTGGATGAAAATAATTAAATTAAATTAATATAAATTAATAATTCAATGACTTACACAGCTTCATTTTAGATGTCGTAAGTTTTCAATTCGTGCCTCGATTTCTCGAAAAAAATTGAATTGTCTTCGGTGATATTCTGAAAACAATCATCAAATGCTGCTATATTAATTTGCAAATCCCTAAAAAGAGCAACGGATATTCTAGGATATCCAAATGCTGTTGGAGTTTAAATAAAAATTTGGTTCGTTGCAATAAATACATAAAAATTATTTGAACGAAAAAAAAGAATAATAGTAATAATATTTTCTTACCAAAAAGTGAAGTAAATGTTTTCTCACACTGATTTTTTGAAAGAAGGCAAGTGTTTTCGAGTCACGCTTTTTATTCGCTTGCACTATCGCTCACTGTTTAGTGCTTATGTAATAAAAGAAAATTTTAACATTTTCATTTTGCGAAAATACAAATAGTAATAAAAGTTTGGAAAAATTTAAGCTGAAATTACAAAATTACTCCAATTGGATGGTGAATAATTGTAGCGAATATTATTAATTAAATGGAATTTTCAATTGTCGATAAATAAGTGCAAAACAAGATTATTTGCAATAAATTATATAAAAAAATTTTAAAAAATTTAAAAATTAAAAAAAAAAAAATTTTAATTAAAAAAAAATTAATTAAATTTAATTTCAATTGCATTTATTTATCAATAAAGTTTAATTATATTCATTCTTTATTTTTGATTTTGCAAAAAATTTAATTTCGCATTTTTTCCTTATAACTTAAAAAAAAAATTTTAGTACACCTATAAATGTTTTTTCTTAATTTTGTCGAGTTTTGCTTGACGCATCTTGTGACCTGACTTTAAACATTTTTTATTCATATTAGCCAGAAATGTTAAATTCATCTTGGCAGCGGTTTTTTTTTAATAATTATTAGTTTCAAACAATTACATCAAATATAAAAAAAATTTCCATGTCAAATTCAAATTCAGATGAATTTTCAGTATTTTTCAATGCATAATTATGATTTTTATGAATATTTTCGAGCATTTAAATGATTGCATTACTTTTTTAAAAGAGTGAAAAAATACTCTTATTTTGGGACAATATATGTTAATGAATATAATTAAAACTTATTTAAAAAATATAAATAAATAAATTATAAATAATAATAATAATAATAATATAATAATAATAATAATAATAATAATATAATAATAATAATAATAATATAATAATAATAATAATAATAAAAATAATAAAAATAATAGTAATAATATAATAATAATATAATATAATAATATAATAATAATAATAAATAATAAATATAAATAAATTTTATAAATTTTCAAGTCTTTAAATTAGTTTGTAACTTATTTTTTTTTTTGTGTGCAAATATAAATATTGACAATAAGTTTGAAGAAGTTCATTTTATCTGTTTAACCATAAATTTTTTAATACCGAATAACCTCTACGAATATGAAGGTGAAGTCTAATCTTTTTCTTTAAATTTCTAATTTGTTGTTAAAAATTAAAAAAAAATTGTTTAAAATAAACGATGGGGAAAATATACAATAACATGATAGGCATAAAAATATACAAATTTTATTTATTACCTTATAATATTTACTGTTAATATTTTAATTAAAAAAATCATTTTTGTTAAATTTACTTTGGATCATTCCAATTAGGCTAATAAATAATTTCTGTTAAACTCATCTTTTGTAATAATTTTTTTCTTCTTTAATCAATATTCTTTTAAAGAATTATACTGTAAGGACATTTTTAGTTACGAAATAATGAAACAAATCGAATTTTCAACGAATAATGTTTCATCAAAGCCGCCCAAAGATTTTCTTGGTGAAAAAAAAGTTTGCAGTTAATTTAATTATTTTTCTAAACAAATTATAAAAAAATTACGGAAAAGTTATTATTAAAAATCCTAATATGTTTGTACATGTGTTTTACAATTTTTTTTCAGTTATTAAATTTAAATATCTAAGATGTTTAAATATGGTTTACATTTTACAAAATGATTTTACAAAATGTTTACATTGTACATAAAAATTAATAACATTTTGGAATAATTAAATATTTGCACATTTTTGTCGATTTTTGGGTTTCAGAAATTATTACTCAAATACATAGTGATAAATATAGAAGCTTTGAATAATTTTATTTTATCTGTTTGGCCATAATATTTTTAAGACCGAACAACCTACACGTGTGTATGAAGGTGAAGACTAATCTTTCTATTTCAACGTATAATTTTTTGTTAAAAATTTAACAATGAATTCAAATAAAAAATGACAAAAAATATATAATCGATCGGAAAATCCGATTATTAGGAAATTATTATATTATATTTAGAAATGCAATTATTGCAACAAGGGTGCCAATTGTTTTAGAAACGGTACTGTCTATTTTGTTTAAGAAAATGATTCTAACTTTAAATGACAAGATATAAGTCTGATAAGACCATTATCAAAATCAGACTTTATTGTATTAAATGCTACTTAGTTATGTGCAACATCTTGCCTCTAATTTCTTAAAAAAAAAATTTTTATTCTAAAAATAAGAAATTTATCAAAATGACTAAATTTTCATTTATAATATTAGTGTTTATTATTTGTAAGTAAATACTTCTTATAAAATTAACACTTTAATCAATCTTATATTTTTTTCTTTACACTTATTTTCATTGATTAATTTTAATTTTTAACTTAACTATCAAGTGCGCGAATTGTCAACTTTTAAGTTTTTCACAATTTTTTTTTTGAAACATAAAATTTTTGAACATATTTTTTTTTTGTATACAAAATAGAATATATATTTGAACAAATTTTCCTTTTTGAAACAAAATGGAAAATATTTTTGAAATAAATATTGTCACAGTAAAACGTGAGGTGTTAAAATAACACCAGAATGGATTAAAATAATCTGCAACAGTTTAATCCCTCTATAATTAAATTAACACCTAAAACGATAAAAATAATTTATTTTGGTGTCATTTTTAACTATGAATAAAATTTTATTTCGAATAAAACACCAAAGTCAACGATTTGTAAAAATTCAACGAATTTAGCTTCTCCAAAGAGAATAGTAATTTAGTTACTGAATTAGTTACCAACCTACTAATTTAGTAACATAGTTATTAAATTCAAAAGTGTATAAAAATTTTTTTAAATTCTCGTCAAAATTTCAATTCTCTTTATAAATAAGAAAATTCTTCTCTGATATTTAATTATTTTACAAAATTTTACTCAAATTCTTGTCAAAATTTCAATTATTTTCAAAAGTTTTTTAAAATTCCATAGTTTTCAATATTATATGTAATTTCAATAAAATTTTCCAAAAGAATTCTATTATTAAAAAATATTTGAATACAATTCTACGCACTGAATTATTTTCATAAATAATGAAAAATTATATAGGAATTCAATTATTTACAAATTTTTTTATAGGTAAATTTCTTCGCAATAATTTAATTATTTTCATAAATATTAATATTTCTGCAGAGATTCAATTATTTTCATAAATAATAAAATTCTTTTAGTATTTCAATTATTTTCATAAATAATAAAACTCATTGCAGAATTTCAATTATTTTTAATGCAATTTTAATCAAATTCCTCGAAAACTGTAATTATTCTTAAAAATCTTATTAAAGTTCGCCTAAAAATTTTAGATCATACTAAAGTATTAAAAGCATTACATGGATTTTTAGAAATGTTAAATTTTGTTAAATTTTGAAAAAATTTCAAACTAAAATCATTGAAATTCTTAATTTTTCATATTTATGACAACAAATTTTGTAGAAGTAATTTATTTTAAAAGTTTACTAGGATTTTTATTGAAATTACTTCAAGTTTTTATTTTTCAATATATATTTAATTGCAGAATTTGCGAATAATTGAAATTTTGTAAAATTGAATTGTAATCGAATAAATTTGAAAATTCTCATAAAACTCATCGCAGCGTTTTAATTATTTTGCATGTAATTATAATTGAATTCCTTGAAAAAAGTAATTATGATCATTCAAGTTTTAATAAAATTCGACAATAGAATTGAATTATTAAAAAATTTGTTACTAAAATTCATTATGACAATTAAATTTTCAGAAATATTCAATTATTCAATATATTATTTACTTTTGCATTTAAATAATTAAATTCTTGTAGAATTTTTTAATAAAAATTGATTTTCATTTTATAAAAAGGAATTTAAGTTAAAATTTTAGATTATATTTGAATATTAAGGAAATGTAGAGTGAACTTTTTGGAAATACTTGAATTTTGAAATTAATATTTTTGAAAAAGTTTAATTGATTTTTTTTAATATTATGTGTTCATGTTTTATAGCTATCAAAAAATTTAATAAAATAAAATTTCATTGATTGTAAAAAATAACTCCAAAATTGGTTATTTTGTTTATTATTATTTTTTCCTATTAATTTTAGGTTTCGATCTTTCGTTTCAACTCCCTCAATTGAGTGGTCGAATTGTCGGTGGACAAGATGCAAAAATTAAGGATGTACCATATCAACTTTCCCTGTGGTATTTAAATGACTTTATATGCGGTGCTTCAATTATCCACACGAAATGGTCTATTACAGCCGCTCATTGTCTTTCAATAAAGTACGAATCTTGTAAAATAAGTATTTAGAAAAAATATTTTTTATTTAAGAAAAAAATTTTATTTAGGAAAAAAATTTTATTTAAGAAAAAAATTTTATTTAAGGCAAATTTTATTTAAGTCAAATTTTATTTAAGGTAAATTTTTTTTATTTAAAAAAAATATTTATTTAATAAAAAATTTTTTTTATAAGAAAAACATTTTTAGTTACAATTTTCAGTGAACAATAATATTTTTATCGTTATTTCAAGTACAAAGCTCAATGAGTTTTATTTTTATAAAACAAAAATTCTTTATTAGATTTTGTTATCTCTATAACTAAAAGTATAAAAAATTTTTTTTTTTTTGATATTTTTTACTTTAATTTCCTAAAGACTCGTGACTTTACACTGTATATAAAAAATAGAAACTATTCAATATTATTTAAAAAAATTTTGGAAAAATTTTTTGCAAACATTCAATTATTTTCCGAGAAAAGTAAAATTTTTGTATAGAAATTCGATTCTTTTCCGAAATAAGAAAAATCTTTGCAGAAATTTAAATACTTTCCGAAATAAAGAAAGTCTTCGCAGAAATTCGACTATTTTTATTATCTACTATTTTTAAACCGAAATTCCCCAAAAAGAATTCAATTATTTAGAAAAAAGAAACTTTAATAAAATTTTGTAAACATTCATTTACAATTTTTATTCAATTTTTTTAGAAAAAAATAAATTTTTCAAATTTTCATGAAATTCTTTCTGGGAATTTAATTATTTTAAAAAAATTTTATTGCAACTTTTTGCAGAAATTTGTGAAAATTCAATAATTCAAGTAAATATATATAAAAATTCTTCGATGGAATTTAATTATTTTCATAAATAATAAAATGTCTCAGATAAATTCAATTAAATCAATAAAAAGATAATTAAAAGATAATTTGATAATAAAATTTAGCGACAAAATTTAATTATTTTCATTTAAATAATCAAAATTTTAACTTATTAAATTTTAAATTAATTTTACTTTGAAACACAATTTGAAAAAAAAATTGTCAAACAAAATCAATTTATACTTTAAAAAAACATTTTTTTTGATTCTTTGCTGCAATTCAATTTTTTTATAAATATAACAAAACGTATCACAGAATTTCAGTTATTTTTTTATACTATTTTAGATGATTTCCCCAAAAAATATTATTAAAATTTTGTATTAAAATTCTTGGAAAGAATTATAATCATTTTTTTTTTAATTTCAACAAAATTCTTTACAAAAATTCAATTCCATAAATTGTTTATTTTTATAATTTCATAATTGAATTCTCGTTGAAAATTCTAGAAAGAATTGATTTCATTTTGAATTTTAATTAAAAATTTACTTCATAAAAAAATATTAGAAGTGTTATGACATTAATTTTTAAAAAATAATTAAGTTTCAAAAATCAAAAGATTTTTAAATTGTAACCTTCGGTAATTTTTATTGTAAAACTCACAACATTCAATTTTTTATTTAAAAATTATTATTTTTATTATTATTTTTTTTTATTTTATTATTTTTATTATTATTTATTATTTTATTGTATTTACTATTTTATTATTTTTTTATTATTTATTATTTTATTTTATTTACTATTTTATTATTTTTTATTATTTATTATTATTATTATTATTATTATTATTATTATTATTATTATTATTGTCTAAAAGTGCAACGTTGTTAAAAATTAAATTCTCTACTTTTTTACGAAACGGAATTTAAAATTAAATTTGTTTCTTTATTTCAAATACGAAATTGTGGCATTATATTAGGTTGAGTAATTTTTAAAAATCATTTTCTAGAGGTCTTAATAAAGACTACTTAAGCGTTGGCGCTGGCAGTGAATTCAAAAAGAATGGAAACATTTACAAAGTACTTACAGTTATTATTCATTCATCATATAAAACAACTTCAGCCGATAATGATATTGCATTGCTTGAGGTAAATAAACAAATTTTTTCTATAAAATGAAAAGAATTACAAAACATTTTTTTAAATTATACAAAAACGTCAATATTTTTCCAACATTTTACGATTAAATTTTGATAATTTTATAACAATTTTTTTAAAGTTTGAAAAAAATTTTTTCTTTAAGGGTATTTGAACTTTTATGACGTCACAACATTAAAATATATTCTTTGCATCAATTGTGACGTCATAATGGTTCAAATGCCCTTAAAGACATTTTTTGATTATTATTTTCCTAAATTATTATTTATTATTATTATTTTTTTTATTAATAAAAACAATAAATTAATAGTTTTTAAAAATTTTAAGATCAAAAATTTTTTAATCTTTCAAAAATTAAATAAAAAAATTATATACTAAAATGAAAATTTTTTGAAAATTTTTTGTCAATGAAAGTAATTTATTAGGAAGTTAATTTTTTTCTTCAGATGCAGAGCGAGTTCAAATTTGGTGTCTATATTAATGCTGTACAGCTTCCGGAAGCAACTTTTGAACCACCCTCTGGTTTGGAAGTGACAGTTTCCGGATGGGGATGCACTGAGGTATTAAACTAGTAGTACTTTTGTAATTTTTTAAACAATTATTTTTAAACAATTGGAAATTAAAAAAAGGTATTTTTTTGCCTATAAATCGAATTGTTACTTTTTTAATACAATGTCTGCTTTTCTCTAATGAGACACTTAATTAAAAATAATATTAAAAATAAAAATAAAAAATAAAAAATAATAATATAATTTACTTTAACCTTTTTTTTAATTAAAAAAATTTTTATTCTATTCTGTTTTTTTTCCAGGAGAAAAACTGTAAAATTGCAGGCGGCGTAAACGATTCTGAAAGTTTGAAAAAAGTTTCAGTTTCAATTGTTAATCATAAAGAATGTGAAACGAATTATAAACAAAAAAAGCGTCTTGTCACGAAAAATATGATTTGTGCCGGCGATTTGAAATTGGGTGGCAAGGACGCGTGTATCAATGATTCCGGTGGACCAATGGTGGCAAATGGAAAACTTTACGGAATTGTTTCCTGGGGTGAGGGATGTGGCAATAAAAATTATCCCGGTGTCTATACTCACGTCGCAAAATATATCAAGTGGATTAAAACGAAAACAAAAATTTAATTCTTCAAGAAAATTGCAATTCTTAAATCAGAAAAATACTTCAGACTTCTTTTTGCAGTTATTCTCTCTTTCTAATATCGCAAAAGAAATTTATTTTAAGAACATTCACAAAAAAATTATTTTAATAAAATTGAAAATATATTTAAAAATATTTTTATAAATTTAAAAAAATTTAATTTTTTTCCCTATACTTGGAAATAATATTTAAAAATATTTTTATAAATTAAAAAAATTTAATTTTTTTCCCTATACTTGGAAATAATATTTAAATTTTTCCCTTATTTTGCGGTGATATGGTTAATGATGAGAATAAGGCTGAAAAAAATGCTAATCGTTAAAATAATTTATAAATGAAAAAAGTTTAGAAGAATATAGCCACCTATTCAAATACGGAAATAATATTTCATCACGTTTTTATAATATATATTTTTCACTCTTATGTTAATTTTTTTATTTTTCTCAATTTCAATATCTTTTAGAAATGCCATTTTTAAAGATTTTTATTTTTAAAAAAATGTTTTTTAAATATTCATTTTTTGTTAAATTTATTTATTTTTATTTATTTATTTAAAATGATGTTCCTTTTTTTAATAACACAAGTTTTTTTCTTAATAATTTAAAACTGAATGATTCAAATTATTAATCAATAGCACTCATAAAATAATAATTTTTTTACAGTTTAAAATTAAATTTTTAAATATTTTTTTCTATTATAAGTTATAAATTTTATAAATTCCAAATAGAATTATAGTAAAATTTATTTTAGTTTTTTGGGACTAACAGTAATTTGGTACAAAATGTCCTGTTTTTAGTAAAAAAAAACTATTTTTAAAAATTTTTTAATAAAAAGTAATTTTAATTATTTTAATAATTTATTTTTTAAAAACAGGACATTTTTAATAAAAAATTTTTTTTAATTTGTTTATTTTGTAACAAAAATTATAATTAATTTAATAATTTATGTTTCAAGAAGCAGAAAGTTTTTTAATAAATTGTAATAATTTAATAAATTGAATTTTTAATAAATAAATATTTTAATAAATTTAATCAATGTTTAATTGTTAATTATTAGAAACATTTTAATAATAATAATAATTTTAGAAATTTTAATATACTATCATTATAATTATTAGTATGTAGTAATTTAGAATAATAATAATAATAATAATAATAATTTTTAGAACATCGAGAATCAAAATTCAACAATAGGAATATTTTAGTTTAACGTTTTTATTACATGATTATGATAATTTTCGTTAATCTTCTTTTATCACCTAATTTGATAAAAATGAAAGATTTTTCTAAATTATAATTTTATTATATAAGCTACATATATTTGCACTAGATTTCTACCTAAATACATATAATTATTTAAGTTGTTTTTGGTTCATTTATTCATTACAAAGAATTGTGCAAATTTCTGTGAATATTTTAATTGCAACAAAAGAATTTTTTTAATAAATAAAATGTAGTGTAAAATTGCTGGTATATATAAAAGAGCAAAGCACAATTTTTTATTTATTGCAACTAAGTAGGCAAATAGAGAAACAATTTTATAGTAAAAATGTCAAATATAATTATTTTTGCCATTTTTCTTTTAATATCATGTGCCTGGGAATTGAATGCCTACAGCAGTGCCGGTTATTCTACAATTCAAGATGCTAACAGTAAGTTCGAAAAAAATTATTAATCAAAATCAATAAATTAATCTTATTATAAAAAAAAATTTTAATTTAAAAATATTTATTACTGAATTATTTGAAATTTTTGTTTTAAATTTAAATCTTTCAAACACTGATGAAAAAAATAAATATAAAATTTTATTATTTATAAAAATAAATATTATACTTCGAAATAAATTAATAATAATTTATGCGATTACTAAATTGAAAATAAATTTTCTACCATAATTTAATAACCTATGACTTAAATGAACTTAAATGAATTTTTACGTGAAAGAAAATTATATAGGTTACCTTCAGACAACTTTTTGCTCGATTTAACATTTATTTTCAATCATCTAAAGTTAAAAACAATTTTTATTAACTAAATAATACAGAAAATAGTAATTAAAAATTGTCATTAACTTTAAAAATTTCTAAATGAATCATAAATCAAGCGAAAACTTTTCCAAACATAACCTACAATTGTCTGTCGCAAAAATTGTTTCTGGAAAAAAATTTTTTTATCTATGAATTATTTAATTATTAGTAGAAGTAGTAATTATTAGTAGTATTTTTTATTTATAAAGGAATAAAAGTTTTTCTAAATTTATTTATAAAGAAAAATAAGTTTTTAATATTTATCTATAAAGAAAGAAAAATAAAATTTTTTGTCTTCATTTACACAGGAAATTGTTGGCCACACGACATACAATCGAGAGGAGGACATTATTTTTGCTTGAGCTTTCAAACGACAATTTTAAATAAATACGCCGAACAATTTGGAGCCGAAGCGAGTAAAAGTTTCGAAAACTACAACGAATTCAATGAATTAATCAAATTTGTGGAAGACAATGGATTTTGTGGTAATTTTAATTTACAAAAATAAAATAAAATAAAAAATATTAAGCGTACTTTGAAAAATACGTGAAATTTATTTTTCAGCCTCTCGTGTAACTTATCACACTCAACGTTTATATCCCGACTATGCGAAATATTTGGCAGTTGGAAGGAAGATTCGAGACTTTGCATACATTTACGGATATTGTGGTAAATAATTTTGCCAAAAAAAAAATTACTGCCATTATTTTTATTTACTGAAGAAAATATTTTATCATTATGTATGATAAAGTGTCTGAACAATAAGAAAATTCTTTTTAGGAATTCAATTATTTTCATAAATAGTCAAAATCATTGTAGAATTTTAATTATTGAAAATACAATTTATTCTTTATTATTAATTAATATTAATAATTATTTATTATTTTAATCGTATTCGTGGAAATTATTATTATTAAAAATTTTATTAAAACACGCCAAAAGAATGCAATTATTTAAAAAAGTGTTGATATAATTCTTCCCGAGAATTGATTTTTAAAAAACATTCAATTTTTCAATAAATTATTTACTTTTGTATTTAAATAATTTAATTTTGAATTTTTTTGCGGAAATTTTGAAATTTATCTTTAATTATTGTTTTCAATATTTTTCCAGCTCCAAAGAGACGTCCAGTTCAAAACAAGAAGAATTGATAATAAAGCAACACTTTATTAATAATATATTTGTAAATGTTAAGAAAAGTTCAAAAAAAGTTCAAAAAAGTTTAAAAAAAAGTCATTAAACAAAATTGAATAAAAAATAAAAATTCCAATTATCAACTAACGCTTTAAATAAATATTATAAAAATAATTAAAAATAATTTCTGTCGATCATGAATTTTAGCGAATCCCTCATCATAGTGTAATAAAGTTTATTAGTCTTCAAGAGTTGAGGAAGAGTTTTCAAATAATTCAGATCGTAAAGAGTCTGTGGATTATCGCCTTCCTGGGCAGTTACGATATGAAGATCAATAAGCAAAACGAAAGCGCCGAAACCACCGAATCGTTTCAGATGCTCCGAGAGAGCTTCAAATGGAAACAGTTTTTCCACATCACAATTTAGTTTTGTCAACATTTCAGATAACGATTCATGATAATGCTGTAGTAATTCATCGTAATGTTTCGCTCTCACTTCCTCAGTGAGACAAGTGAAAAAAGTGTAAAGAATGTCCATTGCCGGAGAACCGAATCTGTTCAGTTGGAAGTCAAGAAACCGAATGTCCTCTGGTTCGCGTTTCTGGAAAGAATTTTTTAATTATTTTTTATTAATCAATTAATTAATTAAATCAATTAAATAATTAAATCAATTAAATACTTAAATTAATTAAATAAAATTAATTAATTAAATAATTAAATCAGTTAAATCAATTAAATAATTAAATCAATTAAATACTTAAATTAATTAAATAAAATTAATTAATTAAATAATTAAATCAGTTAAATCAATTAAATAATTAAATCAATTAAATACTTAAATTAATTAAATAAAATTAATTAATTAAATCAATTAAATAATTAAATCAATTAAATACTTAAATTAATTAAATAAAATTAATTAAATAAAATTAATTAATTAAATAATTAAATCAGTTAAATAAATAAAATTAATTAAACCTTTCTGCAGTTCTAATTAATTATTAGTAAATATTTATTTATTACCAATTGGCTAGTTTTGGAATAGATTAAAAAACATTTTTTTTTGCCTCTTTTCCTAATTTTTTAAGGGCATTTGAAAAATTATTACGTCACAGCCGCACAAGTTTTTCTTTTTTTTCTTATTCTGCTAATAACTTCAATATCTAAATTTTGCAAAATTCAACTATTTTCTAAACTTTAATTGAAAATTGTTCAATAAATGTTCAAAAAATTGTTCAAAAAAGCATTTCTCAAAAGTAAAAAAATTTGTTATTCTTTTAAAATATTTAATCATTAAAGACAAAATTTTCGAACAAATGGGAAATTTCATTAAATTTCTTCCAGGAATGTATTTAATATTAAAAATAATTGAAATCTTGTGAAGAACTTTATATTTTTTTACAATAAAATTTGTTTTTAAATAATTGAATTTTTATGAAGAATTTTTTAATAAAAATTTTGCAAATAATTAACTTTCTTGTGAAGAAACATATTAAAATTTTTTAAATAATTACATTTTTCTTAAAAAATTTCTACTATAATTTTTTTATTAAAAAGTTTTCAAAAAATTGAATTCTTTACAGAATAAAAATAACTAAACTCTTGGAAAATTGTTTAAAAAAACTATTTTCTTAAAGAATTTTTTTACTACGATTTTGAAAAAAATTGATTTCTTGCTAAAAAATTTATTAACATTTTTTTTTTATTTTTTTACTACAATTTTGAAAATAATTGATTTCTTCCAAAGAAACATATTGAAATTTTGTAAATAATTGAATTTTTCTTAAGAATAATTCAATTCATTCCAGGAAAAAAAATATTTTCCTAAAGAATTTTTTTACTACAATTTTGAAAAAAATTGAATTCTTGCTAAAAATATTTATTAAATTTATTTTTTATTCTTTAATATAATTTTGAAAATAATTTATTTCTTCCAAAGAAACATATTGAAATTTTTTAAATAATTGAATTTTTCTTAAGAATAATTCAATTCATTCCAGGAAAAAAAATATTTTCTTAAAGAATTTTTTTACTACAATTTTGAAAAAAATTGAATTCTTGCTAAAAAAATTAATTAACATTTCTTTTTTAATTTTTTCCTATAATTTTGAAAATAATTGATTTCTTCCAAAGAAACATATTGAAATTTTTTAAATAATTGAATTTTTCTTTTTTCAATTCATTCCAGGAATTTAATTAAAATTGTTGTCAGAATAATTAAACTCCTACGAAGAAATTTATTAAAAAAAATGCTTGAAGAATATTTTATTACAATTTTGAAAATTAATTGAACTTTAAGCGAAGAAATTTATTAAACATTTTTAAAGTAATTGAATTCTCTTTGAAGAAAATATTCTATTACAATTTTAAATAAAATTCTATTTTTGCAAAAAATTTTATTACAATTTTTTAAAAATAATTGAATATTTTTTGCCCTTTTTTTATTAAAAAGTTTTCAAAAAATTAGATTCTTTCCAGAATAAAAATAACTAAACTCTTGCAAAATTGTTAAATATTTTATTAAAATTTTGTAAATAATTGAGAATAGTTGAATTCTTTTCAGAAATTTAATTAAAGTTGTTGTAAAACTGACTAAACTCTTACAATGTTAAAAAAATATTTTTTTAAAAATTTTTTACTATAATTTTGAAAATAATTGGATTCTTGAGAAAAAACATATTAAAATTTTGTAAATAATTAAACTTTTCTTAAGAATAATCGTATTCTTTTTAGGAATTTAAGTAAAATTGTTTTAAAAATGACTGAACTTTTGGAAAATTGTTTATAAAAAAATTTTTTCAAGAATTTTTTACCACAATTTTTAAGAGAATTGAATTCTATAAATAAAATAATAAATTAAATTTTCTAAAAACGATTACAAATTAAAAAAAAAATGTCTACACATTTTTGAAACAAAAATTTACTTCTTGCAAAATTTTATCAAAAATTTGTTAAATAATTCAATTTCTTATGACTATTTTTTTTTACTAAAAATCTTAAACCTAATTAAATGCATTCAAGGAATTTAATTAAAATTAAAAGTTTAATTAAACTATTTCCTTTAATTGAATTAAAAAACTGTTTTTGAAAACAAATTATTTAAATTCTTACGATGAATTTTTATAGTCTTAAAATGAAAATAAACAAAAAATGACTCACTTCATTGTACTTGAATAACATATTTAAAGTCCACAAGTCACCGTGATTTAATGTAGCATAAGGTTCGGCATTTTTACCATCGCAGGCAAACTCAATAATTTCCTGCATATTTTTTTTCAACTCCTTCATTTTTTCAATGTAGTGTTCAGCTTCATTTTTTAAAGCCTGCAATAAGTGTTTACTTATTTTTTTTTGTAAAAAATAGTTTTTGAAATTAGAAAAACATAAAATAAAAGAATAATATTTAGATTTACTTGATTTGCTCATTAAATTGAATTTATTTTAATGAAATTGTTTTAAAAAACATAAAAATACCTCAAGGGCAACATTCGTGATCATATCAATTTGTTGAGCGTAACAATTTGTCTCGTAAAATAATGGCTCTTTAATTTTTCGAAAATTTTCAAACTCTTCGGGTTTCTTATCCCGAAGGGCGAAACTGCAAGCGTGAAATTTTCCAAGTTGTCCAGCGACAAGAATTGCATGTTGATAGTCCAATAATTTTGTTTCCTTCAACACAAATCCTTGAGGTTTCAAGTCTTCCAAAATCAGGAGCTGTAATTTTAAAGTAAATTAATATTTAGATTCATGAATAAATTTTTGAATAACTATTTTAATAAATATTTAAAATAAAAAAAATTAATAAATGTTTAAATATTTAATAATAATATTTAATTTAATTTATTTAAATATTTAGATAATGTTTGAATAAATATTTAAATAAGTATTTAGATAAATATTTAAATAAGTATTTAGATAAATATTTAAATAAATGTTTAAATAAATATTTAGATAAATGTTGAAATAAATATTTAGATAAATGTTGAAATAAATATTTAGATAAATGTTGAAATATATATTTAGACAAATGTTTAAAAAAATATTTAGATAAATACAGAAAAAAATTTTTAAACTAAATTTAAGAATACTTAAAGTATTTAAGAAATACCTCATTTTTCGGTGTCTTGCAACCTTTATAGTAAAAAGGAACGCCTCTCAGTGTCAAATTGAATTCCCCCAGTGTTTTAATAAACAGCGGTAGTCTCTCTTCATAAAATGCAATTTCATTAAGAAACATATCGTCAATTTTGGAGAAACCTTGAAGTCTTTCGTCCATTGGAAAGCATTTGACAACTAAATGCAATTCTTCATTTTCACCATTATTCTCAACGATGACAATTTTCGTACGATATAATGTACCCAAAAAATTATCTCCATCCTTGCTGGCATTTGAAAATTCCAATTTTCCATTCAAAAGATTTTTCTCTCTCAAAAAAATGTCCAATTGCTTTTTCACATAATCCGGAGGTTCCATAATAATAATTGTAAAATTAGAAAAAAAAATAATTGCGCGATAAAACTGATATGCTCAGTACACTTGCACTCGTTCCAAACTGTAGAATTTAATTTAATGACTCTTTAAACTGGTGTATGAAAGAGTTCTGATAAAATGAGGCTGCTATCAACTTGTCCCTCTTTTACTCTCACAAACGCTGATTATCATTGTTAACTGTACTTTAAGACAAAATCTTCTTCTTTCTAAATGATTGATTTCCCTTATGAATGATTGATTCTTCTTATAAAAAATAAAAAATAATAATCAAATTAATTAATTAATAATAAAATTGATCATTATTGATGGGAAATTAAATTTTTTGTTCAATAAAAGAAAAAATTGTCGTCGAACAAAAACTAGAGGTTGGTTCGAATTTTTTTTGAAATAGAAAACAAAATATGCAAAATGTGTATTTTTATTTTCTAACTATACAAAATTGACGATTATTATCTTCGGGAGATAAGAAATGATAATGACGCAAATCGACAGTTAATTGAAAAAATGCTTTCATAAACACTTCATAGAAAATGTAGATTATTCTAAAAGTCAACTTTGTCGTTAATTAAAAATATATTCTATAAAAAATTCACTAAATTGCAAATGAAACGTACTATTTAAAAAAGGAACCCAAGAGTCAATTTACTTTAAGGCCATTTTTTTAAGAATTTAAAAACGTCGCATCGACTACCAGGGTCATTAGCGACGAGTTAATTTTCTAAAATTGTTTTAAAACAATTTTTATTAAAAATAAATGTGTCACGCTCCGAAAAAGCAAAAAAAACCATTTAAGTTGTGTTTTTAATTTTTCGAGTAAAAAAAAGAAAGAAAATCGATTATTAATTAAAAATTAATCTTCAAGTCTCCGTTGAATCAAAAATATTCCACGAGAATTGGTTTCAAATTCAAAGAATTAAAAATAAACGTTAAATAAAAGTAAATCTAACACGAACACAATCTATTGTTAGGCTTTTTCGTTTGCTTCTTCGGAACGGGAGAAAAAATTGTCTACTTATAATTTTATAGATAATTTCTATCTACCATGTCCTTGAGTGCATCTCTCATCATTTCAAAATAAAGTTTATTGGTTTTCAAAAGCATTGGTAGGGTTCGAAGAAAATCGAGATGATAAATTGGTTGCGGATTGTCCTCAGGTCGAGCGGTGGCAAGACAAATATCTCTGACGAACAAACAGGCGCCGTAGCGTCCAAACCGTTGCAAATGTTCCAAGAGAACGTCGAATGGAAATAATTTTTCCACATCGCAGTCTAATTTTTTCAACATCTCAGCTAGTGAATCATGATAATGATGGAGGAATTCGTCGTAATATTTTTCTCTCATTTCCTGCGTGAGACAAATGTAGAACGTGTAATGAATATCCATCGCTGGGGAACCGTATCTATTTAATTGAAAGTCCAAAAAGCGCACGTCTTCCGGTTCCGATTTCTACAAGAAAAAAAAATATTCACAAAATATAAACTTGACACTCATAATGTTTAGAATGTGGAAATTAAATTTTTTAGCAATTTTAAATTCTGTTTTGTCTACCAACTTTGCAAGAAGCAAATCAATAACAAAAATATTTAATTCGTCTTTCTGCAAAGGCGAAGAATTTAATTTTGAATATTTAAGACGCGATTAAAATTTGCAACTGAATAAAAATTACAATTTTTTGTTAGTAAGAAACATTTCTTAAATTTTAAATTATTCGTTTATTACTAACAAAAAATCTTAATTTTTATTCTAATACAACTTCAAAATGTTCGAAATGTAGAAAATTAAATTCCTACCGCTTCTACCAAAAGGAATTTAAAGTTTGACTAGTTCAAAAAAAATAAAAATGATTAAATAATTAAAAAAAAAATGTTCGATTGCATTTATTTACGAATTTGTTTAATTCTAGAATTATTCGAAAACATCTTCTTCATTTTTAAATAAATAATTAAATCACTACTATTTTTCCCTAGGAACTATTTTCATTATTTAAATTCAATTATTGTTTTCTAGAATTTTCTAGAATTTTTAAGTGCATAACTATTATTTTTAATAATTCTTTAAAAAGTTAATTGAGAATTTTCAAATTAATTATACAATTCACATTGCGAAATTTCGATTTTTAGGAAAATCATCAATTTTAAATATATTATGAACTAAACTTTATAATTAAAAAAAATCTATTAAAGTTTTTTTTCAAATTAGTTGTTAACTTTAAAATCCGTTTCAAAATGTAATTATTTTTGGAAAAAATTCGCTCGTCTTTTGATTTTTTTTAATTTTCTACAATGAAAAATAAACCCACTTGATTGTATTTAAACAACATATTGTAAGTCCACAAATCGCCATGAAGAAGGGCAGCACAAGGTTCTGCATTTCTTCCATCACAGGCATAATCAATAATTTCCTGTGCATTTTTCCTGAGTCGTTTAATTTTATCGACGTAACGGTCTTCTTCGCCCTCCACAGCCTGAAATTAATTTAATTTTTAAAAACACATTTCTTCTTCGACAAAATTCTAGTTTATTTTTTTTACAAATATAGAAAGTGAAACGTGAAAGAAGAAAAAGAATTCTACCTTAACAGCAGCTTCCATAAGGAGGTCGATATTTTTAGCATAACAACCAGACTCAAAGAAAAACGGTTCCTTAATTTTTCGAAAAATCTCAAATTCTTCGGGTTTTTTCTCCCGAAGGGCATAACTGTAAGCGTGAAACCTTCCAAGATGTCGTAGTGCAATAACTGCATGTTGATAGTCCAATAATTTTGTTTCTTTCAAGACAAATCCTTGAGGTTTCAAATCTTCCAAAATCAGAAGCTGTTATTCAAAATTATAATTTTTGTCGACCGCAGAATCTCAGATCGATTTTAAGACACAAAAAAAGTCGTTTTAGTCGATTAAAAATAAGAAATGTCCCGCGCTTCTAAGGAAACCTAAGAAGTAACAAATTTAAGGTTATGTTTATAATTTTTCGAGTAAAAATACAGAAAATGAATTATTATAAATTCTTAAACTTCCACTTTTCTTTAGATCCAAAACATTTAATAAAATCTAATTTCAAATTTTAATATAATCAAAGGTAAATTCTTAAATAATATATAAATCGGACACAAACATAACCTATAATTCGTTTTCTAATTCGGTTTTTGCCTTTTTGGTATATCTTTCCACGTGACAAATATTGAATAAATAAATTTAGGAAAAATAAAAATTTTTCGTCTATATTTTAAAACAAAAAATACCTCTTTCTTTGGTGTCTTACATCCTCCATAGTAAGCAGGACAGTCATGATACTGTAAATTAAATTCATCCAAAAAATTCCTGATAAGTGGAAATCTCTCCTCATAGAAAGCAATTTCATTGAGAAATATATCTCGATCTCTTAAAACTTGTCTTAATTCGTCATCAGTTGGAACACATTTAACAATTAAATTCACTTCTTCATTTTCACCATTCTTCTCGCCATTAACTCTAACACGATGTAATGAGCCAAAAAAATTTTCCCCACCCTCACATGCACTTGAAAAATGAAATTTTAAATTCGACATATTTTTGTCTTTTAAGAAAAATTCTATTTGGCTTTGTAGAAATTTCGACACTTCCTGATTTGGCATTTTCGGTAAATATAATATAGAGAAATTTTTATAATTTTTCTTCTTCTTTGATGTCTTCTGGCTTAGCCGACTGACAGAACTTCTTGTTTATTTGTTTGTCTGACCTTATAGGTTATTATTAATATCCGTTTCTATCCGTTAATATCCGAATTATTGTTAACTGAACTCGATCAGATTGTACTACTAAAATTCAGTTGCCTGTATAATTATTGCCGATTATTGCCAGTAACAAAAATAACAATCGGTAAAATGTGTTGTTTTGACACTTGTTGAGTCATGCACTATAAACATACGTGATTGTCGAGTTGAGAAAGACACAGTGTTGAAAGTCACCACAAGTGGCACTGGTTGTGGGTAAATCTTCGAGTGTTATACATACCCAACGCTGGTCAGGAGCATCGTCGCTTGTTTTTTTTGTAGAATCAGCTTAAATTGCGTTTCTTCCTCAACCCTGAATTACACCGATTTTGCTCCTTCTTCTCCTGCGCTGTTCTGGTCTTTTTAGCGTCATTGCTCTACGAACGACAAACGTATAATTTTGTTGCTGCTTTATTTTCCTCAGACCACTCAAAATCGAAGAGGAAAATAAATCATTCATTACTGGAGTTTTTGTATAGCAAATAAAAGGTAATTTTGTAATATATTTAATTAAAGTTAATTTGCTAAAAGTGTAAAACAACGAAATAATTGTCGAATTTTAGGTTAGATTCGTCAATGAACTTTTCCAAGTGGAAAAAAATAGTTACATTCAAAAACAAAATAATTTTTCTCGTATTTCTCATAGTTTTTAAACTTTTTTTTGGTTAATATTTTTTTGGAAATTAAAATATTTACAATATTTTATTTTTTTTTACAATTTATGAATTATGTGAATAATTTTGTGGCATTTTTGCAAAAATATTTTTACCCTTATTGCAGAAATCGTCAGGAAAATTTTGTTTCGTTTCACTTTTTCTGATTTTGATAAAAAAAAAAACAAACTGAGTTTAGTTTCGTGTATTAACTTTGAAAATAAATGAACTGAATTTAGTTTCCTAGTCGACTCGAAACTAAATAGGAGAAAGTTTTCAACATCTGAAAAATACATATTTTCCTCTTTCGTGAACTTGAAAGAAAAGATTTTTCTCCCATATAGTCACTAGAGTTAATTTTGATTTTCAGAAAATTTTTAATAATTTATATCTATAACAATATTTTTGGATGTAAGACGTTTTTTTTAATTAAACTTTATCATAATTAGAAGTGATTTTAAGTGATTATTTTTTTGATTTTAATGATTAATTAATTAATTAATTGGTAAAAATTTACAAGTTTTATGAGTGGATATCAATAAAATTCATACACAGAGAGAAAATTGTATTAAATTTTCCAAGAGTATTTCAGAATTTAGGGGGAAAATGTGACAAAGCGAAATTTTGATGGAAAAAACACTGAACTTGAAAAAAAAATCTTATGTGAAATTTAGTAATAATTTTGGTTAAATTTTACTAAAAATTCATATTATTTCTTTACTGTTTAGTATTTTCTATGTCAAAATTTCGGTTTTTTGCACTTTTTCCAAAATTTAATATATTTTTTTCTCGGTGTGTCGTAAAAGTTCAATTAAGCATTTAGTGTTTAAATAGCATTCCAAGAAGTGAAATTTCTCAGAAATAAAAATTTCTTTTTGCCTAATTATCGAAATTTTACTATTCCTTTTGCATTCTTTTCAACAAATCTAAAACTCTTGAATTCAAAAATTATTTTACATTAATATAGTTTATAAAAAAAAATGTATCAAAAAATGGTTAGATTTTTTAGACTTATGCTGTTTTTGCACCGAAATTTAATGGTTTTTATTAAATATTAACAAATTATCAATTTATAGTTTTGGTAATTGTTAATTTAATTATTTTTTAATTGGTTAATTTTTTATTAATATATTTTATAAAAAAAAACTGTTAATTTGTTAATTAATAATCATTAAATTTCGGTGCAAAAACAAGAACATTTTTTTTAAATAAAATATGTTAATAAAAAAATTACCTTTTGAATTAAAAAATTTGAAATTTATAGAAAATAATACAAAAAGAATAAATGAATATTTCGAAAATATGATTAAAATTTTAATTCACTTGAATCAATAAATTTAATATGGAATCCATATTAAATTAAAAATTAATATTAATATAATTAATATTAATTAATTAAATAAAAGATCCAGTTTAGTTTTAAATTTTATATTTTCGTTTTAATCTTTAGAAACTAAGTAAAAAAGAACGAAATTTTGATGAAAAAAAAACGATCGACGAGGTGCTGATTATTTAAAATAAATTGAACGCTATATTGAAGTTGCAAATTTGAAAAAGAATTATTTTATTCTCAAAACTATTTGAAAAATAGTTTGTTAATTACATCATCTTGAAATAAGATAAAAGTCAAGTTGTTTGTTTTGAAACAAATCAACATTACATTATACTATTCGTATAAAATCTTATCTATTAAAATCTAATTTTCTTGTATCTAAAAACATGAATCAAGGGCAAAATACGTAGAACAATATTTTGCCTTCATTAAGAAGTATTCTTTTTTCACATATTTTTCTTAACAAAAACTACATTTGATTTGTAATTCGAAAAGAAAGATATGAATCGAATTTAAAATAAAATAATATTTAATATTTAAAATAATATTAATATTAATATTTAAAGTAATATTAATATTAATATTTAAAATAATATTAATATTAATATTTAAAATAATATTAATATTAATTAGAAATAAAATTTTTTAAATTTTATATATAATTCCTGTGTACCATGTCTTTAATTGCATTTCTCAGCATTTCACGATAAAATGTATTCGTTTCAAGTAGCGCCGGTAGTTTTCTTATAAAATCAATGTGGTAAAATGGTTCCGCTTTTTCTTCGTCGCGAAGAGTGAAAACGTAAATGTCAAGGATAGACATGCAAGCACCATAGCCACCGAAACGTTTTAGTTGTTCCAAAAGAGCTTCGAATGGAAATAATTTTTCCACATCGCAGTCCAATTTCTTTAACATCTCAGCTAGTGAATCATGATAATGATGGAGGAATTCGTCGTAATATTTGTCTCTCATTTCCTGCGTGAGACAAGTGTAAAAAGTGTAATGAATGTCCATCGCTGGCGAAACGAATCTATTTAATTGGAAGTCCAAGAAACGCACATCTACTGGTTCCGATTTCTATAAAAATAATTAAAAATTGTTTCGATTTAACGAATTTCTTCTGCTTTCACCCCCAAAAAAGAAAATGAAGTGTAGTAAAATTTACTGTCCTCTTGGAACAAAAATAAAATATTTATAAAATATATTCTCAGATAGAAAATGGCGTATCAGATATAGTTCGACTTAATATTTGTAAAAAAAACAAATTTTGTTGTAAAAACAATACCTCATTGTATTTGTACAACATATTGTAGGTCCATAAATCGCCGTGATTGAGAACCGCGTACGGTTCTGCATTTCGACCATCTGTTGAGAAATCCAAAATTTCTTGTGCGTTTTTCTTGAGGCGCTTAACTTTATCGATATAATGTTGTTCCTCATTCTCCACCGCCTGAAGAAATGTAAAAAAAATCAATTTTCGTAGAAATCGCCAATTGTCCCAATAACATAGCAAAAACTTTTTTTTTTCAATTTTGTCAAAAACATTTATTACACCTATTTATTAAAGTTGTAAACTTTAAAAAAAATGTTCATTATAAAGAAAATTTTATTTTATTAAAATATATTAAAATATATTAAAATGTATTAAAATATATTAAAATGTATTAAAATATATTAAAATATACTAAACTATGTTAAAATATATTAAAATATATTTCAAAACTATTTATAAATCAATTTTACCTTAATAGCGGCTTCTATAACTAGATCGACATTTTCGGCGTAGCAGCCTGATTCGAAAAAAAGCGGCTCTTTGATTTTTCGAAAAGACTCGAATTCAGTTGGTCGTTTTTCGCGCAGAGCAAAACTGCAAGCGTGAAATTTACCCAAATGTCGCGCTGCAATAACAGCATGTTGATAGTCTAATACTTTTGTTTCTTTCAAGACAAATCCTTGAGGCTTCAAGTCTTCTAAAATCAGGATCTGTAATTATAAACAGAAAGTGAAATTAACGATTAAAAAAAAAAATAACAACTTGTAAGTTTTTCATCTATAAATTTAATTAATTAAATGAACCCTGAAGAGATTTTCACTTCAAATTTTGTAAAATTTCAATTTTAAATGAATTTGAATAGAAAATTTAAAAAACGTAGAAAAAAGAAGGTAATAACTAAAATTTGTTCTGAAATTAGTTAAATTTATTAATATATGTTTAATTTATTTTCTAAAATAATTGATTTGTAGAAGAATTTTAGTTAAAAACACTAAAACAAATTGAATTTCTTCAGCAGTTATAGATATTACTGCAGAATTTAAAAAAAATGTAGAAGTAGTAAAAAGTAAAAAAAAGTAGTAAAATACTAAAACTAAAATACTAAAACTAAAATACTAAAAAAAGTAGTAAAGTAGTAAAATACTGAAATAAGTAATAAAGTAGTTGGAAAAGTAAAAAAAGTAAAAGTAGCCAAATTCTTCTCAGAAATTTAATTATTTTTTTTTTATTTATTCTTCAAAGAATTAAATTGTTTTCAAATATTTTAATGAAATTCTTTCGTAACAATTCAATTTGTTTCAAAATAATTTCATTGAATTTCTTCGTAGAAATGTAATTATAATTTCAAAAATTTATCAAAATTCAATTATTTTCAATGTTTACAAATTTCGTAAAAATTTCACAAAAGAATTCTATTAGTTAAAACGAATTTTACTAAAATTATAGTCTCAAGAATTCAATTACTTTCAAAAGTAATAAATTCTTCTCAAAAATCAAATTATGTTAAAAAAATTACAAAAATTTTAGTCAATATTTCAATTAACTTTATGCTAAAATTTAAAAAATGTATAAAAAAAAATTTTAATTTAAAAATGTTAATAAAATTCTTGGCAAAATTTCAATTTAATACACATTATATAAATTCGTTTCGTCAAATTTTTCGAAAACTAAAATTAATCTTAAAAATTTTATTAAAATTTGTTAGAATTCAAGTTTTATTAAAATTTTTAGAAGTAATTACATTTTCAAAAGGTTTTAAATTAAAATCTTTGAAAATTTGAATTTTTCACACTTTTAGCGAAGAATTTTGTAGAATTAGTTTTTTTGAAAACCTTGCTACTTTTTTTAAGTAACTTGTTCAAAAATTATTTTCATAATTACGATTCTTATTTTTGGGATTTTTATCCAAAATTCTTCTTTAAATCAATTAATTTTCATAATTTTCGAAAAAAGTTCTTTGACAATTTTCAAATCCATTTGCTTTCAAAATTCAACTTTAGGAGATTTTAATTATTCTTAAATAATTCAATTAAATATATGTATGGAAATGAAAACATTAAATTTTATCTAAAATTTGAACTGAAATTCATTTTAAAAATCAATTATCGTCAAATTCTATGAGAATTCCATTGATTTAAATACAAATAAACATAACTTATGGAATAATTCAATTTTTCTTAAAAATTTAATTCTGGTGCAGAATTTTATCAACAAATTTTTTAAATACTTAAATTCTTTTGACAATTTGTAATAAAATTCTACAGAATTTTATTACAAAAGAATAATTCTACAGAATTTTATTACAAAAGAATAATTCTACAGAATAATTACATTTTTTGAGAAATTCGATGAAAATCGTTTTATAAAAATAAATTTAAATTCTGCAATAATTTTTTGGAATTTGAAGTTTTCATTTTTTGGGAAAAATAATTGAATATTATTCCTTATAGAATGTTGTAAACATTTTTGTTTATAATAAAACAGGTATTTGTTTCTAAGATAAAAATTGTCTTTTAAAATGAAAAAATAAGTTGTTTCGATTTTACAAGTATTTATGATTTAATGTAAAAAATTTGAGTACCTCTTTCTTGTCTGTCTTGCACGCTCCGTAGTATGCAGGGCAGTCATTGTATTCTAAATTATATTCTTTCAGTAAATTATTAAAAAGTGTCAATCTCTCTTCATAGAAAGCAATTTCATTGAGAAATATATCAGCAGATCTTATAAGCACTCTCATTTTCTCATCGGGCAGAATACATTTTATGATTAAATTCAATTCTTCATTTTCGCCATTCTTCTTTTCACCGTGAACTTTAACCCGATACACTGAACCCAAATAATTTTCACCATCCTTGCAGGCATTTGAAAAATTAAATTTCAAATTCGACAGATTTTTGTCTTTCAAAAGACACTCCACTTGTTTTTGCAATGAATCCATAGCTTCTTGATGGGAAACGATAGATAACTTTTGTTGTACTGATGAAAATTTTCAGTCTTATTCACTTAGGCAATCGAAACAAAAAGAAATGTTAACTTATCGCAGATTATCTCTATTGACGTTAATTTCAATTGAGAATGGTTTCGCCGGTTATCATTTTAGATTGTTTAAATTGACGATGACCACTTGTGTTTGAGGGGAATTTAATGTTTGTTATCAGTAGTATTTTTTTTGGTATAAAAATGTTTATGCGTTGTTTAAACGATACGTAAAGACAAAATTAATAGAATGTTGGAATTTGTTATCTGTGACTGGTGTTATTTCGAAAATGACACTTCAGTCTGCAACGTCACATGTACTCCTAGGTAAGACTAGGTATGTTTACAAACACTGAGGAATTATCAAAAAAGAAGAGAAATACTTCTTAGAGATGTTAGGCTTTTTCACTAAAAAAAGAAGAAGAAGAAGAAAATGAATTAAACTTATTTTTAACATTTAAAACGCGTTCCTAACTAGTGTACACGTGGATGCGTCTACTGGCCTTTTTCACATTGCGCAGACTTCTGACTTCTCGCTACAATCTAGTGCAACATAGCAACGGTTGCTACGAAGCGCTTTGAAGTGAGGGGAAAAGATTGCACTCCGAGGAAGGCCACACCTTCAATTTTACTGAAATTGCATTCAGGAGCCACATCATACCGTCGGCCCATTAGCTCAGTTGGTTAGAGCGTCGTGCTAATAACGCGAAGGTCGCGGGTTCGATCCCCCCATGGGCCATGTCTTTTTTCCTTTCTGAAACTCTTTTAACAATTTTTTTTTTTAAATAAAAAGCATCCCCGCTAATGATCCAAAAAATATCTTTTCCCAAGTGAAGAACATATTTAGAACAAACAAGACAATAGTAACTACAGTAATATTTTATTACTACAGTAATAATTTACACGCAACTGGCACTCACTTATTAGACGAAATAATTCCAAACTATTTCACCTCAGAGTATAAATTAACTAAATTCTTTAGGAGCTTAAAAATAAAAATTTTTAAATAATAAAAAGTCAACAGGCATTGATGAAATTCCTAACATTGTATTAAAAAATTTACCAAACAAAGTAATAGAGGATTACTGCATTATTGTTTTCAACAATAGTCATTTTCTGAAAAAAAATTTTGGAAAAAAAATTAATCCTGTCCCGAAAAAAGGGAAAAATAGCGTACAACCAAGTGATTTTAGAGTTTAAACCGCAATTAGTCTTCTCACAAATATTAGTAAAATATTTGAAAAAGTGGTAAAAGTTTCATTAACACTGGGCAGAAGAAACATTATTCCAGAACAACAATATGGATTTAGACATAAACATTTTACAATCCACGCTATTAATAAATTAATGTCGGATGTTACTCAAGCCCTAAATAATAAAAAATATGTAGGAGCTTGTCTATAATTAACCATTTGAAAAAGCTTTTGACACTGTTTGGACAGAAGGATTAATATCTAAATTGCTAAAAAATTCGTTTCCAAAATAATTAAATTATTAAAGAATATGATGCATTCGATGAATACATTAGCGTATGTTTAGGAAAAAGATCAGCTGAATCGAATTTCCAATCAAGTAAAGTTATTTACAACTTAGCTAACATGAATAAAATTGACACAAAATACCCAAATAATTAAAATAACAAGAAATTTCTTTGCAAGCACATGAAACGTAACTGACAATAGCTTAAAGGGCACACCTAGTGTGACACTTTGAAAAAACCGATTTTTTTTGCATTTTTTGATAGTTTATACCTTTGAAAATAAGATATTAAAATTCCAAGTGCGTATCTCTCATAATTTTTGAATTAGAGCCTTTAGAATATAGTCGGTCAGGGGGGCTCCAGTTTTTTTTTTTTTTTTTTTTTTATGAAAAATAAAATTTTGGGATGCCAAAAACTATCGGATTTTTTAGGCGAAATTTATAAGATTCTTTCAAAACTCCACCATTTTGTTGCAATTTAATATTTTTTTACATCCGAGGGTCATTGTACGGCAAATATCTTTTAGTTTAATAATCTTTGTGGTTGTTTTTATTTCAATCACTGAGAAGGCCGCAATCACTGCAGCAGTGGGACAACTTTTTTTTTGGACACTCGGGAGATGGCGAATAACTTTTTAAAAAAACAATATTTTTCTTTAAAAAAATTACCAGGGTTGCCACGCAACCTGGAAACCTGGAAAACCTGGAAATGGCAGGGAATTTTATATAAAACTTGAAAAAACCTTGAAAAGTCAGGGAATTTTTATCGAAAACCTGGAAAATTGTTCATTTCTAATTGTATTTATTCTTGAAATCTAATTTTACTTAAATATTTCAAAATTAATTTAATTTTAAACGAATTGTGATTACTTTCTTAAGGAAATAAACTTAAAAAAAATTTTATTTCAAAATTTGTAAAATTTCAATTTTAAATTAATTTAAGTAATAAATTAAAAAACCTTAATAACTAAAATTCTTCTAAAATTATTTAATTTTTTAAAAATATATTTAATTGATTATTAAAAATAACGGATTTATACAAGAATCTTAGTTAAAAATACTTAAACAAATTGAATTTTGAAGCAAATACATATTATTGGAGAAGTTTAATTATTTTTAAAAGAAGTAAAATTTTTCTCAGAAATTCAATTATTTTTTTTTACCTTTTATTATTTATTCATTAAAGAATTATATTATTTTCAAAAATTTTAATGAAATTCTTTGATAACAATTTGATTTTTTCAAAATAATTTTAATAAAACTCTTGTTAAAAATTTAATTAATTTCAAAAAATTGTCGAAATTCAATTATTTTCAATGTTTGCTATTTTCAAAAAATTTTACAAAACAATTCAATTATTAAAACAAAAAGGTTTATAAATTATGTTTGAAAATTTACAAATATTCTTGTCAACATTTAAAATTGTCTTTATAAATAATAAAATTTTTCTCCGAAATTCAATTATTTTCAAAAAATTTAATAAAATTCTAGTCCGAATTTCAATTATTTTTAATATACAAGATTTTCATCGAATTTCTTGAAAAATGAAATTATTGTTAAAGTTTTTTTAAATTTGTCTCTTGACAATAAATAATAATAATAATAATAATAATAAACATAATGATTAAATGTTGATAAAATTTCTTATGAAAATTCAAATTTTTAGAAACATTCAATTATTTAATAAATTGTTTATTTTTATAGTTAATGAATTGATTTCTTGTAGAATTTGAAATAAATATTTAATTAAAAATAAATTTCAGGAAAAATTTTTGATTATAATTGAATACCATATTCAAAAATATTTATTTATATATTTGAAAACTCTTTGAGAATTCATTTATTTAACTCAAAAAATTAACATTTTATCAGATAATTGAACTTTTTTTTAAAATTGAATTGTCATAAAGAACTTTATAAACAAATTTTTAAATAATAATTGAATTCTATTAAACATTTTTAATAAATTTTTTTCAAATAATTGCATTTTTCGAGAAATTTGATGAACATTTTGTATATGAAAAATAATTGAAATTCTGACAAGAATTTTATTGAAATTTTGGAAAGTAATTGAATTTTGGAGAAAAATTTCATTATATTTATAAAGATTATTTAAATTTTTACGGGAATTTTTGACAATTTTGAAACATAATTGGATTTTTGCGAAGAATTATGTTACTTTTAAAAATAATTGAATTCTTGAGTTTTCCAATAATTAATGTAGTTTAAAAAACCTGGAAAAATTCCGTTTTTTAATCTGGAAAACCTGGAAAAGTCAGGGAATTTGAAATGGGTAAAAACGTGGCAACCCTGATTACGAATTGATTTCTAGTAATAGAGATATACATGTAAAAAAACTTCAAAACATTTGACGGAATAAATTCTTTGAAAAACAATTCCTAGAAATCACCGTTTTTTCAGGCACTCACACTAAGTGTGCCCCTTAATTCGCTCAATTTACTATCCGAATGATAAATACTTTGAAAATCTTAATGTTGAAGATCCGATCAGATCTGTTGAACCAACATTCGACTTCTTTTTATTGATAACAAATTATTTTTTTTTGTTCAAGAGTTAAACGGCATAACAAGGGGAGTAGCAACATTTACAAAATGAACAAAGAATTTTATCCAAATGCCTGCTTTGTATGTCAAGTAACGGACAATTTGAAGAGATGCAGTCGTTGCCGAATGATTTCCTACTGCTCCGAAGTCCACCAAATTGAACATTGGCCCGGACATAAGGTTTTATGTAAAGCAATTCACGCAGTGATGAAAGAAGAAGGCGTCTCTTATCTCTATGAAAAGCTACGTGGTTCCGACATTCATGCATGGCGTAAGGAAAAGAATCGCGTAACAAAAAAAATTGAGTTACGTTGCCAAGAAGCATTTGATGATCCGCACGCTGCGTTTATATTATTTTTCCCAAGATCCTGCTTCGTTTGTCATGAAACTAGGCAGAACTTATTGAAAAACTGTCCCGGTTGTCCAGTTGCAACATTTTGTCAAGATCATCCCACTAGTTCGATTCACGACAAGGATTGTGCAGGTTTCAAAAGAACATTCCTAGCAGGACATCAATTGTCCAACAGAATTCAAAAAGATGGTGGACTACAATTACAACGGCTGGCAACGTCCGTTTTACACGCGATACAAATGTTCTCGACTTCGGAAAAAATTACTAACATGGAGGAGTTTTTGGAAAAAGTCTCAAAATCAAAGAATCTCTCGATATCTGGTGATGATTTGAAGGTTTTGATAACCTACACATTCGGCACTATTCTCACGACATTCAATGCTCTACAAATACTCCAACTAACATCACATTCCAAATTGACAATCATCATGCAAAATCGTTTTCAATGCGAACACACGGAATTGTGGGAGGCTCTTTTGCATCTAATTCCGGATTTAAAGCAACTTACCGTTTTATTCATTCACCCGTCTGCTGAATTTAGAATGAAAAGTGATAAAATTAGTATTTGTCGTGAATGTAAGAAGAAGGGGAAGAAACTAACTCTTGGATTCGTGGCGTCGTCCTTTGAAGATTGTATGGGAAGAGATATTGAAGAACCGAATATTTTGATGGCTACCGATATGGCTGATCCTGAGACAACTGATTTATCGGAGGTTAAAGTGTTGCCGAGTCTCTTGAAATTTTGGTCACGATTCAATTGTCCTTTAATAGTGACAACAATTAATGAAGATTATCGCGAGGAAATGAAAAATACTATTCAATCTATTTTGGGAAATGTCGATTACATTTTTGATGATTCGAATCCATTTAAAAGTTTCTTGAGCATCAGGAATAATTACAATCGCGCTGGAGTTGCGAATGATTTTATGGTCATTTTGAAGGCAAGAGAAAAAGTTCAAGTTCAACAAAATTAAGAAGGCAAGTGAAACTAATTGACTTCGTTTAACTAATTAATTTTAATTAATTTTTAATTTTCGCAAAACAGAATTGTGATAAATTTTAATTTCAACTTTCAATTTAATTTATTTTTAATTTTAATTCTAAAAAAACAAAAATAAATAAATAAAATAAAAATTCTAAATAAAAAAAATAAATAAATAAAAATAAAAATTCTAAATAAAAAAATAAAAAAAAATAAAAAAATAAATTCTAAATTTTACAAATAATCAAATTCTCAGAAAATAGAATGAAAAATCAATAAATATAAAAATTAGTTATTAAAAATAAGAAAGATTTGAAATAATTAAAATTTTCTTAAATCTCATTGATAAGAATTGATTTAAAAAAAAAATTTCATTAAATTGTTCAAAAAGTAATTTTTTTAAAATTCACTTTATTGAAATTTTCAAGAAACAAATTTTAAATTATTTTACTATTGCATTTTAGAAATATTTGATTTCTGAAAAATTATAATGAAAAATCAAAACATAAATAAATTATTAGAATTCAAATTTTTTAAATAATTCCAATTTTATAATAATCAATATAATTGATTTTTTTAGATTCATTAAAATTGTCGAGAAAAAAATTTTGGAAAATTTGCAAGTTTTAGAAATAATTCAATTCTTAGAAAATAATAATGAAAAATATAATCATGAAAATTAGTTAATAGAAAATTAAAAAGATTTGAACTTTGAAGTATTTGAAATTTTGTTAAATTTCATTGAAAATAAATAAAATAATCGATTTTTGTAAATATCTCATTAACATTTTCGAAAAAATATTTTTTTCAGATTTTAAGTTATTAACATTTTCAAGAAACAAATTTAAAAAAAATGTTTTAATAATGAATTTTCAAAAATTATAGTCATCGATCAAAATAATGATTTTATTAAAATTTCGTTTTCACTTTTCGAAAAATTAATTTTGTAAAATATTAATCATTTTAAGAAATAATTGACTTCTTTAAAATTCTAATGAAAAAATGAAAAATCATATAAATTACTTTTTGGAATGTTTTCAAATAATTACAAATTTCTTAAGTTCTAGTGAAAATAATTGATTTTGAATAAGATTTCAATTAAAATTTTTGAAAAAAAATTTTTTTTAAATATAATTTATAAATTTAAGATATAATTGAATTCTCGTAAATTTTTAAAAATGTGCTTTATTATATGATTAAAATTTTGAAAAAGTCATCTAGTTTTGTGTTTTTAATTAAATTTTTTCAAAAATGAAATCGAAAATTACTTTATTTTTAAATAATAAGGTGTAAGAATTTTTTTTATTATAATTTTTTATGAAACAAGTAAATATTGAAAATATTTTCATTATTTTAATTAAAATGTAACACAAATATTTATAAAAATAAAATATTTTTTTACAGACTGATTATGAGCCACGTTGACTGAGAATAATAAATGTACTTTTCAAACGGTAAAATGAATAACTTCAAAAAAAAAAAGGTAAAACCGATTTTTATTTTCTTTCTTTAACAAAACAAAAAGAAGTTATCAACTCCGTTTTATGTTTATTTTTTACTTTAAAATTATTTCTCTAACAGAAGAATTTTCTAAAAACATGTTCTTTTCTCTATGTATAAGTTTGTATTAATAAAGTTTGTCATATATAAATTAAATTCATTGAAGAATTTAATTAATTTTAAAACTAATTTAAATTTTAATTTTTAACTAATTTAAATTTAAATTTTAAACTAATTAACTTGAAAAATTCATGTATTTTTAAAAGTTTTTACTTTTGAAAAACAATCTTTTAGAAACATTCAATTTTTATTTAACCATTTTAATAAAATTTAACGGAACAATTCAATTATTTGCACTAATAATAAAATTCATTCTCAGAAATTTAATTATTAACTTCTCATCATTTTTTAAATTTTAATAAAATTCTTGGCAAAATTTCAATTATATTTACAAATTGTTAGTTCAATGACTATCAATATCTACTTTTTGAATAAAATTTTCCTTAAGGATTCAGTTATTAAAAAAATTTAATAAAATTCTACGAAAACATTTAATTATTTTTATATAATAATACAATAATATTGAAACAATTTTTTCAATATCATGATCATGAAAATCTGCAAAAAAATGTTTTTTTTATTAATTTTCGAGTAGTTCAATAATGTAAATTCAATTTTGTTGGATTTTTTAATTTTTCTAAGGAAGGAAAAGATTTTTCAGCTTTGTAAAAATTAAAGAGTGGATTCAGAAAGTGCTGTTCGGATTTCGAGTGATTGAGAATAAGTGACTTGACAAAGCATCCAGACATTTATATTTTTAAAAATAAAGAAAAGAAGATAAGTACTTTTTTAAATTTGCTACAACTCATTAACTGCTGAAAACAAAATGACCTTAAATCCCACTGAGAAAATTGATTTTCCTCCTCGACTCGCGAGACGATTCTCTTGAAAGGCAGCATTCAGACTGACTATGCATTTCATATGGAATATAAATTGATTTCTCTCTATTATACACACTGCACTCAAAGTCTCAACTAATTCGCATTATTTATTGAGAAGATTTCACGAAAAGTGACAAGAATTTTCTATGCTAAAAATAATTATCTTACAGTGCCAAGTTATAGATTCACTTTTAGACAATATACTGAATATTACAACTGAAACTTTAGGAAAATTCTACGAAATCAAAAAGTGATTAAATTGCGTACTGAGAAAATAGAAAATATTAAAACTATGAGACAATATCTATAGTACGCAAAAGTTTGAAAGATTCAATATTATTTCAACACTGGACGTCTTAATGGAAACATATAATTCACAAATAAAGATCATTAAATATTTGTCATGTTCCTTTGGACTGTGGCATTCTCAATCGAAAATATCTCAAAATATAATTTCATTTTTCATTTGGCTTTCCCTAGTGAGCTATCTGATACCACAAGTAAACTATTCCATTTATTACAATTCGATTTGTCATTTTTTAAACATTCTAGAATATTTTTTAAATCTTAAAATCATTTTTGAATCTTAAAATCATTTTTGATTCTTAAAATCATTTTTTATTCTTAAAATCATTTTTGATTCTTATAATAATTTTTGATTCTTATAATTATTTTTGATTCTTAAAATCATTTTTTATTCTTAAAATCATTTTTGATTTTTAAAATCATTTTTTATTCCTAAAATCATTTTTGACTCTTAAAATCATTTTAAAGAAATTTAATAGAACATAAACTTTTTTTTCTTATTCACGTCAATAATTCTTGTATGTAAACAGTTTTTTTTCTACTTCTAATAAAATGTTACTTTTTCTCAATCAATAACTGTATAAAGTAAATTTTACAAATTGTGCGCAAATTTTAATAGTTCTTAAATACTTAAATATATTGAAATTTAAGTAAAATTTGTTTTAAATGTAATTGAATTTCGGCAAAAATGACTAATTGGAAAATTTTTAAACTATTTATTAAATTTAATAATAAAAATCATGTAATTTTATTTTTTAAGTTGCTGACTCTAGTAAGCAATTGGGGAAAAATGGATATATTAATTACATGGGTCCCACCCTGCTTTATAAATCTTGTTAGTATAAGTTCCTACATTGCTGCTTCTGTCAACAGAGATAAAGTAAGAAATTTTATTTAATAACTTCCTTTAATGCTATTTAAAAAAAAGAAATTTTCCATTCCCTTCTTCATTATTGTTTTGCTGCAATTTTCTTTCACTAAAAAAATTGTAAATATATTTCTCTACTTGTTTTAGAAGTAATTTAAGTTTTATAAGTTCTCTCTTGTTTCATTTTTTCGAATTAAATAAAATAATAAATATTATAATAAAATAAACATAATACATAATATTATAAATATAATAAATATAATAAGTATAATAAATATAATAAGTATAATAAATATAATAAATATAATAATAAATATACTATATAAAAATAAATATGTGACGCGCTTCCAAGAAAGGTGCCTAAGAAGCAAACGATTTATAGGTTAGGTTCGTATTAG
The DNA here is from genome assembly GCA_032873175.1 of Leptopilina drosophilae. Lineage (NCBI taxonomy): Eukaryota > Metazoa > Arthropoda > Insecta > Hymenoptera > Figitidae > Leptopilina > Leptopilina drosophilae. The sequence goes on along the minus strand of CM065484.1, from coordinate 1,471,447 downwards.
ATTTATCCTAATTAAAAGTTTATTTTCAATTATTTGAATTTGAAACTAATTTTCAATAATTATTTTGTATTTAACGAAGACTTGAAGATAAATAATTTTTAATTAATATTTGGTTTTCTTTCTGTATTTTTACTCAAAAAATTAAAAACATAACCTCAAATTTTTTACTTCTTAGGTACCTTTCTTTCGAGCGTGACACATATAATAAATATAATAAATATTTTCTTTTAGATAAATTTATTATTTTCCAAAATGAAGGAAGATTGGCTGCTGTGCAATTCAAACGTAGATTTGGAAATTTTAACCAGAAATGGACTTTTAGCAAAAAAGCTCAACAAAGCACGAGTTGGTATGAAAAAAATTTTTAACTATTAAAAGTTTAAAGTTAAAAAAAAATTTAAAGTCTTTTAGTTTTAAGTTTATTTTTTATTTTTATTTTTTGTAATACAATGGAATAATATAAAATAACAAAAATAATAAATAATGAAGTTAAACATTGTTTAAAATATAGAAATAAATAATTTATTTAGAAAAAAATATATTTTAGTTTTACTTTGCATATCGACGATAGAATTTGTTGCTGTTCCTTTTATTCCATATGTTTTGGATATAGTGAAACCATTAAATGAATCTCGACCGAGGAAAATTAGTGTTGACGACGATTATTTAGCTGATTCAAGTGACAAAAATAATTTTATAACAATATTGATACAACATTGGCCAGTGTCTTTCGCAGTAATTGCACTCATTGTCACTGTCGATGGAATTTTTATTAGTTTCATTTGCCACGCTTGTGGACAATTGGAAGTTTTAGGGTAAACTAGGATTTTAAAAAGTTTCATTATTTCCCTAGGTCAATAAAGTACCGATTATTACCCTAGGTCAATAAAGTACCGATTATTACCCTAGGCCAATAAAGTAACGATTCTCACCCTAGGTCAATAAAGAACTCATTATTACCTTAGGTCAATAAAATGCTCTTTTTGACCCTAGGGCAATAATGGACACTTTAATGACCACTTACGTTGTATAGCGGAACTTAGCATTACCGACAATTGAATTTAATCAAATTGTAAATTTTTTTGCATTTACAGATCAAAAATAAAAAATATTGTTGAAATAGATTATAACATGTCAATTTCTAGAGAGAAAGTTGTACAAAAGGAAATTAAGTTCTGTATCGAAAAGCACAAGTCTGTCATAATGTTTGTATTTTATTCTTATAGCAAATTTTTAAGAAAGAAAATATAAATTTTTGTAAATTTTATATATTTTTTATAAATTTGTAAATTGTAAATGTAACAACATCTTTTACAAGGTTCGTTAACGACATTCGTGAATGTTTTTCAATTACTCATTTTTTGAGTTTGGGATTAAATGTAGTAATGATAAGTTTCACAGGAGTTCAGGTATGATTAAAAGAATCCATAATTATTATAATCAGATTTTGTGCACAAATATTTGTAAAACATTTTAATTTTTTAAAAAAAACTGTCCGCTATAAAAACAAAAGATTTTAGTGAATTTAGATATGTTTTTTTCTGGGATAGCAAATTGAGACGAGAAAAGTACTGAAATTATTTTTTTTTCGCCTCAATTATTTAATATCGTTAGAAAAATTATGAAGTACTGTAAAGAAATGTTTCGAGAAAATTTAATAAATCTCCAGCTAGTCATGTATTCAGATCAACCCAGTCAACTTGTAGCACTTTCGACATACAATCTGGCTCAAGTCTTTCGTTTATTTTGTTTAACGTTGCCCAGTCAACGTTTAATTGATCGGAGTAATCAACTTTCTGAGAATATGTAAGAAAATTTTTAAATCTCTTACTAAGACTTTCTTAAATATATTACCTCTTTCAAAATTAGCCAAATCTTTCAAATTAAAAAAAAAAATAAAATAAAAATAAAAAAAAATAAATAAAATAAAAATAAAAAAAAAATAAAAAAAATAAAACTAAAACTATTTATTAATACACGGTGAAAAAATTTTACTTCTAAAGAAATATTAACTTTGCAATTTTCTTTTCTTCAATGCAAAAACAATCAAAATCAAATGCGTAAATTCAGCATTGAAGAAAGGAAAAAAATTCTTTAAAAATGTCAATAATATTAAATAACAAATATTAAAATTTCAGATACGATAGCAACTGGTACAGTTTAACTTCACAGTCGAAGAATTTGTTGAAAATAATAATGCTGAGATGTAGGAAACCAATCACTTTTACGTCGGGAAAATTGTACTGTTTTTCTATGAGTAATTACGGTATGGTAAGTGTATAAAACTCATAACATAATTCCCATTTGACAATATAAGAACATTAGACATAAATTTCTTTTCACATAAATTTCCAATTAAAATAAATTTCCATTTGAAATAAATTTCATTTGACATCAATTTATTCAACATATATTCAATTTCACATGAAACAATATAAAAACATTTGACATAAATTTCTTTTCACATAAATTTCCAATTAAAATAAATTTCCATTTGAAATAAATTTCATTTGACATCAATTTATTTAACTTAAATTCAATTTCACATGAAACTTGTTTGACATAAATTTCATTTGACAATAAAGTTTGTGACACAAATTTTCATTTGACATAAAAGTTTCTGATACAATTTGTCAATTTTCATTTGACATAATATTTACTTGACATAAATTTCACTTGGCATAAAAGTCACTTAACATAAAATTCATTTGACACAAAATTCACCTGTATTAAATTTCATTTAATATAAAGATCATTTGACATGTAAAAATAGGCGAGAATTTCAAAATTCACTAATCGCGATGTTCTTGATAATATCTAATTTGTTAGATTGAAAATTCGAGCCGATATATTTGAATCAAATGTAATTTATGTTAAACGAATTTTATGTCAAATGAGAATTTATGTCAGATGACAAATATTGTAAATGTCTTTTATGTCAAATGAACTTTTGTGTCGAATGGAATTCATGCCAAATAAATTTATTTCAAATTGAAATATTGTATGTTAAAGAAATTTTACCACCGAAGAATTCTTTGACGCAATTAAAACTTATGTCAATGTAAATTTATGTCTAGTGATTTTCATGTAAAATAAAATCCACATGACAAGTGTATTTTTACGTCAAATGAAATTGATGTAGAATTAATTGTATGTCAAATGGCAAAAAAAAAGTATTTATTTTAAATGGTTTAAGTCATAAATTGTATGTCTAATGAAATATAATTTCTAAGAAAATTTATGCACATGAATTTCATATCAAAAGGTTTTTTAAACCAAAGATATTTTATGTTAAATCAAATTTAAGTTAAATGTTTTCAAGGTGAAATGAAATTTAAAAGTTAAATGTTTTTAAGTCAAACGATACTTATATGTTAAATGGTCTCAAGTCAAATGACATTTATGTTAAATGGTTTCAAGTCAAATGAAATTTACGTTAAATATTTTCAAATCAAATGAAACTTATGTCAAATGGTTTAAAATCAAATGAAATTTATGTTAAATAGTTTGAAGTCAAATGAAATTTACGTTAAATATTTTCAAATCAAATGAAACTTATGTGAAATGATTTAAAATCAAATGAAATTTATGTTACATGGTTTCACGTCAAATTAAATTTACGTTAAATATTTTCAAATCAAATGAAACTTATGTGAAATGGTTTAAAATCAAATGAAATTTATGTTAAATGGTTTGAAGTCAAATGAATCTTACTTTAAATGGTTTCATGTTACATGCAATTTGTGTTAAATGTTTTCAAGTCAAATAAAAGTTGAAAGTTAAAACCAAGTCAAATGAAATTTACGTTAAATGTTTTCAAGTGGAATGAAATTTAAAAGTTAAATGTTTTCACGTCAAATGAAACGTATGTTAAATGGTTTAAAGTCAAATGAAACTTATGTTAAATGGTTTCATGTTAAATAAAATTTATTCTAATAGAAAATTTTTTTCTTTTTTTAATTTAATACAATTTATTTTTTTATTTTTTAGCTGGTTAAGACGTCCATATCGTACCTTACAGTGCTGTTATCACTGAGGAATTAGAATTCTTTGAGGAACATTCATGTACTTTTATATTGTAATAAATTGTACCATTACATATTTTACTAAATATCAATTTTTTAATGCGAAAACGAGTTTTACACTATACTATGTTATTGTAACAATTAGCGAATAATAAATACTATTTTCAAAATAAAATTATTTTTTATTTTAATAACTTCAATACTTAATAATAATAATAATAATAATTGTAATTATATAATAATAGTAATAATAATAATAATAATAATAATAATAATAATAATAATAATAATAATAATAATAATAATAATTATAAAAATAATAATACTACGACCCTAATTTCCTCCGAATGATAAAGTAAAGAAATATGAAATTTATTTACTATTATTTTCTTTTCTTTTTTGGACCCCCATTCCAGATTATTTTCTTAGTCCAAAAAAAGGGTGAAATTGTCAATGTTCTTATCAACATAATTTTTTAACAAAAAGCAAATGACCGAGTAAATGTCCGGCAATGCTGATATACAATATTAAATGTTATGCCAGCTGGGTACATAAAACAATATGATAATTAATAAATAAATATGTTTCTAAACGAAACTAGTAAAACTTATAAATAGTTGGATGAGAATAATCTCAAAAAATACATTCCGGATGAATATATATATATATATGATAAATGTGAAAAATAATTTCCTGCTTCGTTGCGATATACGTATTATATATAAAACTTACCGATATATCTTATCATAATTAGTGTCTTTTTTAAAATATTGCCATGATGATCAACATAGTGTTGATTTACTTTGTTCTAATTTTTTCAACTTTTGCCTCAATGGCTTTCCATTCAACAAGTTAGTTTGTGTATAATGTTATAATTTGTTTGTTCAATTAAATATTACTGTTTATACTTTTTGCATTGTTATATTTATGACATCGTTTATTTATTATTAATTTTAATAAATAATTATAATAAATAATTATAATAATTAAGTATTATTTTTAGTTTGTTATTATTTTATTTGTGTACTTTTTTTATTATTTTAGTAAAATTTTTATGAATTTTATTTTAGTGTTAAGTATTTTAGTATTTATTTTGGTAAAATATTATTATTATTATTGTTATTATTACTATTTTTATTATTATTTTACACAAATTTTTATGAATTTAATTCTAGTATGAAATATTTTAGTATTTATTTTGGTAAAATATTATTATTATTATTGTTATTATTACTATTTTTATTATTATTTTACACAAATTTTTATGAATTTAATTCTAGTATGAAATATTTTAGTATTTATTTTGGTAAAATATTATTATTATTATTATTATTATTATTATTATTGTTATTACTATTTTTATTATTATTTTACACAAATTTTTATGAATTTAATTTTAGTATGAAATATTTTAGTATTTATTTTGGTAAAATATTATTATTATTATTATTATTATTATTATTATTGTTATTATTACTATTTTTATTATTATTTTAGTTTATTATTATTTTACACAAATTTTTATGAATTTAATTCCAGTATTAAATATTTTAGTATTTGTTTTGGTAAAGTATTATTAATATTTTAGTTTATTATTATTAATTCATTACTAGTTAAGTGCAAGAAGTCAGTGTTTAAATGTATTAATTATTTCTAACTTATACTCTGTAATAACGTACAATTTTGGTTTGTTTTGGAGGAAACGTCTCTTGTGACACTAAAAAAAGAGAAGCGCCTTTTCAATACATGGCTATAGAGGAATCACCGTTTGTGGTAAGAAACGAAATTGTTGTTGACAAAAATTGCTATTTGTTATTGTAATGTTTGTTTATTGTGAATAGAGTCAAAATTTTTTTAAAATTCTTAATATAGTATTAATTTGACGATTTAAAAATAAGATGTATATTTTGAATTTCGCTTCCTAATACTTTAAAGGAGAAGGTACCCAAAAGTTCTTTAAAATTTTTTCTTTAAATCAGTTTTCAAATAATTAAATAATAATATACATTCAATTTTATTATTGAACATTTTTTACAGGCCGTAGTGACGGTACGAAGAAGTGAAAATTGTAATATTGACGATAAATATTGTGGAGCCACTATTTTGTCCGAACATTGGATCCTTTCTTCAGCTGAATGCTTCAGTACAATAAATGAGTATGAGAATTTTTCAATATTCGACATTTAAATGAAATGTTATTGCAGAATTTTCATTTTTTTTTCTAGAAATGATGACGAGGATCTCGACTACTTTTGCCCTAAGGATATTTTTATTGCCACGAAAGTAGACGCTATTCCGCCTGACACTGACATAGTGACTCATAAAATTGAGAAGGTAGTTCTAGGAAATAACAGTATTAGTGTTAATTCCGAAAATTTGGCTTTAATCAAAGTAAGTATAATATTTAGTTAATTTAAAAATTATTAGTTACCTATTCGTCTACGTTTTTTCACTTTGGTTTTTAAAATAAAGTATAGAAGAAGATTGAAAAAAGTATCAGAAAAGGAACCAAAATGGAAAATAGAGATAAATGTGGCCTTTAAATTAATAATATTTTCAGTTGATAAAACCCATTAATTTCGATGAGTCCCAAAAGCCAATTCAGTTGGCAAAACCAAACGAAAAACCGGAAAACTCAAATTGCCTGGAACTAACTGGATTTAAATTCAATAGAAAGGTTTTTTTTCTTCAATTTTTATTTTAAAGAAAAATGTTTCTTTTTCAAATTTAAACTTAAGGGAGAATTTAGAAACAATATTATATTATATTATAATATAATGTTATTATACAAAAACTCTATTATTTTTCTAACTAATTTCAGAACATAAACTTTTTCAAGAAAAAAATGTTTTAGTGATAAAAACAAAATTCGATAAAACATTTTTTTTTAAAGTTTCTGTTCTGAAATTAAAAAAAACAAACGAGTTTTCGTATAATAAAATTTAATAATAATCATATTTTCTCTAAATTCTTAACCTGAAAACTATGCTAAATTTTTTTTACTTTTCAGATCGAAACGGAAAATTTGGGAAGCGCTTTTATATCGATAACAAACGCCTGCTACGATAGATTTCCGGAAATTAAAAACGACTGCTTTTGCACAACGGAATATAATTACAATAATTCCAGTGAGAATTATTCACATTTTCTCCCTGGAACTTCTGTCGTATTCAATAACAAATTAGTGGGTTTTGATTCCAATTCCGTGACGTATATTAATTCGGAAAATATTACTTATGCAATATTTATTAACACGGCCGACATGTACGACTGGATAATGAAGACAATGCAAAATTAATCAAAAAAAGACGTAATAATTAATTTTTTTTTTTAAAAACAATCTTTGCTAATGAAGATTTTTAAAAACTTTCAATTTTAATTTTACTATTTATTGTAGAAATAATACAATTTTAAAAATAAATACATAATAAATGAATTTTTATAAATTTTCATAAATTTTTATAAATTTTCATAAGTTTTTATAAATTTTCATAAATTTTTATAAATTTTTATAAATTTTCATAAATTTTTATAAATTTTCATAAATTTTTATAAATTTTCATACATTTTTGTAAATTTTCATAAATTTTCATAAATTTTTACGGGCACATTTACGTATAACTTTTACTTTAACTCAAATTTTTGTTTTCAATTTCAGTCGAAAAAATTCTTTAAAATTCATTATAAAGACATTCACTGAGTGAAAGTGAACATTTTTTAAGGAGAAAATCAAAGTGATCTTTGAAATATATTTACATTAAAAATTGAAAAAAAATGGTTACTGAATAAAATTTCTCTATTTTTATTCAAATTTATGTAGATGTATTTTTTCGCAACGTTTGTTAATTTAAACATATTTTTTTTCATTTTTAACAAAAAATTATGAATTTACAGAAAAAGATTAGTCTTCACCTTCATATTCGTAGAGGTCTTTCGGTTCTAAAAAGTTTATGGTTAAGCAGATAAAATGAAACTCTTCAAACTTTTTATCAACATTTACATTTGTGCAAGAAGAAAATAACTGAAAAAACTAATTTAAATACTTGAAAATTTGGGAAATAAATATTTTTTAGATACATTTTTTAATGAGGAAAAAACGTTTTTTTAATGAAAAATCCCCTTAAAAAAAGTTAAACTTTGTTAATATCTCTAAATATGTTGTTTTGGAGTTATTATCGACAATTACAAAGTGAATTTAATTAATAATATTCGCCACTATTAATCACTATTCTATGGAGTAATTTTTCAATTTCTCCTCAAAATTTTCGAAATTTTTTTTTGCAAAATACAAATGTAATTAAATTTTTGTATTATCATATATATTCAGTACTAAACACTGAGCGATAGTGCAAACGTATAAAAAGCGTGAGTCAAATATTTTCTTTATTCCAATATTCAAGTCTGAGGAAACATTTACCTAACTTTTTGGTAAGAAAATATTACTATTATTTTTCAATATTATTTTATTTATTATTTTTTATATTTTTATATTATTATTTATATTTATATATTTAAATATTTACATATTTTTATTTATTTTTTAAAAATATTTTTTAATATTATTAATATTAGTTTTTAATCGTTGCATTTAATGATTTGATTTTAGAATATCACCGATTTTATTATTTATTTTATTTATTATTTTTTAAAAATATTTTTTAATATTATTAATATTAGTTTTTTATCCTCACATTTAATGATTTGATTTTAGAATATCACGGATTTTATTATTTATTTTATTTATTATTTTTTAAAAATATTTTTTAAAATTATTAATATTAGTTTTTAATCGTCGCATTTAATGATATGATTTTAGAATATCACCGAATACAATTGAAATAATTTCGAAAAATCGAAACACAAATTAACAACGTAAATCTGAAATGAAACTGCGTAAGTAAGTTTTTATCTAATTTTGTATCGCAATTAAAAACGATCTTTTAAATAGACGTAATATTCTACAAGGAAAAATTTTTATTTTATTTTATGATTTATATTTATAGTTTATAATTTTTATTTGATGATGAATAATGATGAATAATTTATAAAATATAAATAAAATATTCCTGATATTTTATTGTTTTAAACTGTTCGTACATGTTAATTTGAATTTTATTTTTCCACTTGTGAGAAAGATTTGTAAAATATTTTCAAATTACAATTTTCCTCTATTATATTAATTTCATTACAAATTTGCAATATTTGTTGTAATGAAATAAAATAAAGAATATAATGGTTTATTAAAAGTATTTTCTAATTTTTGTGTTAAAATAATATTCATATAAATAAGTTAACTATTCAAAAAGGTTTTAATTTGAATTTTTATAAAATAAAATTTCATCTTTTAATGAATTTAATTTGAAATTTTTAAAAATAAAAAATTTATTTTTGAAAAATTTTAATAATTTAAATTCTTCTTGAAATTTTGTTAAATTTTTCATAGGTATTTAAATAATTATTATAAAAATAATGGATTTATATCGAAAAATTTTAGTTAGAAGACATTTTTAAAAACTAAATTTTGGAGAAGTTAGAAATTATTACGCAGAAATTTAATTATTTTAATTAATAAAATTCTTCTTAGAAAAGTTCAATCGTGTTGGAAATTTAAGTAGATGAACATGAGAAGATTTTGATTTGAAATTTTGGAAAATTTCAATTTGAAATGGATTTAATAAGAAATTTTTGAATTATTTAATTAGGAATTTTTGAATTATTAAAAAAAATTGTAGAAATTCAAATATCTTTAAAAAGAGTAAAATTCTTCTCAGAAGTGAAATTATATATTTTTAACTTAAAACAATTTTTTAATTTATTTTTTAAAGAATTAAATTATTATTAAAAAGTTTAATGAAATTCTTTATAAAATTTAATTTGTTTTAAAAATTCGTCAAAATTCAATATTTTAAATGTCAACTATTTTAAGAAAATTTCATAAAATTAAAATTAAATTAAAATTAAATTATTGAAAAAGAAATTTGAATAAAATTCGTTTTAAGTATTCAATGACTGTCTAAATAGAAATTCTTAGCAAAAAAACAATTATTTTTACAAAAATTGAAAAAAATTGGCGTCAAAATTTTAATTATCTTCATAAATAATAAAATTTAATGTTTTTTTAATAAATCTACTATTTTAATAAAATTTTCCAACAAGAATTCAATTTTTTTTAATTTAATAAAATTCTATGCAAATATTTAATTATTTTAAAAAAATAATAAAATTGCAAGGGAATTCAATTATTTACAAATTTTTTATAAATTTCTTCCCAAACTTTCAATTTTTCATAAATAATAAAATTTTGCCTACTGGGAATTAATTACTTTTGTAAACAATAAAATTCTTTTTAGAAATTCAATTTTTTCCATATGAATCATAAAATTCATTGCAAAATTTCAATTATTTTTAATAAAATTTCCATCGAATTCCTCGTCATAATTTTAATTTTCTTCTTAAGTAATAAAATTTTTCTCCAAAATTCAATAATTTTCAAAAAATTTAATAAAATTCTTAGCTGAATTTCAATTATTTTACATTCAGGTACAATTTTTTTCAACTTTCTCGAAAAAAGGAAATTATTCTTAAAAATTTTATTCATATTTGTCGAGAGAATTGAATTATTATTGAAAAATTTGTTGATTTTTACAAAAAATCAATTTTAAGAAATATTCAATTAATTATTAAAATTATTATTTTTTAATTTTTATATTTAAATAATTAAATTTTTGTAGAATAATTTTAATAAAATTTAATAAATATTGATTTAAAAATGAATTTCTGTTAAAATTTTAGATTATAATATAGTTTTCCAAAAGAATTCAATTATTTGAAGAAGATAATTATTTGAATTATTTAAGAATTGTACTTAAACATTTTATTACTTTCATAAGTAATAAAAATTGCATAGGAATTTAATTATTAAATTTTTTTGATAAATTTCTTTTCAATGTTTAAAGGAAGAAAGCTTCTTTTCTCTTCTAGATGTTTCCGAAAAAACTTTTTGCTCTCTGAATATTCGCTAAATACTGACAATTTTTCTAAAACTCTTGATTTTAAATGTTATTTTTTTCTAGATTTAGTTACCTTTCTTCTGATTGGTTATCTAAGTAATTTAGATAATGTCGATTCATCTATTATTGAGTCCCTAGATTTATTCTCTGTCGAGTTATGCAAGGTACATTTTAAAATATCAAAAAAACTACTATTTGAAGACTTTTTACTATTTATTTTATTCGTTTTATTTTATTTACACTCTTATTCTGGTTTTTCAGACAATTACAAAAAACGAATCAAGAAATGTTGTATTATCTCCGTACAGTGCAAGTGTGGCCCTAGGTATGATGCTACTCGGTGCTGAAGGAAATACAAAAAAGGAATTACTCACAGCTCTTCATTTGAATGATGACAAACCTTTCGAAACGTTATATGAAGGTCTTCACAATAAGCTGCAAGTAAGGAGAATTGATTCTTTTTCTATTATTATTATTATTATTATTATTATTATTATTATTATTATTATTATTATTTTAATTATTATTATTATTATTATTATTTTTATTATTATTATTTTTATTATTATTTTTATTATTATTATTTTTATTATTATTATTTTTATTATTATTATTAATTTACCACACATTTATACTAAGAGTACTGCTGATGACTAATAATAAATTATGGTATTTTTAGACTGCCAGTAGTTCAGAACATATTATTTTGAATAAAGCGTTTATCACCCCTAAAATAACTATTAAGCAAAAATATCGAAATGCATTAACAAAATATTTCCATGCAGAAGAAGAGCAAGTAGATTTTGCTAATGCAGAACAAGCAGCAAACACAGTCAACAAATGGGTATCAAGAGGAACAAATGACAAAATCAACCAAATTCTGAGTGACGGTTCGTAATGTTTCCAAAAATTTTGAACACGCAACAAAAATATTTCCAACTTGTATAATTAATAATGTTTCTGACATTCGATTATTTAAAAAAAAATAATCTTCAATTCACTACTTTTCCTAATCTACATTGTTTGTTGTATTTAAATTGAAACTTCCATTCTTCAAATTTCTTTTCTCAAATTAAAATCATTTTTCTCAATAATAAAATAAAAACGAAAACATTCAGACAAAGATTCTTCAAAAAAAAGAATAGTTGAAATTAACAGTAAAAAATCACTTAATACTAATGTTAATAACAATGATAATAATTGCGATCTAATTAAAGAAAAAATTGTAGTTTTTCCATATTATGGAGTAATATCAGAAAATATTAAGAGATTGTTAAAAGAATTTAATATAAAAACTGTTTTTTTAGTGTAGATTCAAAATTAGATAATTTTATAAAACTTGGAAAGGATAAACTTGAAAAACACAATCAATGTAATTGTGTTATAAACACAATTTATAAAATTTGAATGTAACTGCGGGAAAACGTATGTAGGACAGACTAAGAGACCATTACATATTCGTAGACAGGAACACATTTGTAATCTAGATAGAAATTTTAAATATCATAACGTAATAACTAATCATTTGAAAAACAATAATGATAATAGTGTTCCTCATTTTATAAAGTGGGATGAATTAAAAATTTTACATACAGAACAAAATCTTGGAAAACGTCTATTTGCTGAAATGGTTTTTATTAAGAAGGAATGTGACAATAGTTTAAATAAAGTCACTGATTTGGATAATTTTGATAAATCTTATGAAATGATTTTAAATTTTATTTCGAAAAACTAAATAAAATTAAAATGCTCATTCTGTTATTCTTTGTTTCTAATTAAATTTTCTTATTATTATCTTAAATGTTTGTGTATTTTTGAGTGCCATTGTGATTAATAGTACAGTGTTTGGATGTCAGTTTAAATTGTGCCTTCATGGTGACAATATTGGGTTTAATAGTTTTTTATTTTTTAATTTTTATCTGTTATATTGTTTGTCTATTTATTTAATTGTTGTTTATTGATTGGATTATTTATTTATTTTTTTGGTAAGTTGACTAATTTTCATTTTTTATCATAATTTTGTATAATTTAATTTTCTTTGTTGTATGACTTTTAATTTAATATTTATTTTTTTACATTTCTTTCTTTTATTTTAACTTTATTTAAATATTGACTCCAGATTCTATATGTCTCCAATATGTGGGTGTTTGTTTTTCATTCTTGGACGAATTTTAAGTTTCTGACTGTTTTTAATTTGGTAAGAATGTATTGACATTTTATTACTTATTGTTTTATTATTTATTATTGTATTTATTTGATTTTGAATTTTTATGTATTATTATTATTATATTTGTTATTTTACGTTAAATTTCTGATTTCTAATTTTTATGTTTCTAAAATATTTTGTTTAATGTAAGCTAACATTTTTGTTTAAAATTGTTTTTTGTTGTACATATTAGACTCCCTGAAGAAAAATTCCGTGGATTTCGAAACGTTGGAGTAACATTAAAGAATCTTTGCCTGAATGTTTTCGTTTTTATTTTATTATTGTTTAAACCACTCGGACGTTAAAGAAGATATTATTTATTTTTCTCATTCTTAGGTGATTTGGACTCAAACAAAACAAGCATGATTCTCACGAGCGTTCATTACTTTAAAGGCAAATGGCAATATGAATTCCGAAATTTTAATTATTTATCCTTTATCAGTGACAATGGACATACTTCCATCGTACCAGGAATGAGACAACCTGCTAATGTTGTTTATGGAATTGTTCCTGAAGTAGGCGCAAGATTTGCCGAAATACCATTTGAGGTGAGAATCATGTTTCTTTAATAAAAAAAATAGGACACAAATATTAATGTTCTTTATTGTAAATTTTTGCTCCTTTCACAGGGAAACAATAAACTTTCAATGATTATCATAGTTCCCAACTATGGCGTGGGTCTTGATGAAGTTGAAGAAGTTATAAACAAAATGAAAATTTCCGACTTGAGAAAGGGAGGAAAATCAAGAAAAGTTGTTATTACAATGCCCAAGTTTAAATTTGAAAGAACCATTGAATTGAAGCCTATTCTAGAAAAGGTTTCTTTTTACTTTGTGTTTTACAAAAGAATTTTTAAATTCTTCACTTTTTTTTAAAAACTTGTTAATCGTTTCAAATTTTATTTCAAATAAAATATAAATAAGAAGATAAAGACAAAACTTTATTTTCAATTGTAGATGGGTGTCAAAGAATTATTCAGCGATAAAGCGAATTTACGTGGAATTTCAGAGAATTCGTTAAAAGTGGACCAAATTAAGCAAAAAGTTGTTATTGAAGTTAATGAAGAAGGCTCTCGAGCTGCAGTGGCTTTTGGTAAGAATTAAAAATAATAAAGTAATTATCGTTCTATATTGATTGTAAACGTAATCATAATTTTAATATTAGTTTAAAAAAAATTTTTTTTTGAGTTACTCTATTTTCACAAACGTTTACATTTTACAAATACTCTTAGCGATTGAAAATAATTGAGCTTTTTTACGTTATTCATTGCAGGTAATAAACGTAATAGACGTACTCGTCAAAGCACGTTTGCCAGTCCAACACCCTTTACGATTGATCGTCCATTTAATTTCATAATTGTAAAAACAATGGATAAAAAAGACGGTATTGTATTGTTCTCCGGAAACTACAAAGGACCAGAATATGATTAAATAACTATGCGGATCATTTGATCTTCTTTAATAACTCCTTGAAGGAAATTTGTTAAAACAAATTCTATAACTTGTTAATTATTAATTAATAATAATAATTGCAATAAAGTTATTTTCAAAATTATTTTTGTGGAATTTTTAATGTCAACTAAAATATTGGTTTAAAAAATAGAAACAAAGATAAAAACAAAAATAATAATAAAAATAAAAAAAAATAATAATAAAAATAAAAGAGATAATAATAATAAAAATAAAAGAAATAATAAAAATAAAAGAAATAATTAAAATAAAAGAAATAATAAAAATAAAAGAAATAATAATAAAAATAAAAGAAATAATAAAAATAATAATATTAATAATAATTTAGTAACAAATTAATATTTAGTGAATAGTAATAAATTAAACAAAAACTCGATTCATTAAAAATAGTAAACAAAAAAGTTAAACAAACTTGAAAAGTATAATTATTTTTAATAGAAATAAAAATATAATATAATGTAAATAAAATATAGTTATAATTAACTAATTTTCAAAAATCGATTATATTTCCTTTGACATTGTTTATTTAATTTTTTTTTAAATTTTTAACAAACAATTACAAGCGTTGAAAAAAATTAGTCTTCACCTTCATATATACGTGCAGGTGATTCGGTCTTAAAAATATTATTACCAAACAGATAAAATAAAATTATTCAAAGCTTTTATATTTATCACTAAATTTGTATTTGAGTAAGAATTTTTAATAAAATTGTTTGAAAGAAATCAGTAACTTTCAATACAATTGTAATTAAATTTTTTGTTGTTGAAATAATTCAATTATTCTTTTCGATTTTAATAAAATTCTGCCAAAAAAAATACGATTATGTCGAGAAATAACAAAATTATTCCCAAAAATAATGATAATCATAAAAAAATAATGAATAATGAAACATAATAATAATAACAATAAAAATAAAAATAAAAACATAAAAATAAATAATAATAATAATAATAATAACAATAATAATAATAATAATAATAACAATAATAATAATAATAATAACAATAATAATGATTTTGAAAAATTCTAATAAAATCGTCCGCAAGAATTCAATTATTCTCAAAATTTTAATTATTCTTTGTAAAATTCAATTATTTTTCAAAACTTTTCCCAATACAATGATTTTCAAAATATTCATTTTTCATAAAACTTCCAAACAGAATTTAATTTGATAAATTTTTTTTTTGTAAAAATCTTTCTAAGAATTAATTCTCTTTAAGGAATATAATAAAGAATCTCTTAGGAAATCTATTATTTAAATTAGATTTTGCATCAAATTATTCGAGAGAAATTATTTTAAAAATGCTCATAAAATTCTTCCCAAGAATTAATTCTTTTTTGTAGATTTTTTTTTTGAAAAATAATCTACAAATAATTCCACGTTAAAATTTCGAAATATCTTATTTCACAATCGACATATTAAAATTTATCATTTATAGTCTACGGCGCAAAAAATGTATTTTTAAAATTACAATATTATATTAAGTTCTTTGTGATTGTAAATATTTATTTAAAGACGAATTAGCATTTAATTACACTTGCCTAAACTTTAGATGTGAAACTCTAATTGCAAATTCATATATAATGTGATTTCAACACTTTATGTAAAGAAGAATAAAAATTATGTTTGATGTATAAGAAATATTTGGAAATATTTTATTTAATGCTTATTTATAAATTAGAGATTAAATTTTCCGTATAAATACTGCCGGATTTCAACATTGACTTCAGAATATCGCCGGCGAATGAAATAAAAATCAAAAATCGAGGCACGAAACGAAAGAAAAACAATGATGAAACTATGTAAGTGATTCTTCTTATTCTAGATTTAAAAAAATGTTTAAGTAGATCTATATTATTTGGTAGTTATAAATACCTATAAAGGCAGTAAAGAGAAAATCTTATTTTAAGACAGCGAAGGAATTTTAATTTAATTTTTAATTTGTATTTAAAAAGGAAATTCCGAACAAACGCAACGGATTTATCAACATTTTACATCAAAGATTGATGATAAATTATGAAATTTTTTTTTCTTTCTTTCCGCAGTGATTAATTTTAGATGTTACCCTTCTTTTTCCAGATCTACTCGCCTGCCTTCTGATGGGTGTTGGCATTGCTGTAAGTTCAGCTGATGACCTGGATGATGAGTTCGAACGTTTTTTTTTTAATCTAACTGGCGAATCTGTTGAAAACTCAGTGGTTGAAAATGATAACTTCTTTCAAGCTGTGGAAACATTCTCTGCCAACTTATACGAGGTAAATAAAAAAAAGTAAATAAAAAAATTAAAAAAAAATAAAGCTTTGAAAGAAATACCTATTTTTATTTAAATTTGCCTTTTTGCTTTTCAGAAAGTATCAAGAAACGAGTCAAAAAGTGTTTTACTATCTCCCTTGAGCGTGAACTTAGCTCTGAGTATGGTTGCATTCGGAGCTGGTGGCAATTCGAGAAGAGAATTACTCCAAACTCTTAATTTGATCGATAATCCTGAACGAATCAAATCTAGATATGAAAATCTTTACCAAACTTTAAAGGTCTGGATATATTCATCATAAACAGGCGCATTCAATTCATTACAAAAACATAAAAAATGTTAAAATTCATACACTGTAATCATTTTTAAGTGATTTAAATTTTGAACATCATACATTTTTTAATTCACAAATTTTATTTTAAGATGCTAGATGCTAGATTTAGGATTTGTTCATAAAATGTAAATTATATTTTAAAGAACATCAGCGGTGCGGAACTTTCTATTTTGAACAAAGTGTTTGTCAGCAGCAGACTGAATGTTAAACAAACATTCAAAGATGTATTAAAACAAAATTATCGCGCAGAAGAAGAGCAACTAGATTTTGCTAATGCACCTCAAGCAGTAGCAGCCATCAACTCATGGGTATCAAATGGAACAAATGGCAAAATCAAGGAAATTTTTACTGCCAGTTCGTATAATGTTTTGAAATAATTTTTTTAATAATTTTTGAAAAATGCAAAACAGAAATATTACCAACTTTTTTTAAAATTGATAACGAATCAGACACGCATTAAATTATTGCTATATTAAATATTTCTTCTTTTTAAATTTCTTTTTAAATTTCTTTTTGAATTTCTTTTTACATTTCTTTTTGAATTTCTTTTTAAATTTCTTTTTAAATTTCTTTTTAAATTTCTTTTTAAATTTCTTTTTAAATTTCTTTTTTTAAAATCATTTTCCTCATATTCAGGCGATTTGGATTCTGATACAGCCATGGTTCTCAGCAATGTCGTTTACTTTAAAGGCGAATGGGAAAACAAATTCGAAGATTATAATAATCTTTACTTTAATAGCGCTGACGGACGACGTTCTTTAGTAACGGGAATGAAACAAAAAGTTCATTTATATTATGGATATATTGCTGAATTGAAAGCATGTATTGTTGAATTGCCATACAAGGTAAGAGGAATTTTTAATAATTGTTCTTTTACTTTTTTTTTTACATTTTATACCTCAATATATTATCATAAAAATCTTTCAAAACAATCTTTCAAATAAATCCTTTGAAATAATTGAATTATTCTTATATAGTATAATTATTCTTATATAGTAAAATTCTTCGCAAGAATTCAATTATGTTTCTAAATATAGTAAAATTCTTTGCCGGAATTCAATTATTTTTTCAAAACAATTTTAATTGAATTCCTCGGATGAATTCAAATATTTTCAATTATTTTCATGAATTTCATTTATTTCCTAAAATAAATTCTTGGAAACATTTCAATTATTTTTATATATAAATACTACAATTTTTGAAGGAATTAAATTATTTTAAATCCAATTTAAAGAAAATTATACGAAAGAATTTAATTATTTCTCAAAATTTTAATAAATTCTTTAAAACAATTCAATTATTTTGATAAAAATTTTAATAAAATTCTTCATAAAATCCAATTGCTTTAAAAATTTTCAATTAAAATTTTTAAAGAAACTCCATGCATTAGTTTATTGTAAACAATTTCAGGTCATTTTAATTTAAGTAATTTTTAAAGAAATACTTACTATGACACATAACTGAAAATCTAATTAGAATTAAATTTTCAAAATATATTATAATTTTAAACTTTAAAGTATATAAAAAATTACTCTCGAGAATTCAATTATTTTGAGATATTTCAATAAAATTCTTTTCAAAATTCAATTATTTTCATAAATAACAATATTCATCACAATAATTCAATTATTATTAAAAGTAATAAATTTCTTCTTGGAAATTCCATTATTTTAAAACATTCTAATAAATCGTTCTCAAGAATTCAATTATTTTCATAAATAATAAAATGTTTTTTTTTGAAAATCCAATTATTTTCAAAAAAATTTAATAAAATTTCCCACCGACATTCAATTATTGCCAAATTTTTCAATAGAATTCTTTGTAAAATTTAATTATCTTTAAAAACTTTTTACATTTCAATGATTTTCAATATCTACTATTTTTTTAAAATAACCAAACAGAATTCAAGTAATCAACAAAATTTATAATAAAATTCTAGGAAAAAATTCAATTATTTTCATCAATTTTAATAAAATTCGTCGCAAGAATTTAATCATTTACCTAATTAATAAAAATTCTTTAAAAGAATTAAATTATTTTTATAAATAATAAAATTTCTCGAAGGTAATTAAATTATTTTTTCAACAGTTATTAATAAAATTTCTTTGAAAGAATTCAAATATTTTCATAAATGACAAAATCCTTAGAAAAAATATAATTCTTTAAAAAATTCAATTTTTCTCAAAATTTATAAAATTTTTCAGAAAAATTCAATTATTTTCCAAATTTTTTAAAAAATTCTTCCCAATAATTCAATTATTTCTAAGTTTAAAAAAAATTCTTCTCAAGAATTAAATTATTTTTATAAAAATAGAAAAATATTCCAAAAAAATTTAACTATTTTCTTAAATTATGAAACTCTTAAAAAAAGTCAATTTTTCCTAAAATTAACTTTCCAAATTGTTTTAAAAATTCTTTTCAAAAATTCAATTATTTTCCAAATTTTATAAAATTCTTTAGAAAATTTCAATTATTTTCAAATTTTTTAAAAAAATTCTTCGCAAGAATTTAATTATTTTAATGAATAATAAAATATTTCAAGAAAATTCAATTATTTTCATAAATATCAAAATTTGCCTAAAGAAATCAATTATTTTTGTAAATAATAAAATTCTTCTGAAAAATTCAATTATTTTTATAAATAATAACATTTTTCATTGAAAATTCAATTATTTTCAAATATTTATTTTGAAATTCTTCGCAAGAATTAAATTATTTTAAATTCTTTTATGAATAATAAAATTAAAATTTTAATAATAAAATTAAAATAAAAATAATAAATTCAATTTATTAGCAGGATAAGAAAAAAGTAAATATTTTTGATGAAAATTAGGAAAAAGTCAGGAAAATAAAAAATATGGAATGGAATTTTTGTCAATTTTATGAAGTAAATATAACGAGTTTTTTTTTTGGGTTTCTTTTTGACATTAAAAAAATGCCAATAACCTACAAAAATGAAATTTTAAAAAAACAAATGAATACAGATAATTTGCTAACGGAAAGAAAACTTACGATTATTATAATGTATTATATTTTTTTATTATTATTATACATATTATTATTATTATTATTATTATTATTATTATTATTATTATTATTATTATTATTATTATTATCATTTCTTTTATGATTAATAATCATTTTATTATTATTACATTTTTTTGATAAAATTCTTTGCAAATCTTTACTGAATTCTTCGGTAAAATTCCCATTTACTCCCATTTTATTTAAAAAAAAAAGTTGACACAATAATATTTTTATAAACAAATTGTGTCATTTTTTAATTTTTAAAGAAAATAATTTAATATTTTGCAAGAAATTTTCTTATAAAAATTTTAAAAAATAATTGAATTTTTAAAATAAATTTTACAGACGATTTTAGAAAAGAATTATATGTTTGAGATTGTATCACTATTATAAATTATTTTCAAGAATAAAAAAATATTATACGAATGTTTTCAAAAACTTTACTAAATAATTGAATTGATTCAATGGAATTATGCAAATCTCAGAGAATAATTGAATTTTATTAAAATCGTATTAAAAATAATTTAATTTATAAAAACACTTGAATTATTCCAAAGAATGTTATTTTATGTATGTAAATAATTGAATTATTGCAAAAATCTATTTAAAATTTTTTGAATATATAAACAATAATTAAATATTTACTTAATAAGTGAATTTTTCCAAATTTTGATTATGAATTTATCTAAAAATTAAAATTTGAAAATAAAAAATTTTTCAATTTGGATTTTAATAAATTTTTTAATTTGAATTTTAATAAATTGAAGCTTCACAGTGGTTATAAATTATAATTTTTCAGGCTGAGGGTCTTAAAATGATTGTCGTACTCCCCGACAATGGAGTGAATCTTGAGGAAGTTGAAAGAGGTTTAGAAACATCGAATGTTAAAGATGCCTTGAGATGGAAGGTATATACAAGTTTAGTTACTCTCAAGATGCCCCAATTCCGTGTTGAGACTTCTATTGAATTAGTAGATGTTCTAAAGGAGGTCAGTTTTACTTCGTTCTAAATTATATTCTTTCATTTTTTTTTAAATTTATTAATCGATTGGAAAGTAAATGATATTTAATAAAATATAATCTGGTCAAAATTTGCCATTTCTTTCTAAATAGATGGGCGTTCAAGAAATATTCACCAGTAAGGCGAATTTAACTGGAATTTCTGAACAGAAGATTGAAGTTAGCAAAATAAAGCAAAAAGTTTTTATTGACGTCAACAAAGAAGGCTCTGAAGCTGCAGCAGCTACTGGTATTATTTATTTATATATTACACTTTTTAATTTTATATAAATTATGTCAAAGATATTAACTTTACTCATTGTCAGTGTTTTGTTGGGGTCGAAAGTTCCCCTTATAAGCAATCGTCCAATCTACTGGGCCTTTCTCATGGTCCGTGCGTCGAATATATCAGCAGTTCAATTTTTATTTTTTTTTTATTTTCTTTTATAATTTTCAAACCTTTACCACGTTTCAAGATTAAATAAAGGAATAACAATTTACTTGCTTCACCAACTAAATTTAAAATGGAACTAAAGGTTTATTTGCATTTCACAACTTGAATATTCCCGAGGATTGGCTATGATTAATTATTAATTTAATTAATGTTATTCTTTACAGCTGTGGTGGCCGTCTTCAGAAGTGGAAGAATCTATGAAGCAGACGTTACCGTTGATCGTCCATTCCATTTTAAAATTATCAAAACAGTAAATGAATCTGAGGATATTGTATTATTCTCCGGAAACTACAAAGGATAGAGTCGAGTAATTGTTACATTTATTAATTTCGTATTTGCAGAAAAAAATACATTAAATTCCAAATTTGCTTTTGTGGAAGGCTAAAGAATTTCCAACAATTTAAACAATTTAAAATTGTATTTTTATGTGAAAATTGCAATTTCCTGTCAACAGGGAATATTTGTTTAAATTTAGGTTATGTTTGTTATTATTAATCGTTTCTTATTTTTCCGCAGTACTTGATTCTAAATGTTTTTTTTTTCTAGCGTTACTTTGTTTCTTACACATCTTTTACTGCGTTGTAATATTTTATTGAAGTATATTATTAATAGTTTACAATATTAGTAGTTAATTTTACCTACATTTGGAGAAAAACTGAGTTGGTTCTATTAAAAATCGTTTATGAACTCCCCCTTAAAGTTCCAAGTATCTCTATTGTGAAATTGGTTTGAATGCATCTGAGCGTATGAAAGAAACCTGGGAATCCCCTTGCTTTAGACGTTCCGTCATTGCGCGCGCAAGGTATTTTTACAATAGAAAGCTTAACGTGACTACAAACATCAAATCGTTACTTTTTTAAGAATTTATTATTTTAATACATAATATTAAATATTCTTGTTTATTATTCGAAAATTTGTACTCAATTTCATTATTCTTATAAATAATAACATTCTTTAGAGCAATTCCATTATTTTTCAAACTGTTAATTAAATATAAATAATGTTAATAATATTTTTTATGTTTATAACGTTAATTCAATTATTTTCAAGAATTTTAATGTGAATTCAATTATTTTCAAGAATTTTAATGTGAATTCAATTATTTTCAAGAGTTTTAATGTGAATTCAATTATATTTTCAACAATTTTGATAAAATTCTTCTTTATTTTTTGTTTTCAAAATTTTTAATAAAATTTCTTCAAGAAAATTAAATTTTTTTTCAAAACAGCAAATAAAATTCTTCGAAACAATTGAATTATTTTTAGAAATTGTAAAAATCCTTTCGCTAGTATTCAATTATTTTTATAATTAAGAAAACTCTTGGCAAGATTAAATATTTTTATAAATAAGAAAGTTCTTCAAAGAAATTAAATTATTTTCAAAACTAATAAAATGTTTCAGAGCAATTCAATTATTTTCAATACAATTTTAATAGACTTTCTCGAAAAAATTCAATTACTTTTTACAAATATTATTTGAATTCAATTTTTTTTCAAGAGTTTTTAATAAAATTTAAATTATTTTCATCAATTCTGATAAAAGGCTTCGAAACAATTCAATTATTTTCATAAATTGTAAAATTCAATTAATTTTGTATATAAAAAATTTCTTCCGAGAAATTCAATTATTTTCAATGCAAATTTAATTTCAATTATTTTCAATACAATTTTAATAAAATTTCTAGGCTAAAATTCAATTGTATTCAAAGATAATTTTAATAAAATTTCTCTATCATATGGTTTTATTTTCTCTTAAAAATGTAATTACATTTTTCTAAACAAAAAAACTTTAATAAATTTAAATTTCCAAAACAATTTATATATATATATATATATATATATATATATATATATATATATATATATATATATATATATATATAAATTAAAAAAGCAATTCTATGATTTACGTTCTATTTTTTTTTAAATTCTATAATTTACAATTTTTTCGAAATTTAAATGTACACACAAAATAAAAAATTAAAATTTTACAGAATTCTTGTCAACATTTTGGAGAAAATAATCACATATTCAAAATTTTCAATTAAAGTTCTTCAAAACAAAAGTTTTTTTTTAAATTACAAAAATTCTTCAATTATTTTCGAAAAATTACTTTTATAATATTTATAGAAAACTAATTGTTTTATTATAATTTTTTAAGACTTAATTACCTTCGAATAAAGTAAAGTAGAATTTTTTTTAGAATTCAATTATTTTCAATGCAATTTTAAATTCAATTATTTTCAATACAATTTTAATAAAATTTTTAGGCTAAAATTCAATTATATTCAAAGATAATTTCTAGACTAAAATTCAATTGTATTCAAAGATAATTTTATGAATAAAATTTCTCTATCATGCTTCTATTTTCTGTTAAAAATGTAAGTACATTTTTCTAAACAAAAAAACTTTAATAAATAATAAATTTAAATTTCCAAAACAATTTATTTAACAATTAATTTAATTAATTTAATTAACAATTTATTTAATTTTTAAGAATTTTAATAAAAATCTTGCCAAGAATAAAATTATTTTTAATAGTAAACATAGTAAACACATAAGATTTTCTTTCAAGTTTAGTACTTTTTGTATCAAAATTTTGCTTCATTGCATTTTTTTCCTAAATTGAAAACTTTTAGAAAATTGAAAATAATTTTCTCTCCTTGTAAATTAACGACCATTTATCTCTAAAATTGGGTAAAAGTCCTTCTCCTACATATAATTAGCATAAAATTATTTTAATTAACAGTTTATTAAAAATAAACAAATCAATTACATGTACGCTCTATGATTATATCACAGTTCTTTTTTTACAACTTAAGTCAATTAAACATAATTAAAATACTTTGATTGCCAATTGCCCTTATTAATTTAACTTTGATTGCTTTCACTGCCAGTTTTACTCCCCTTGTCGTCTCTAATGTCAGCTTCCTCCAAATTGGACGTTATTTCACCAACCGATTCCATTTTGCGTGTTTTGCTTGGACGCTACGAAGAAAATTTTTTTTAAAAAATTCAATTTTTTATTGACAAAAATAGAAAAATAATTTTGCCAAATTATTAAACCATACCTCAAATGAACGATTATCTCTTCGACCACCGTCGCCTTCATCCTCACTATCACTGTACTCATTGTCTCGCTCGATTCTCCGATCGATTTCCGATTGCAATAATCTCTTCTCCGAATTGCCTTTCTCTTCCGGCTCGAGAACAATTTCCGGAATTGCATCCTCTGGAATGTCCTGCATTTGAACACTTGGCCCGTGTGCCAAAATTCTCAAGTGCTCCAAAACTTTTACCCTATTAAAATTGGTTTTTTTAAAAGAAGGTTTTTTTTAAGAAGGTTTTTTTTAAAGAAGGTTTTTTTAAAAGAAGTTTTTTTTTAAAGAAGATTTTTTTTAAGAAGCAGTTTGATTAATAATTTTAATTAATTTTTTTAATTAATTTAATTTTTCTAAATTAAATTAACAATAACTCACTTGATGTTCGAAAGATATTCCTCATTATTCTGATTGCCAACGCCTTTCGCTGCCTTCACGTGTAGTTTATAGTCGGGCGCAAAATACTCGAAATAATCGTTATAGGGCAAATCGTCAGATATTTCGCAATTTAAAGCGACCGAAGTTTCATACGCCCAGCATCGCGATACATTTCGAATAGTGTAACCGCCCCCGCCAACAAGTAACAATGGAATATTGTATTTCATCATAAACTCCACACATTTTCCATGACCCTTCGTTGTTAAGTTAAAACTTCCCAATCTGTCTCCTAGGAGAATTTAAAAAAAAATGCTTACGGTTATTTGCTGGTCACATGCGCTAAATACTACAAAAAAAACATGACACCGAATAACATGACCTTAAAACAAAATTTAATTTACAAAAAAAGCCAAATTTTTACCAGAAAGAGAGTCAGCGCCACATTGCAGAACAATTGCCGATGGTTGAAAAGACGACATCACAGCTTCCATGATTGGGACGAAAATTTTCTCGTAACTATTATCGGTTATTCCCGCTTGTAGAGGAACATTGACCGAATAATATTTTCCCTAAAAAAAATTTTATTCTTAGTCCAAGTCAGAAGAAGGGAAAATTTTATCCAAAAAGTACAAGACATTCTCATTTTCGATGAGAATGTAAAAAATATAAGTAATATATTCTGGTCAACACCAAAAATACATCTTTAAATAAAAAATATAAGATTATTTTAAGACGATGGAGAACAAAATTCGGCTATAAAATTTACCTCTCCGATGCCAATTTCGTCAACAGCGCCAGTGCCGGGGAAATAATTTCCATATTTGTGGAATGAAACGGTCATGACTCGATCGGTTAAGTAAAACGCCTGCTCAACACCATCGCCATGATGAACGTCAATGTCAACGTACAAGACTCGTTGATGATATTTCAATAGTTCGAGAATTGCAAGAACAATATCGTTCACGTAACAAAAGCCAGAAGCTTCGCCCTTTTTAGCGTGATGCAAACCGCCGGCCCAGTTAATACAAATGTCAGACTTTTTTTTGTTCAATTTTATGGCCGCTGCAATTGAACCGCCGGCGGATATTTGGGAGAATTCGTAAATTCCTTCGAATACTGGACAATCCGCTCCAATGTTGACTGTATAATACATCAAAATATATTTATTTAAAAAGATTATTTATGATAAAAAAATGTTGAGTTAAAATATATTTCTAAATTACTACTTTTAATATCCACTTTTAATATCCACTTTTAATATTCATTTTTAATAGTATATCGAGTTTTTCATTAAATTTAATAATTTGAACAACTCGTATAGTAAATGCCAAAATATTTCTAACATCAACTTGAAATAAAAATCAAAACACGGTAAATCGTTAGGTATTAAAATAACAACAAAAAGGATAAAAATAACACTAAATTGGATTATTTTAATCCTTTTTGGTGTTATTTTAATACCTAACGATTTACCGTGATAGTAAATGCCAAAATATTTCTAACAGCAACTTGAAATAAAATTCAAAATCGATTTCAATAAAAGTTGGCAAAATTTTCAATTGTTTCAATTTTTTAAAAATATTTTCGGAAATAGAAGAATTTTTAAAAAAATTTTGTTTCATTTTTTCAAGAAACAATTTTTAGAAATTTCTAAAGTTAATTTTTCAAAACTTTAATACTTCTTTTTTTACTTTCTTTTTAATACTTTTTGTTAAATAAAAATTTTAAAACTTATGTTCATTTTTCGCGAGGAATTAAAATTTCAAATAATTTCAATGAAAAAACCTCATGAAATATAATTGTTTCCAAAATTTCCAACTGTAATTCATCCAAAAATTCAATTATTTATTTAGAACTTTTAAATAAAATTAATGAAAAACTTTAATAATTTTTAACGAAGAATAATGTGGTTAATTATTTTTTAAATAAAAATCCTTATATTTCTAAACTTTTGCTTCCCTATAAAATTTTCAAGGAACCTAATTTAAAAACCTTTGAAAATTTAATTATTTCCTAAAATTCATCTTATAACGGTTTAAATATTCAATTAATTTTTGAAATTTTAACTTAAATTTTTCTTAAATCAATTCCTATGAGAATTCAACTACGAGAATTGAATTATTTAAATAGAATAATTTTTGTAATTTGATAAAATTATATAATTTCCAAAAATATAATTATATTTAATGACAATTTTTAAAGAGGAAAAAATAAAATTCTTTGAAATATAAAATTTTACAACATTTCCAATTGTTTCAGTTTGTTAAAATTATTATGAAGAATTCAAGTACTTTTTTCATCAAAAAAAATTTTAATTAGTATTTTTCAAAAATTTCCAAATTAATTTTTTCAAATTTTAATAACTTTTGTAAAATAAATATTTAACTAATTATTGTTCTTTATTTGTTTAAAATTTCGAAATACTTAAAAATTTGAACTGCAAGTCTTTCAAAATTCAATTAATTTCCAAGAATTTTTGAATATTTTTTAGTATAAAATGCAACTTATTTCGACTTTTATTAGTTTAAAAAGTATAATAGACAAATATTTAAAAATTTATTTTTGAATAAGTTTTTTATGTAAATTTTTCAAATACTACAATTAAAAAGATTTTGAATAATTAAAATTCTGTAAAATTTAAATCAAACTCAATCATCTAATCAAGTATTTTATTACAATTTTTCAAAATTAACTTTCAACGAATTTTAATTGAAATTTTTCAAAATAATATTAAATTCTCAAAAATTTTAATGAATAACCTTCAAGTGTAAATTCAATGAAAATGAAATTTAACGAAAAACAGGTTTTAAAAATAAAATTAAAATAGTTTGAGAAAAAAGTAATTCTCTGAATTATTACGTTCTAATTTTTTTTAAATTCTGTTATTTTTAATATTTTCAAAAGATTGTAAACACAAAATAAAAAATTAAAATTTTTCAGAATTATTGTCAACATTTTGGAGAAAATAATCATATATTCAAAATTTTCAATTAAAGTTCTTCAAAACAAATTTTTTTTTAAATTACATAAATTCTTCAATTATTTTCGAAAAATTACCTTTATAATTTTATTATTATATTTATTATTATATTTTTAATAGAAAACTAATTGTTTTATTATAATTTGTTAAGATTTAATTACGTTCAAATAAAGTAAATTAAAAATTTTTTGGATATCACTTATAACTAAAATTCTTGAAAAGATTTGATTAATTTTTTTTTTTTTTTTGAATTTTTAAAAAGTCAATTATTTTAATCAAAAATTTGTCAAATTTTGAATTATTTTTCAAAAATTTTACTACATTGAAATTATTTTTTAAAAAAATTTTACCAAATTTCAATTTTTTGGACAGTTTTATATTATTTTCAATTATAAAATTTTTTCTATTTTAAAAAAATATTTAGAAATATTTTTAAGAAGTGAATTTTACGAATTTCTTTATTAAAATTTTTGCAAATATTCTACTTTGAAGAAAAAAAAATTAAAGGTATTCTACCTTTGAAAACAAAAATTGACGGGCTAAATTATTATAAAAAATTAGTTTTTTTGAAAAAAAAATAAATTTCGGAAATTAAATTTCCAAAAAAACTGCAAAAAATAATTGAAAATTCCTAAAGAAAATTGATTTAGAGATGAAGTTTAGTTGAAAATTGTAGAAAAGAATTGAAGTTTTGGAAGAGTTATTATAGTTTTATTTTTTAGAAATTATTTAATTTCAGAAATCGAAATTTATTAAATTTTATTTCCTGTAAATAAAAAAATAAGAAATATTCGAATATTTATTTAGTGAAATTATACAAGTTTCGAATAATATGAATTTTCGTGACAACACCGAATTAAATAAACAACTTTTTCTCCTTTTTTTCTATTTTTAATCGACTAAAGCGACTTTTTTTGCTCTTTAATAAATAAGTCAGCCAAACTGATACAATTTTTAGCTCCACAATTAGCTTTTTTCAACTTTTTATAGAAACGCTAATTAAAAAAATAAAATTAAAAGGTAAACTTACTCTAAAGTAAAAAAAATGTATATAAGTAAATATTTTCTTACACTTTTCAAGCACCGATTTATTGAATGTCGATTCGTTGTGTGGTGATACTGACTTCAAGAACTTTATGTATTCATCGCTGTGGAATTTTTCTATATCTTCAAAATTCGCCTTGAAGGGTCTCTAGATAATTAAAAAAAATTAAATTTATTAAAATGAATTATACTTTTTATGGCAGTAATGCTAAAAAGGTTTTTTATGCTAAAAAAAGTTAGAAAAAAAAATTCAAAAAAAAAAAATGTTACAAATATTTTTAAAAATGTATATAAAGGGTCGTTCATAAACTACGTGGAAAAAAAGCAGAGGGAAGAAAGGGGGCAAACTAGGGTTATGTAGTTTTAGAGTCAACCTGTTATATTCTAATAGAAAAATAATAGAAAAAATAGAAAAATAATTATAAATTTCGAATAAGCAGAGAATTTTTAAAATTGTTTTTTTTAAAATTTTAGCGCCTAAAGGATATCTATTTTTCAACGCGACTATTTAGATCAACGTTTGGTTGTCAATCGAAAGGGGCTAGAAATTTAAAAACTGATGTATACTCCAAACCCTCTAAACGTCATGTTTTGCTTTAAACATCTGTTCCGTGTGACGTAACTTTTGGTATAGTAACAGAAGATATAACCTCATTTTTAGAAAGAAAAAAAAATGAAGAAAAAAATTTATTGCAATCACATAGAAATGCAAGTACTTACGTAAATTTCCATTTTTCTATAAAGTCCGTAATTTAAAATCAAATTGTGTGCCATTTTTATTCGTTGCGGCTTCATGGGATGTCTCTCGCCATAGTAAAAATTACCAACATCACCTGCACAGAATTTTTTTTTTTTATTTTCATTTTTATTCGAAAAAAATTTTATCTTTAGTCTTTAAAATCAAAAGGATCCAAAGTACGGGAAAAAATGTTTTAGTTCAGAAACAAATAATAATAATAATAATAAAAATAATAAAAATAATAATAAGAATAATAATAAGAATAATAAGAATAATAAGAATAATAAGAATAATAAGAATAATAACAATAATAATAATAATAATAATAATAATAATAATAATAATAATAACAATATAATGATAAAAAAATGTTAAATGTTAAATGTTTAAATAATAAATAAAATAAAAAGTAAAAACGAATAAAAATAATCTGTAAAAAATATAATTTACTTCTATTCATTTACTAAATAGAATTATTTTTATTTTGCTCCTAAACTTAGCGTTGACGCTATTATTTGGGAGTCTTAGAGATTAAAATACCACTAATTGACGACATTTCTCAAGTTTTCGCATTATAAATGGTAATTTTCTCTCTAATAAAAAATTTATTTATAAAAACATCAGTGAAGTTCGTGATCAAGCATTAATAATACTTTCACAAAGTTACAAATCATTTTTTGTTAACGAAAATCAATTTTCAAAAAGTCGATCTTAACCTAAAATTAAAAACAACAAAAAAAATGATTGAAAAAAAGTTTTTTCACTATTTTTTTAAGGTTGGATAAGAAAGAAAAACATTTTTTCTTTCAAATCGTTTTTGAAGACCATTTTTTTTTTGGTTTGAAAGCTAACCAAAAATTAAACGATAATAAAGTGTTTATATGTAAACAAACAAAATTCAAAGATGAGAGAAATTTATTCCTCATATACAATTATGAATTTTTGATAGAATTTTTTTTGAAAGAATTTTTTTTAATAGAGAAAATATACAATTATGAATTTTTGATAGAATTCTTTTTGAAAGAATTTTTTTTAATAGAGAAAATATACAATTATGAATTTTTGATAGAATTTTATTTGAAAGAATTTTCTTTTAATAGAGAAAATATAAACACAACTGAAAAAATCTATTCAATGGACAAAATGGCGTTTTTAATATTTAAACAAAAACAAATCAGGAAAAATAAATGTCAAATTACCAACTTTAATATAATAAAGTGGAAAAATAAGTTTCATTTACCGCAGAGAAAATGGAAAAATATTATTTTAAAATAAAAATGAAAATTATTTACAATTTTCCCCCCTTGAAATGGGCAGAATGTTTGTTTTGAAAAAATTTAATGGAATTTAGGATAAATTTGATGATTGAAGAAGAAGATGAAGAAAAAACATACCATCATAGTAGTAGCAGACATATTTTTTGCTATGTTGTGATAAATTCATCTTCAATCAACAGGAAATAATATTCAGGACAACACAAAACTTAAACTCAAGGACACGGATGATGCTTCGACTTGAAAAGTCGTTTCAACACTGTCAATCAAAGAAATAGGTAAAAGTAAGGGCGAAGGGTGGGGGAGAATTAAGGTGCTGTACTGCTTAAGCGAAAATTCACCATTGTTCGGGGGGTTGACCATTCAAAGTCAAAAAGGGAATATATATCCGCACAAGCGAAAAAGACGCTCTATGCGTGTTCAAACTTTTCAGATTGTCTATCTTTTACCTGCGATATTTATCTTTTCGAAAAATCTCGTACTATTTCCATTTTCCTATTTACATGAAGAAAATTAATACTTTTAACTAATTCTTTAAAAGGGATGAAAACTCGTCGCTAAAAAAAGGCTTATTTTCAATATTTCGACATAAAAATCAATTTTTATTTTCTAAAAAATAAATAACAATATTAGATTGAAAATTAAGGTATTAAATTAAACGCACTCTTTTGTTTTATTGGACGGAACGTGTAAAATAACCTAGAAATATATTTTATTACATTTCTTTATTTTTTACCCATTTCATACTTTTTTATTATTAAAACTTTTAATTGAATATATTGATTAATTGATATTCATTGATATTAATTTCATTAATTATACTGAAAACAACCAAGAATAATGTTGTTTGAAATTATGTTTTTTGGCATTAATAAGAAGACGAAAAACATTTATGTGTACCAAATGTAATTGAGGAGTAAGTTTTCAAAACCTGATAAATCAAAATTTTGGTATTTCGAGAAATTGAAACAAATGACAATTCTCACATAACCATTAAAATTAACTTCAATGTAGAAAAAATGTAATAAATTATCCATTTTTAAATATTTTTTCTATTTAAAATACTATGTTTGTAATTAAATTCTATCGTAATAGGGAATTTAAAGGTTTTAATAATTTTTTCTAATAAAAAAGATAGAAATTAAAAATCATCAAGCTTAGGCCAAAATATTTTTTAAACTGAAAATTCTTTATTAATAAATTTTTTTTTCTTAAACTGAATACAGTGATACATGGATTTTTAAAGATTTTAATATTTTAAATATGTGTTTCTCTCAATTTTTTAAAAAATGGATTTATCAACTTTTGGAAAATTGCTCCTCATTTTATTTATAGGTTTTTTTTTTATTTATTTGTAGGTTATGTTCGAAAATCACAAAAAAAAATTCTATCGAACATTTGGAATTTATGATGAAAAATAGAATTAATAAAAGTAAGTAAAAAAGAAAAGAAATTTAAAAGAAATCTTTAAGGGGGTGTCAAAGTCGAGTCAGCTGTTCCATACAAGCTTCGGAATGGAAAAATCCAACCGACTCTGACATTTCTTGACGACTTGTATATGGAGCAATGTGCAACTTTAAATTCAAATTTAAAATAAAGGAAAAAAGAAAATAAAGGGAAGAAATGTTTATAAATTCTATTTTTTAGTTGGAAATTTTAATTGAAAATAAAAAGGAAAACTTTTAAACTTTTAGAAAATATAAAGAAAAACATGTTACTCAAAAAAATGTTTCGCTAGACATTTATTCATAAATTACTTGAATTGTAAAAAATTATTCAAAAACATAAATAACTTCATTTTTTAAATAAATTGTTAATCACTATTATTTTTCCCTAGGAATTAAGATTCTTCAAAAGATTCGAATTCTAACCATTTTGATATTGAATAGCTTATAAAAGTATTATCATTATTTAAAAATAAGAATATTACTGTAACTTCTTAAAAACTATTTTCATCATTCCAATTCAATTATTATTCTTCAAAATTTTTAACTAAAATTCTTCTCTAAATCAACTATTTTTAATAATTTTTGTAAAAGTTTTTTAAGAATTTGCAAATATATTTGTTTAAAACATTCAATTTTACAAAATTTCCCCAAAAAAAGCTTTAGACGATTAAAAATAGAAAAAAGGAGAAAAGTCGTTTATTTATTTCAGTGTTGTCAAAAAAATTCATATTAATCAAAATTTGTATAATTTCGCTAAATAAATATTTAAATACTTCATATTTCTTTATTCACAGGAAATAAAATTTAACAAATTTCGACTTCTGAAATTAAATAATTTTAAAAAATTAAAACTATAATAACCCTTCCAAAAATTCAATTTTTTTCTACAATTTTTAACTAAACTTTATTTCTAAATCAATTTTCTTTATAAATTTTCAATCACTTTTTTCTTTTCAAAGACATTAATTCAGTTAGAATATTTTCAAAAATTTTAAATTTTAATAAAGAAATTCGTGAAATTCACTTTTTAAAATTATTTCTAAATAATTTTTTAAAATACACAACGTTTTACAATTGAAAATAATATAAAAACTGTCCAAAAAATTGAAATTTGGTAAAATTTTTTTAAAACATAATTTCAATGTAGTAAAATTTTTGAAAAATAATTCAAAATTTGACAAATGTTTTTTTAAACTAAGTAATTTTTTAAAAATTCAAAAAAATTAATCAAATCTTACCAAGAATTTTAATTATAAATTATTTCTAAAAAATTTAAAAAAAAAATTTTAGTACTTTGGTTGAAGGTAACTGAATTTTAAAAAATTATAATAAAATAATTAGTTTTCTATTAAAAATATAATAACAAATATAATAATAAAATTATAAAGGTAATTTTTCGAAAATAATTGAAGAATTTTTGTAATTTAAAAAAAAATTTTGTTTTGAAGAACTTTAATTGAAAATTTTGAATATATGATTATTTTCTCCAAAATGTTAACAATAATTCTGAAAAATTTTACTTTTTTTTGTGTATCATTTGAATTTTCGAAAATATTGAAAATAGTAGAATTTAAAAAAATTGGGACGTAATAATTCAGAGAAATACTTTTTCCAAGACTATTTTAATATTATTTTTAAAACTTCTTTTTCGTTAAATTTCACTTGAAAATTTTTCATTTTTTTCGTTAAATTTCACTTGAAGATTATTCATTAAAATTTTTGAGAATTTAATATTATTTTAAAAAATTTCAATTTAAATTCGTTGAAAGTTAATTTTGCAAAAATTGTAATAAAATACTTGAATAGATGATTTAGTTTGAATTAAATTTTACACAATTTTAATTATTCAAAATCTTTTTAATTATAGTATTTGAAAAATTTACATAAAAAACTTATTCAAAAATAAATTTTCAAATATTTGTCTATTATACTTTTTATAGTAATAAAATCCGAAATAAGTTGCATTTTATACTAAAAATATTTAAAAATTCCAGAAAATTAATTAAATTTTGAAAGACTTACGTTCAAATTTTTAAGTATTTAGAAATTTTAAGCAAATAAAGAACAATAATTTGTTAAATATTTATTTTACAAAAGTTATCAAAATTTGAAAAAATTAATTTGGAAATTTTTAAAAAATACTAATTAAAACTTTTTCTGGAGAAAAAAGTACTTGAATTCTCCATAATAATTTTAACAAACTGAAACAATTGGAAATGTTGTAAAATTTTATATTTCAAAGAATTTTATTTTTTCCTCTTTAAAAATTGTTTTTAAATTTAATTATATTTTTGAAATTATATAATTTTATCAATTTACAAAAATTATTCTATTTAAATAATTCAATTCTCGTAGTTGAATTCTCATAGAAATTGATTTAAGAAAAATTTAAGTTAAAATTTCAAAAAATAATTGAATATTTAAACCGTAATAATAGGAATTTTAGGCAATAATTAAATTTTAAAAGGTTTTTAAATTAGGTTCCTTGAAAATTTTATAGGAAAGCAAAAGTTTAAAAAGATAAGGATTTTTATTTTAAAAAATTATTAACAACATTATTTTTCTTTAAAAATTATTAAAGTTTTTCAAGAATTTTATTAAAAAATTCTAAAGAAATAATTGAATTTTTAGATGAATTACAGTTGGAAATTTTAGAAATAATATTTCATGAGGTTTTTCATTGAAATTATTTGAAATTTCATTTCGTCGGGAAAAATGAATAATAAGTTTAAAAATTTTTAGTAATTTTAAAAAATTATTATTTAACAAAAAGTAGTAAAGTTTTGAAAAAGTTAATTTTGCAAAAATTGTAATAAAATAGTTGAATAGATGATTTAGTTTGAATTAAATTTTACAGAATTTCAATTATTCAAAATCTTTTTTATTGTAATATTTAAAAAATTTAATTAGAAAACTTATTTAAAGCTAAACTTTTAAAAGATTTGTCTATTATACTTTTTATGCTAATAAAAGTCGAAATAAGTTGCATTGTATGCTAAAAATATGGTATTATCGTCGCATAATTTGGAAGAAAAGTCGAAAAAGTCGCAATTTTTTAATGAAAGTTGATAAGAAATTTGAAATTATTTGAAATTTGAAAATAGTCGAAGAAAGTCGTAAAATTCATAACATCCGAGGCCTGTATTTATTATGACTTAATAAAATCGAAAAATAATTTAGAAATTATAAACATTAATGAAACATTTTTTGCTTATGTCCCTTTCAAAGAGAAACATAATTTATTAAATATTCCATAGAAATTATATTCATAAAATCCATTTTTCAATATTCTTGATCGTTATCTTTCGAATTCATTTATACGAACGCCCATTTTTTTTTGTCATTGACGTAAGAGAATTACTACTTTTTAATGAAATAATTATTTATCAAAAAAGGACTCTTTTAATCAATTAAATGGAACTGAATAATTTATTCAATAACAACGCAGTGTATTGTTGGTCTAACATATAAGGAAATAGTGTGCATTATAGTGAAAAACAGTTTTAATAACCATTTTGACCGGGTGATAGTTCATACCCTTTTCTAAATTCAATAAATATTCTTAGAACATGTTTACACGATAACTATTCAAACAAATCTTTGTTTGATTTTTGCAAAAAATGTTATATTTTATTCCTTTATTGGGGTTGTTTGTTTTCACTAATGCTTATTCAAAAATACTGCAAACAGTTTTAAAGGAGGATGCGTACGTTGCCTTAATTTCTGAAATTCGTCACTTGTACGATGCAACCTCTGTGACAATTGTTGAAAGTCATGAAACGGAAGGTAAGTTCGAATTTCTGTGAATTGAATTTTAAATGCAAATAATAATAATAATAATAATAATAATAATAATAATAATAATAATAATAATAATAATAATAATAATAATAATAATAATATTTTAATAATAATGATATTGAGACTGATATTTTTACAGACATTTACTTCCTGTCGAAAATCATTAAGGAACTTTCCGCTCTTGGCATAATGTCACAAGGGGCAAATTTTTTGAAACTTGAGAACATGAATTTGGTTTATGAAAAGTACCTCAAACAGCAGTTGAATGTTGTTCTACTCACAACTGAAGAATCGGTTCAAAATTTAGAAAACTTCATCCAAAATAGAAGTGTTTCAAAGAATTCATGGTTGCTAATTTTTAAAAATTTGGGTGAAGAGAAACCACTGGAGGATTATTGCTCGAATCCTCGGGGAAATCCACTGAACCTAAGATTTGACACAAGGATGATAGTGAAATGCTACGACGATCCAGTTCTTCGCGAATGGTACTCTTTGTACAAGAACGATACCCAATTTTTTAACATAGCCACTTGGAACAAAACAGAAGGTTTCAAATTGCTAATAAAGAATAAATTTCTCTATTCGAGGAGAAAAAATGTCGGTGGGGTTTCTTTGCAGTTGAAACACTTCAGGGTACACATTCATTTAGTTAAATTGCAAATTAAATTTATTCAGAAAATAAAAACCGTTATTTTACTTATTCTCCACAGAAAACAGCATTGCACGACGATTCAAAAAGAATAATAAATTTCGCAAATCGAGTAATGCAAGAAATTGCAAATGTCATAAATTTAACACTAGATATCGATATGAAACGAACTTCCTATGAAATATCAAACATTTCTCTTACCAATAGACGTGAATTACTCAAAGAAGTAAAAAATGATTCACACCTTATTGTGGGAAACGTATGGAAAAGAAATGAAAAATTTGATTACGTTCATACACCACCAATTGATGTAACCAAACTTATTGTGTGCATTCAGAAAAAAAATAACGTCACAAAAGAATACTTACAATACTCAAAGGTATATTTAATTTTCTATATTTTGCATTTTAAAACAATTTTAAAATTTTCAAGTGCGTAACTAAACAGGAATTTAATTTTTAATTCCTTAAAGTTCAGCCTTTTGCGAAGAGCCTTAGATTTTATATATAATTATAATATAATATTTTATATATTATAATTTAAATTTTTTTTGTGATATTTTAATTTTCAGCCGTTTCATCTTCACAGTTGGATTATTATAATTTTATTTATCCTCATATTTCCAATATTTGCCACATTTGTAAAAGTCAAACAAACTTACCCGAAGAACAAAAATGCCAGATGGAAGAAAATCTACTATGAAAATTGTTTTAAAGTTTGGCGAATAATTTGCCTTCAAGCCTTAGAAGGTGTGAAAGAAACATTACTTCGGATGTAACCTCTTAAATCATAAAATTGATATTTAAAAATTGATATATAAACAATTTCGAATCTTTTAGACTTTCCAGTTGAGAATC
Organism: Leptopilina drosophilae; assembly: GCA_032873175.1. Classification (NCBI taxonomy): domain Eukaryota; kingdom Metazoa; phylum Arthropoda; class Insecta; order Hymenoptera; family Figitidae; genus Leptopilina; species Leptopilina drosophilae. The sequence goes on along the minus strand of CM065484.1, from coordinate 1,433,401 downwards.
CTTTGAGATTAACTTACGTTTCGATTCTTCTCATGGCATTAATGACCTCTATTATCTACTCTGGATCACTAATTCAATGTTTAAAGATGCAATCATCCATTCCTTCCATGAACTCACTGGAAATTTTTATAAATGACGGAAGCTATAAAATAATTGCATTGAGAGATATGTTTTGCCATCTTTTAATAAAGGTAAATCTTTTATAAATCTTTATAAATCTTTATAAATCTTTATAAATCTTTTTTAATCATTATAAATCTTTATAAATCTTTTTAAATCTTTATAAATCTTTATAAATCTTTATAAATCTTTCTAAATCTTTATAAATCCTTATAAATCTTTCTAAATCTTCATAAATCTTTATAAATCTTTATAAATCCTTATAAATCTTTATAAATCTTTCGAAATCTTTATAAATAAATTTAAAAACTTTATTTCAGTATAGTTATTTATTATAAAAAAAAAATTATGATTCATTGTTAATTTTTAATTTTCTATTAATACAATTATACGAAACATTTATTAGAATTCGAAAGAAGGGATATTTCACGATTTAAAGCCATTTTTAAAACCTGATGATGAACAACCTACAAGAACACATGCTGCTTTTCAGCAGGTAATATAGGAGAACTTTAATTTATACATAACAAATTTTTTTCTAATAATTTTTTATAAAGAAAAATTATTAACTGTAATAATCTTCGTAATATTTCGTTCATTCATTCTGTCCGCAGATTGAAGTTAGTTACAGTTATTCTTATGTTTTTCATAAGTTTTGATAGAAAATAGAAATATACATATATACATTATAATGATCGTAAGTTTTCTTTCCGTTAGCAAATTATCTGTATTCATTTGTTTGTTTTTTTAAATTCATTTTTGTGGGTTTCTGTCATTTTTTTAATGTCAAAAAGAAACAAAAAAAAACTAGTTTTATTCACTTCACAAAATTGACAAAAATTCCATTCCGTATTTTTTATTTTCCTGACTTTTTCCTAATTTCCATCAAAAATATTTACATTTTTCTTGTCCTGCTAATAAATTGAATTTATGCTACGATTTTTATTATTCATGAAAGAATTTAAAATAATTTAATTCTTGCGAAGAATTTTGAAAAAATATTTGAAAATAATTGAATTTTCAATGAAAAATGTTATTATTTATAAAAATAATTGAATTTTTCAGAAGAATTTTATTATTTACAAAAATAATTGATTTCTTTAGGCAAATTTTGTTATTTATGAAAATAATTGAGTTTTCTTGAAATATTTTATTATTTATTAAAATAATTAAATTCTTGCTAAGAATTTTTAAAAAAATTTTGAAAATAATTGAAATTTTCTGAAGAATTTTATAAATTTTAAGAAAAATTGACTTTTTTTGAAGAATTTCATAATTTATAAAAATAGTTAAATTTTTTGGAATATTTTTCTATTTTTATAAAAATAATTGAATTCTTGCGAAGAATTTTTTTTTAAATTAGAAAAATAATTGAATTTTTGGAAAGAATTTTTAAAACAATTTGGACAGTCAATTTTAAGAAAAATTGACTTTTTTTTGAAGAATTTCATAATTTAAGAAAATAGTTAAATTTTTTTGGAATATTTTTCTATTTTTATAAATATAATTGAATTTTTGTAAAGAATTTTTTTTTAAATTTGGAAAATAATTAAAATTCTTGGGAAGAATTTTAAAAAAATTTGTAAAATAATTGAATTTTTCTTAAAAATTTTATAAAATTTTGAGAAAAATTGAATTTTTTGAAGAATTACATTTTTTCTAAGGATTTTGTAATTTATGAAAATAATTGAATTTTTTCGAGAAATTTTATTAATAATTTTATTGTTGAAAAAATAATTTAATTACTTTCGAAGAATTTTATTATTTAAAAAAATAATTTAATTCTTTCAAAGAATTTCATTAATCAGGTAAATGATTAAATTCTTGTGGCGAATTTCATTAAAATTGATGAAAATAATTGAATTTTCTCTTAGAATTGGTTATTTTATATAAAAATAGTAGATATTGAAAGTAATTGAAATGTGAAAAGTTTTTAAAGATAATTAAATTTTACAAAGAATTCTATTAAAAAATTTCGCAATAATTGAATGTCTGTGAGAAATTTTATTAAATTTTTTTGAAAATAATTGGGTTTTCCAATAAAACCTTTTATTATTTATGAAAATAATTGAATTCTTGCAAACGATTTATTAGAATTTTTTAAAATAATGTAATTTCCAAGAAATTTATTACTTTTAATAATAATTGAGTTATTGTGATGAATATTGTTATTTATGAAAATAATTGAATTTTGAAAAGAATTTTATTGAAATACCTCAAAATAATTGAATTTTCGGGACTAATTTTTTTATTATTTAAAAAAAACTGTATTTGAATTATATTTAAAACAATTAATTTCTTTTGAATAATTTTATTAAATTTTTGAAAATAATTGAATTATTGCGGAAAAGTTTATTAAAATGTTTAAAAAGAATTGGATTTCTGTTGAAAATTTTATTACATTTGAAAGGAATTGAAATCTTCATAAGAATTTTATAAACATTGTTTTAAATAATGAATTTTTAAATGTTAAGAAAATTTTATTAGTTTAAATAATTGAATTCTTGTCAAAAACTTTATTCGTGAAAGTAATTGAATTTTACGATTATGAAAATAATTAAATTCATGCTTAGAATTTAATTAAAAATTTTTTTGAAAAAATGGAATTTACATGAAAAATTTTATAATTATTAAAAGTAATTGAATTATTGGGGAAAATAAATTGCATAAAATTTTGTTAAATGAAATTGATTTTTTTCAATATTAGCGAATTAAAAGTAGTGGAAATTCTCTAAAAAAAATATTGTTTATATTCTTTGTTCGGAAAGTTAAATACCTATATATAGCTAATAATTTTTTTTACCTTCTCTATTCTTTAGAATAATTAAAATTTTCGTAATGAAGTTTTTTTTTAATTTAGGTATCAGATAACAATTTTTGTGAAATTCAATGTTCCTCGTACAAGAAAGTTTAATTATTCTCAATTTTGAAGATCTGATGCCAAATTTGAAAATTTTCTTTTTTTTTTAAATTAATAATTTTTCTTTTTTTTATTCCTACACAGGTATGTAAAAGCAAAACTGCATTTCTCACCATTAAGGAATCGTTTGCATTTGCAGATATGAAGGCAGTTTGTGAATATCAATGTTTTAAATTAAACATTGAAATTGGAGTGAATACCTACGCATTATCCAAGTCTAATCCTTATACAGACATCATTAGTTACCAGTAAGAATTAATTCTAACGAACTTTATAAGCACAACAAAAAATTATTTTACATCAATTATCAATTATTCAATAAAAAAAATATTTTTATGTCTCATAAAGGAATTTTTAAATGCAAACTTTCTTTACTTTCAGTATCTCACGATTTGAAACTACGGGATATTTGAAGAATTTAAAGAACGAAATTTTCAATAAAAAGAGAAAATTTGGTGAGGAAAAAAAAGTCGATATTTCTGGTAGTGTATTTTTCCCCACATTCTTTACAACCGGAATTGTCCTCAGTATTTTAATATTACTTTTGGAGAGAATATTCGACGTTTATAAAAAGAGGAAAATTGCCAAGAAAAACGTGAGGATAATAAATATAGTAGAGAGGGTAAATAATCTACTCAAAGTAAAAAGAGGGAGAGGGGAAAATATTTTTTTAAAAACCATGTAAATTTTGATAATTGTAACAAATTTTATTTTTGTAATTTCTTTTAATTTATATATAATGCAATATTAAAATGAAACTAGTTAAATTTCTACGAAGAATTTTATTATATTATATTATTTTATTATAATAATAAATATTTTATTATATTATTTTATTATATATTTATTATATTCAAAAATTTCGGTCTATAAGGCAACGGGGAAAAAAAATTGACGAAGACAAAAAAAAATGAATTAAATCCAAGTGACACTTTTGGAAAAATTATTTATTCAGTTTGTCTATGTAAAGAATGTACACATTCAATGAGGAAGTTACTTCCTGATCTTGATTGTCATCACATTATCAGTTTAATTATGTAATATGAAAATATAAATATTTCAGCAACTTTGGTTCCATTTATTTAATGAATTATAGTTTTTATTACGCTGAAACTAATCTCTCAGCAATAAAACAAATTAATAAAATAAATGGAACCAAGCATAATGCCTATGTTCGAAGAATAATTAAATAAACAATCGAATATCATTCAACTCAATTGGCAAGTCCTTAGACTATAATATTGTCGCAGGTACATTATGTAACAGCTGGATTTTTAATTTTTAATACTAAAATTTACAATCATTTTGTATCTGAAATTCGGAATTGTACAAGTAATGATCATAAGAGAAATTTAACGGGAAGAGTAAGAAAATAAAAATGTTGCGTTTTTTTCTTTTTTTGAAAATCTTTCTCCTTGTTAATGCTTCGAGAGAAATTATCGTCCCACAAGAACGAGCATATGCTTCTATAATATCTGGAATTTGTTTAATTTACGATGCATCCTTTGTGACTGTTGTTCAAAATCATGAACTAGATGGTAAGTTTAGTACGGTTTTTTCTAGTAAACTTTGATTGTTTTTTTGTTTTTTGTTTATTGTTTTTTTTTTGTTTTGCAAACGTGGAATTAATTTGTAGAAGGTAGGTTTAGTACAGTTCGTTTTTAATACACTTTAATAGAGTTTTTTTTCCCACTTTTGCAGACACTTACTTCTTGTCGAAAATCATTAAGGAACTTTCCGCTCTTGGCATAAAGTCACAAGGGGGAAATTTTTTGAAACTTGCCGAAATGAATTTGCTTTATGAAGAGTACCTCAAACAGCATTTGAATGTTGTTCTCCTCACAACTGAAGAATCGGTTCAAAATTTAGAAAACTTCATCCAAAATAGAAGTGTTTCGAAGAATTCATGGTTGCTAATTTTTAAAAAAGGTGAAGAGAAACCACTGGAGGATTATTGCTCGAATCCTCGGGGAAATCCACTGAACCTGAGGTTTGACACCAGGATGATAGTGAAGTGCTACGACGATCCAGTTCTTCGCGAATGGTACTCTTTGTACAGGAACGATACGCAATTTTTTGACATAGCCACTTGGAACGAAACAGAAGGTTTCAAACTCCTAATAATGGATAAATTTCTCTATTCAAGGAGAAATAATATGGGTGGAGTTGCCTTAAACTTTAGACACTTCATGGTAAATGTTACAAGAAGTAATTCTTTTAAACAATATTTAGACAAATATTTAAATACTGTATTCATTAAATTTTTCGTTTGATCAAGTTACTAGTTTCTTGAGATATCCAACTGACTTTGTGACTGACAAAATCATTTGTGATTTTTTTTTTTTTGCTTTGAAGAAAAAAATAACAAAATGCCTCTTCTTGCTTTTACAGAAACTAACGATGAATGAGGGTCACCAAAATGTTTTCCACGTCTTCAGTACTGTAATGCACACCATTGCAGAATCTGTGAATTTCAAACTTGACACCAATGAGGAGAGGGATTTATATCGTTTGAAAAATACATCGACTGGCCTACGAAGGGAGCTGATAAATGAATTGGTAAATAACAATACCGCTCTTATTGTTGCCAATATAATGATAACGAAGGACAGATTGGAATTTGCTGATTTTACACCTCCTATTGGCACATCGCGAATGTTCATTTGTTCGAAGAAGAGCGCGAGAAAGTCGTACGTAAAGTACTTGAAGGTTTGAATAGTTTCTCACATTAATCTTTAGTATTTTGGTAGTATTTCTTAGTATTTAGTATTTCTTTTATTTGCCTAACATAAATACATACATTTTGCCTAACATCAACTACGGATGTCAGAAAATTAGAACTATTGCACTATTAACTTATAAAATGGATTATTAACTTATCAAATGGCAACGAATTGATGCCAAAAAATGTGAATCAAATAGAACATTGATCCGGATTTTCGGCATCAGTTTGATCAACTTTAGTATCGATTTGATACTATAAAAAAAACTTTGTAAAAAAAATTTAAACATTAATGTGTACTTGTCTAAATTTTCAGCCTTTTCATCCGTACAGTTGGATTTTCATGATACTGTTTGCTATCATGTTGTCGATATTTGTGACGATGGTGAAAATTAAACTGAATTGCGATAGAGAAAAGAATGTTGGTAGAATCTTTCAGGAAAGTTGCTTCGATGTTTGGCAAATGATTTGTCTCCAAGGATTCCTAGGTGGGGAATTATTAATATAATTAACAATGTGACTCTTAGCATGATTCATAATAATTCTTTCGAACACTTTTAGGTATTTAATAAATTCATCTGAAATTTTGCCAAAACGTCTAAAATCTAATAAAGAAGGGCAGTGATGTGCAAAAGTTGTAATAATTCAAATTATAATAAAACCCTGTGAAAAATGACGACGTAAAGTGAAGAGGTTGATGATGGTAGTAAACGTGACAACTGATCATTTTAAAGTATTTTATGTAACAACTAATTTTAGAAATCTAAAAACTTTTACATATCACAGAGCTTCTTTATTGTATTTCAAATGTTCGTACGAAGTTTCAACTCTATATAAAAACATTTAAAGAGAAAAGTGGTCGAAAAAATTACCATTAAGAACCTAATAATTAAAAGTGCGCTTCCTCCCTAAGGATGTCGAATAACAAAAAATGAATATTCTCAACTTTTCAGAATTTCCAATTGAAAATTCATTGAGAGTGACTTATGTTTCAATTATGCTAACGGCACTATTTGTCTCTTTGCTTTATTCTGGATCTATTAAACACTGCTTGACTGAACCATCACGTCCTTCTTTTACGAATTTACAAAAATTTATAAACGATGGAACTTACAAATTGGTTGTTCTCAGGGATCACTACTGCCATAGCTTGATACGAGTAAAACTAATTTCTTCTTCTATAATTTCCAATTTAGTTTGTTTGGGGAAAAAAATTCTTTTTCTCATTTTTACTGACTTTTTGATAAAAAATATTTGCATCTTTCTCATTCTGATGCTAATAAATCGAATTTCTGCAACGAATTTTATTGTTCATGAAAATATTTCCATTCTTTCAAACGATTTTATAAGAATTTTTTTTTAATAATTGAATTTTCCAGAAGAAATTTATTACTTTCAAAAATAATTGAATTCTTGTGGTGAATATTGTTAATTATGAAAATAATTGAATTCTTGTGGTGAATATTGTTATTTATGAAAATAATTGAATTTTGCAAAGAATTTTATTAAAATTCCTCAAAATAATTGAATAATAAATAATTATAAATAATTAATATAAATAAATAATTAATTATAAGTAATAATAAATAATTATTTATAAAAATTCTGAATAATTAAATTCTTGGGAGAATTTTAGTCATAATAAATTGATTGATTGATTCATAATGAATTGAATAATTGATTTATTTGAAAACAATGGAAAAAATGTATTTAAAATAATTAATTTCTTTCGAACAATTTTATTAAAATATTTGAAAATAATTGAATATCTGTGAAAAATTCAAATTTTTTTTTAAATAATTGAATTCCTGACAAATTCGAATTTTTTTTTTAAATAATTTGATTCTTCTAAAAAAATTTTTTAAAAAAGTGTTGATTTCAAATTGAAGTAAGAAAAAATTGAAATCAATTTATTTTTAATAAATGATTTTTCGAGAAATTGAAAATAATTTTTTTTTAGAATAATTATAATGTTCGAGTAATTCCTGTGAAATTGTATTAAAAATAATTTCAATCCTGCAATGAATTTTATTATTTCTGAAATTATTTAAATAGTTGCTGCAAATTTTATAAAAAATTTTAAAATAATTTAATTTCTGCAAGGAGTTTTATTATATTTGAAAATAATTGAATTTTTGCGAACGATTTTATAAGAATTTTATTTAAATAATTAAATTTCCGAGAATAAATTTTTAACTTTTGAAAATAATTGGATTTTTGTAGTGAATATTGTTATTTATGAAATTACTTGAATTTTGCAAAGAATTTTATTAAAAAGCTGTTAAAAATAAATGAATTTTCGGGAAGAATTTTGTAATTTATCGCAATAATTGAATTCTTGGGAAGAATTTAATTAAAATTTTAAAGAATAATTGAATTATTTTTTTAAAAAATACAATAAAAATTGTATTTAAAATAATTAATTTCTTTTGCACAAAATTTTATTAAAATATTTGAAAATAATTGAATCCATGTGAAAAATTCCAATATTTTTGCAAATAATTGAATTCCTGACAAATTCTAATTTTTTTTGTAAATAATTTAATTCTTCTAAAAAAATTTTTAAAAAAGTGTTGATTTCAAATTAAAGTAAGAAAAAATTTAAATCAATTTATTTTTAATAAATGATTTTTCGAGAAATTGAAAATAATTTTTTTTTTTTGAATAATCATAATGTTCGAGTAATTCCTGTTAAATTGTATTAAAATTTTTAAATAATTTAAATCCTGCGATGAATTTTTTTTATTTCTGAAAATATTTAAATAGTTGCTGCAAATTTTATTAAAATTGTTAAAAATTATTTAATTTCTGCAAGGAATTTTATTATATTGGAAAATAATTGAATTTTTGCGAACGATTTTATAAGAATTTTATTTAAATAATTGAATTTCCGAGAATAAATTTATTACTTTTAAAAATAATTCAATTCTTGTGGTGAATATTGTTATTTATGAAAATAATTGAATTTTACAAAGAATTTTATTAAAAAGCTGTTAAAAATAATTGAATTTTTGGGAATAATTTTGTAATTTATCGAAATAATTGAATTCTTGGGAAGAATTTAATAAAAATTTTAAAGAATACTTGAATTATTTTTTTTAAAAATGCAATAAAAATTGTATTAAAAATAATTAATTTCTTTTAAACAATTTTATTAAAATGTTAAAAAATAATTGAATCCATTTGAAAAATTTGAATATTTTTGAAAATGATTAAATTTTTCAAAAGAATTTGAAATAATTTATTTCTTTGAGGAATTGAAATTCAATTTTTTAGAATAATTACATTTTTGGAGCAATTCCTGTAAAATTGTTTCAAAAATAATTGAGGTCCTGTTATTTATTTTATTGTTTATAAAAATAATTGAATTCCTGACTGGAATTTTATGATTTTTAAAAATAATTGAATTCCTGAGAAGAATTTTATTATATTTATGAAAATAATTGAATTCTTGTGAACGATTTTATAAGAATTTTTGTAAAATAATTGAATGTCTGTGAAAAATTTTGTTATATTTAAAAATAATTCAATTCTCCTTAAGAATTTAAAAAAAATTGTTTTAAGTAATAAATTTTTTTAGAAATGTAATAAATATTGGCAAAAATTTTATTCTTTTAATATAACTGAATTCTTATGGAAAACTTTATTTGTGAAAATAATTGAGTTTTTCCACGAATTTCATTATTTACGAAAATAATTCAATTATTCAGAAGAATTGTATAATAATTTCATTAAATAATTGATTTTTCGAAATTTTTCTCAAACTGTAATTCTAAATTAATTGAATTCCCAAGGAAATTTTATTATTTATATAAAAATAATTAAATTTTAGATTAATTACATCAATTTTTGTTTTAAATTTTGTTTTTTTTTGTTTCAAATTGGAATTCTTTTGCGAAATTTCACGAAAATAATACTAAATATTAAAAATAGAATTTCGAATATTTTTTGAAAATAATTGAATTCTTTTTTCTTATTTTGTTTTTGAAATGAAGTCTAGACTTTTTTCCCCTTGTACGGTAGAATTGTAATTTGTGAAATATTATGCAATTATAAAAAGATTACTATTGACTATAAAAATTTGAATAACAGGATTCAACTTCTGGGATATTTTTCAAGTTAAAATCATTTTTGAAAACGGATAACGAACTACCGGAAAATCAGATTAAAGCCCTTCAGCAGGTAATAGACAATAAAATGATATTTAAACACCATTTACTGTAATTATCCCTGGATAATTATTCTGAAGCTTCTAATCGATTATTAATGACACTCTAATTTCCCTCCTAATTGTTCAAATGTCTCGCCTAGGTGTGCACCAATAGAATTGTATTTCTCACCACCAGAAATGTAAGATTATTTTTTCACAGAATTTCACAATGTGAAATTAAATGCTTTAATGTTAAGAGAGAACTTAGAGCAAATGCATTTGGATTGTCTAAAAATAATCAGTATACAGGTATTTTGAGTTATCAGTAAGTAATTAAGTATGTTACAAATTTTTCATATTTTCAAACATCTGTATTCTAATCGGTTTCTCTGGAAAGTGTTATTAATTTTTTATTAATATTATATCTTTAAAAATTTATTTTTTATTAATATTATATTTTTAAAAATTAATTTTTTATTAATATTATATTTTTAAAAATTAATTTTTTATTAATATTATATTTTTAAAAATTAATTTTTAAAAATATAATATTAATAAAAAATTAATTTTTTATTAATATTATATTTTTAAAAACATGATTATTATTATATAGGTGTCACCTTCCTCTCAATAAACAGTTGTAATTTTTTTTTTTACTTATTTTAGCATAAGAAAATTTGAGACTGTTGGCTATTTACGAACTTTAAATGCGAAAACTTATGAGGTGAAGGAAACTTTAAAAACAGAGTATATCGATACTTCTGGTAGTACACTGCTACCACAAGTTCTTATCACTGGAATTGTCCTTAGTTTTTTAATATTCTTTCTGGAAATAATGTTCGACTTGTACAAAAGGAAGAAGAGTTCAAAGAAGAAACTCAGAAATTTAATGTTAGATCAAGAACAAAAGGAAATTATTATTAGGAATAAAATAAGAATGCATAAATGTAAACACTATTGAAATAAAAATATTTATGAATTTTTAATCATTTTTTGCAATTTTTTTCGGCAATTTACTTATTTAAATACGAAAAATCTAATTTTTTATAATAATTTAGTCCGTCAATTTTTGTTTTCAAAGGTAGAATACCTTTTATTTTTTTTTCTTCAAGGTAGAATATTTGCAAAAATTTTAATAAACAAATTCGTAAAAGTAACTTTTTAAAAATATTACTAAATAATTTTTCAAAATACACAAAGTTTTATAATTCAATATAATTAAAAAATGGCCATAAAATTGAAATTTGGTAGAATTCTTTTAAAAATAATTTAAATTTAGTAAAACTTTTGAAAAATAATTCAAAATTTGACAAATGTTTTATTAAAATAATTGATTTTTTAAAAATACAAAAAAAAATTAATCAAATCTTTCCAAGAATTTTAATTATATAAATTATTTCTAAAAAATTTTAAAATAAAAAATAAATAAATTGATAATAATTTAATTTAATAAACAAAAATATTCATTTATATTAAATTAAATTTATTAATTATTATTATTATTAATTTATTATTATTACCTATTATTATTATTATTATTATTATTATTATTATTATTATTTATTATTTATTAATTTATTTTAAATTTAAATTCTAAAATAAAAAAAAATAAATTGATAATAATTTAATTTAATAAATAAATTTTAATTTTCTTTATTGGAAGGTAATTGAATCTTAAAAAATTATAATAAAACAATTAGTTTTCTATAAATGTCATTAAGGTAATTTTTCGAAAATAATAGAAGAATTTTTCTAAAAAAAATTCTTATTGAAGAACTTTAATTGAAAATTTTGAATATATGATTATTTTCTCCAAAATGTTGACAATAATTCTGAAAAATTTTAATTTTTTATTTTGTGTCTACAATCTTTGGAAAATATTAAAAATAACAGAATTTAAAAAAAATTAGAACGTAATAATTCAGAGAATTACTTTTTTCTCAAATTATTTTAATATTATTTTTAAAATATATTAAAATATTTTTCGTTAAGTTTCATTTTTATTGAATTTACACTTGAACATTATTCATTAAAATTTTTGAGAATTTAATATTATTTTGAAAAATTTCAATTAAAATTCGTTAAAAGTTAATTTTGAAAAATTGTAATAAAATACTTGAATAGATGATTTAGTTTGAATTAAATTTTACATAATTTTAATTATTCAAAATCTTTTTAATTGTAGTATTTGAAAAATTTACATAAAAAACTTATTAAAAAATAAATTTCCAAATATTTGTCTATTATACTTTTTAAACTAATAAAAGTCGAAATAAGTTGCATTTTATAGTAAAAATATTAAAAAATTCTAGAAAATTAATTGAATTTTGAAAGACTTACGTTCAAATTTTTGTAAGTATTTAGAAATTTTAAGCAAATAAAGAACAATAATTTGTTAAATATTTATTTTACAAAAGTTATTAAAATTTGAAAAAATTAATTTGGAAATTTTTGAAAAATTCTAATTAAAATTTTTTTTGATGAAAAAAGTACTTGAATTCTCCATAATAATTTTAACAAATTGAAACAATTGGAAATGTTGTAAAATTTTATATTTCAAAGAATTTTATTTTTTCCTCTTTAAAAATTGTCCTCAATTTTAATTATATTTTTGAAAATATATAATTTTATCAAATTACAAAAATTATTCTATTTAAATAATTCAATTTTCGTAATTGAATTCTCATAGGAATTGATTTAAGAAAAATTTAAGTTAAAATTTCAAAAAATAATTGAATATTTAAACCGTTATAATAGGAATTTTAGGAAATAATTAAATTTTAAAAGGTTTTTAAATTAGGTTCCTTGAAAATTTTATAGGGAAGCAAAAGTTTAAAAATATAAGGATTTTTATTTTAAAAAATTATTAACCAAATGATTCTTCTTTAAAAATTATTAAAGTTTTTCAAGAATTTTATTAAAAAATTCTAAAGAAATAATTGAATTTTCGATGAATTACAGTTGGAAATTTTAGAAATAATATTTCATGAGGTTTTTCATTGAAATTATTTGAAATTTTAATTCCTCGGGAAAAATGAATAATGAGTTTAAAAATTTCTAGTAATTTTAAAAAATTTTTATTTAACAAAAAAGTAGTAAAGTTTTGAAAAAGTTAATTTTGAAAAATTGTAATAAAATAGTTGAATAGATGATTGAGTTTGATTTAAATTTTACAGAATTTCGATTATTTAAAATCTTTTTAATTGTAATATTTGAAAAATTTAATTAGAAAACTTATTCAAAGCTAAACTTTTAAAAGATTTGTCTATTATACTTTTTATGATAATAAAAGTCGAAATAAATTGCATTTTATGCTAAAAATATGGAATTATTGTCGCATAATTTGGAAGAAAAGTCGAAAAAGTCGCAATTTTTTAATGAAAGTCGATAAGAGTGGCATTATTTGAAATTTGAAAATAGTCGAAGAAAGTCGTAAAATTCATAAAATTCATAAAATTCAGGAAATTCATAAAATTCAGGAAATTCATAAAATTCATAAAATTCATAAAATTCATAAAATTCAGGAAATTCATAAAATTCAGGAAATTCATAAAATTCATAAAATTCATAAAATTCATGAAATTCATAAAATTCATGAAATTCATAAAATTCATAATATCCGAGGCCTGTAAAAATTATTCGGCACGTACATAAAAAATTCTAGATCACATCTATAAAAATTACACGAAATTACCGAAAATACAGAAACGTTCCCCTAATCTCGATTTTTATCGCGTCAAAATTAATTATTTTATCGCACTTCTATCTATTGAGCACTAAAAATATTTTCAATAATTGCAAGCAATGAAAAACGTAGTCTTAGTAATTAATCGAATTGGACTGCTATGAATAATTAAACAACAGTCATGGTGTATTGTTTGCTGGATCATAATAGTTTGTTATTGCACATTGTCGCAGGTGCATCAGAAGGAACCTAGAAAACATTCATTTCGTTCCCATTAATTTTTAATGATTTTAAATAAACAATTTGAATTTACTCAATATTTAGTTATATTTTAGACAATTTTTTTTTTTAATGCAAAGTGTAAAAGTGTATTTTATTCTTTTATTAGGAATTTTTATGTTCACTAGTGTTTCAAAACAAAATGCTGCTTCGCAAGACAGGTCACTTGCTTCTGCAATTTTTCAAATTCGTTTATTGTACGATGCGTCCTCTGTGACTGTTATTCAAAGTCATAATACAGAAGGTAAGCTTAGCTATAATAAAAGTACAAAATATTTTTACCTCACGAACGAAAATAATTAACTAATTTTCCAGAAACAAACGAAATTCTTCTTCTTTTTGTTTTATTAAAATTAACACACAAATTCTGAAAGAAATGTTCATGTTTCATTCTTCAAAACATTGAAATTCGAAACCTTTTTTGAAATTATTTATAAAAGTATTATCGCTATTTTTATATTAAGAATATTGTTAAACTGTAATTTTCTAAAAAATTATTTTTTTTCAATTCGATTATTATTTTCTTAAATTTCCAACAAAAACTCTTCTCGAAATCAACTGTTTGTAATAATTTTTGAGAAATTATTATTAAATGTTAATACATTTTGTAAAAATCTAAGTGTTTTAAAATTGATCAATTAATTTAAAAATTTGGTAAAATATTTTTCGATTTTTGGAAGATGTTTTCTTTTACCTTTAAACTTCTTCCAGAAATCGAAAAATATTTTATTAAATAATTGTGGAAGAATTTACTAAATATTAATTTAAAAATTGAAAACTTTTTTTTGCAGAAATTTATTTCCTGACGAATATCATAAAGGAACTTTCTGTTCTTGGTATATCGGGGCAGGCAACAAATTTTATGAAACTCGCCAAATTGAACGCTTATAATGGAATATATTTGAAAAAACAACTCTATGTTGTTCTTCTCGCAAGTGTTGAATCAGTTCATAAATTGGAAAACTTCACCCAAACTAGAGATGTATCGGGAAATTCATGGTTCCTAATTTTCAAAAATTCGGGTGAAGAGAAACCATTGGAGGATTATTGCTCGAATCCTCGGGGCAATCCACTGAACCTGAGATTTGATACGAGGATGATAGTGAAATGCTACGACGATCCAGTTCTTCGCGAATGGTACTCTTTGTACGGGAACGATACCCAATTTTTTAACATAGCCACTTGGAAGGAAAAAAATAATTTCAAATTCCTAGTAAAAAATAAATATCTCTATTTGAGAAGAAATAATGTCGGTGGAGTCTCCTTGCAGTTGAAACCTTTTCTCGTATGCTTTTTTTCACTTCTTTATATCTACTTCTGTCTCATAATGTTCGCTCCATTATGAAAAAAAATTGCTTTTTAAATTGAAAATTCTCAACTAAAATGTAATTTATATATTTAAAATTTTTCCAGAATCAGAAAATAAATATAGATTCGAAAATCTTGTATAAATTGTACAGTACAGTGATTCACGATATCTCGGAGAATATAAATTTCACATTAGAAGCCAATGAGGAGGAAAATAATCACACGCTAAAAAATAATTTCCATCTGAGGAAAAATGAACTATTAGATGAATTAAAGAAGAATAACACTAATCTTATTATTTCGAATATATGGAAAGATAGCGAAAGATTAAACTACATAGATTTCACGCCGCCTTTAACAGGAACTCTTTTGATTATTTGCATTAATAAATCAAATTATGTCAGCAAAGAGTACTGGATATACTTAGAGGTATGATTTTTAAATTATAAAAATTTCCCTTTATTTGCACTTTTATATTATTTATTATTATAATTTATTATTATAATCTATTATTATAATCTATTCAGGTCTCGGATCGTCTTTAAAACAAAAAAACAGTCGCTTTAGTCGCATATAAATTTACAACAAAAGTATAACGAAAAGTAGCATAAAACTTGCGAAAAAGTCATAAAAAAGTCGCATGAAATTTTAGAAATAAAACAACAATAAGGAAATACAAAATTGTCAAACTTGTAAAAAAATCACATTTCTTTACACACAATTTTTTAATTAATATTTAGTAAATTCTTCCACAATTATTTAATAAAATATTTTTCGATTTCTGGAAGAAGTTTAAAGGTAAAAGAAAACATCTTCCAAAAATCGAAAAATATTTTATTAATTTTTAAATTATTTAATCAATTTTAAAAAACTTAGATTTTTACAAAATGTTAAAAATAATATCTCAAAAATTATTACAAATAGTTTATTTCTTAACAGTTACATTAATAACAAACAATCGGAAATAAAATTTTTAAAAATTTAATAAAATTCGTAGCAAAAATTTAATTAGGTATTTTTAACATTTTTTTGAAAAATTCTCTTTTGAATGTCAATTATTTTTATAAATAATAAAATTCTTCTTCTAAATTCAATTATTTAACAAAAATTTTAATAAAATTCTTGTCAAAATTTCAATTATCTTTATAAATAATAAAATTCATTCTAGAAATTCAATTATTTTCAAAAGTAATAAAACTCTTCGCAGAAATTTAATTATGATCAAACATTTTTTTTTTTAATTTTTCGTCAAAATTTTATAAATAATAAAATTCATCATAAAAATTTAATTATTTTCAAAAGATCTGATAAAATTTTTTGCAAAATATTCAATTATCTTCGAAAGTATAAAAATTCTTTACAAAAATTCAATTATTTTTTTTTTAATTTTTCGTCCAAATTTTATAAATAATAAAATTCATCATAAAAATATAATTATTTTTAAAAGATCTGATAAAATTTTTTGCAAAATATTCAATTATCTTCGAAGGTAAGAAAATTCTTTACAAAAAGTCAATTATTTTCAAATTTTTTTTTTAAATTCTCAAAATTTCAATTTCGTTTATAAATATCAAAATTTCTTTTACAAAATTCAATTACTTTTAAATATTTCTAGAAAAAATCTGTTCAAAATTTCAATTATCTTTGTGAATAATTAAATTCTTCCCTGAAATTCATTGATTTGCAGAGAATTTTAATAAAATTCTTCGCAGAAATTCAATTATTTTCAAAATTTTTTTTTAATTTTTACCTTAAAATTTGTAATATTTTCATAAAGAATAAAATTCATCCTGGAAATTCAATTATTTTCAAATTTTTTTTTTAAATTCTTAAAATTTAAATTTTGTTCATAAATATTAAAATTCTTCTGCAAAATTCAATTACTTTTAAATATTTCTAGAAAAAATCTGTTCAAAATTTCAATTTAACTTTGTGAATAATAAAATTCTTCCCTGAAATTCATTTATTTGCAAAGAATTTTAATAAAATTCGTCTCTGAAATTCAATTATTTTCAAAAGTAATAAAATTCTTCGCAGAAATTCAATTATTTTCAAATTTTTTTTTAAATTTTACCATAAAATTTGTAATGTTTTCCTAAAGAATAAAATTCATCCTGGAAATACAATTATTTTCAAAAGTTCTGATACAATGTTTTAAAAAATTCAATTATCTTGAAAAGTAAAGAAATTCTTCACAGCAATTCAATTATTTTCAAAAAATTTTTTTTTTAATTCTCTTCAAAATTTCAATTATCTTTGTAAATATCAATATTCTTCTGCAAAATTCAATTACTTACGAAAGTTTTATAAATTTTTTCCCCATAATTCAATTATTTTCATAAAAAACGGTGAAATTTTTTTTTATAAAGTCTTATGATATAAAATAATGAATTTATCACTCGGTCATGTTTTATTATAAGTTGTTTAATTACAAATAGGTTTGAATTTGAATATTTTGAAGAGTTTTAATTTCTATGGAAAAATAATAATTAAATATTTATTTATAAAAGGAGTTATTGATGTTTTCGAAAAATTTGTAAATAAATGTAACAGAACATTTTTTTGACTCAAACTTTTTTGTTTAAATTTAAAAAATTGTTTAAATTTAATTCGTATTTCAGTAAAAAAGAATCTCGAAAAAGTCGCATTTTTTCACAAAAAAGACGAAAAAAATCACATTTCTCTAGAAAAGTCGAAAAAAGTCGAAAAAGTCGCACAATCCGAGCCCTGTCTATTATTATAATTTATTCGAAAAATTTAAATAATTTACTCAAAAATATCTCCAATTTTTCAATGAAAATGATACAAAAAAAATGAAAAAACAATTATAAATTAAATGTATTTACAGTAAATTTTTCTTTAAAAATCCTTTTAATGTGGAAATTATATGTTTTTTATTTTCTAGTGTTAATTTTTTTTCTCACTCTTTAGATACTTATCTTCAAGTTTTAATTTTGTAAAATATTTTTTTCACTTAATTGAAAGAAGCTAGAAAGGAAATCTTTAGTTTCAAAAAATTTTTTTAAATATAAATTTAAACTTTTAGAACAGAAAAAATATTGCTTTCTTTGAATATTGAAAGATTGAAAGTTTTAACAAAAGCGTATATTTCAATTTTCAGCCGTTCCATTTTCATAGTTGGATGGTTATGATTTTCTTTATTCTCATGTTGCCGATATTTTTAACAGTAATAAAAATAAATCTTACATGTTCTGAAAATAAAGACGTCAATTGGAAGAGACTTATTTATGAAAATTCTTTTCATGTCTGGCAAATGGTTTGTCTTCAAGGCTCAAGTGGTGCGAGACAAAAATTATAAAATAATAATAATATTTTTTCTCATGGCTTTAAAATTTATTTTTCAATAATAATGATATTACATTATTAATAACTCATTGTATAAGTTTTAAAAGATTTAATTTTATAATTTTTTTTTAAATCTTTCATTTGTTTTAAGGTTGATTTTAACTTGCTGCAATCATGGGGAAAACGACCTTAAAGCGAATGTTAGTTTTACTATTTATTTTATTTATTTAATTACATATTATTGTTTACTTATTATTATTATTATTATTACTATTATTATTATTATTATTATTATTATTATTATTATTATTATAACTATTATTATTATTTATAATGATAATAGTATTTATTATTATTTATTATTTTATTATTTATTTATTATTAGTTTTATTTTATTTTTGTTTACAGAATTTCCAAATGAGGATCCATTGAGGCTGACTTATGTTTCCATTCTAGTAACGTCATTAATTATCTCTTTAATTTTCTCCGGATCGCTGATAAGTTGTCTAAATCAGCCACTAACATTTCCCTTTTTCGAATCTTTGGAAGATTTTGTAAAAGACGGAACCTACAGATTGTCGGTTTTGATGAATGGCTATTGTCAGTCTCTCATATTGGTAAATTCATATTATTATAATTCAAATTTTCTATATGACAAATATTTATGAAAGAAATTTTTAAAAAAAGCGTCAAATTTAATAATTTTCAATTATATTTTATATCAGAATTCAACCTATGAGGCGTTTAATAATTTAAGGCCGTTTTTAAGAAAACATAACGAATTGCCGAAAAATCAATATGAAGGCATTTGGCAGGTAATGTAACGTGGAAAAATTACAATTCGGGTAATTTTTTAAAAATTCAATAAATTTTTTCTTGAAATTTTTTATTAAAAGTATTCGCAGAAATTACAATTCTGTAATTTTTTAAAATTCAATAAATTTTTTCTTGAAATTTTTAATTAAAAGTATTCAAAAAAATTACAAATCTGTAATTTTTTAAAAATTCAATAACTTTTTTCTTGAAATTTTTTATTAAAAGTATTCAGAAAAATTACAATTCTGTAATTTTTTAAAAATTCAATAAATTTTTTCTTGAAATTTTTAATTAAAAGTATTCGCAGAAATTAAATTATTTTTTTATGAAAAAACTAGATTATTCATAATATAAAATATGTAATATTGTTTCAGTTTCACAAAAATCTAAATTTTCAGTAAGATTACAATTTAAAAATTTTTTGAGAAATTTAATACTGTAAATTAAATTTTTAATTAAAAGTCAATTTTGAATTAATATTACACTTGAAAAGTTATAAAAGAGAATTCAATTATTTGAATGTAAAAATGAATAATTTATTAATTATTTGAAATTTTGAATATTTCTTAAAAAGATGAATTATTATAAAGAATTATCTCACAAATTTCTAAAAATAATTGAATTTTTTCAAAAAATTGTAATAAAAATTTTTAAGAATATTTGCATTTTTGGGGGGGAAATAAAAAAAAATTGTATAAAAATTAATTGAAATTTTGTGATACGTTTTATTATGTATAAAAATCATTCAATTCTTGCAAAGAATTTTGTACAAAAAAAATATTTTTAATTTATTTTGTTTGAAAAATGTTAGGAAAATTGAATTGAATTGCTGTAAAAAATTTTTTATTTACGAAAATAATTGAATTTGTATCTAAAGTATTTTATTGTATTCAAGAAAATAATTGAATTTCAATGAAGAATTTTTATTATTTATATGAATATTTGATTTTTTACAAATTTTTTTTAATTTAATTGAAATTCAATTCTTATATAGAATTTTACTAAAATTTTGGAAAATAATTGAATTTCATCGAAGAATTTTCATTATTTATATGAATATTTGTTTTCTAATAGTTTTTTAAATTTAATTTAAATTCAATTCTTACATAGAATTGTCTAAAATATAGGAAAATAATTGAATTTCATGGAAGATTTTTAATTATTTATATGAATATTTGTTTTATAATAATTTTTTTTAATTTAATTTAAATTCAATTCTTACATAGAATTTTACCAAAGTATTGGAAAATAATTGAATTTCTGCGAAGAATTTTATTGAAATTATATTTAAAATAATTGACTTTATATCTAAAGTATTTTATTGCATTCAACAAAATAATTGAGTTTCAATGAAAAAATTTGATTATTTATATCATTTTTTGATTTTTACAAGTTTTTTAAAAAATTTAATTGACATTCAATTCTTATATAGAAAATTACTAAAATTTTGGAAAATAATTGAATTTCATGGAATATTTTTCATTATATATATGAATATTTGTTTTTTTATAGTTTTTTTTAAATTGAATTTAAATTCAATTCTTACATAGAATCTTACTAAAATATTGGAAAATAATTGAATTTCATGGAAGATTTTTAATTATTTATATGAATATTTGTTTTATAATAGTTTTTTTTAATTTAATTTAAATTCAATTCTTACATAGAATTTTACCAAAGTATTGGAAAATAATTGAATTTCTGCGAAGAATTTTATTGAAATTATATTTAAAATAATTGACTTTATATCTAAAGTATTTTATTGCATTCAACAAAATAATTGAGTTTCAATGAAAAAATTTGATTATTTATATCATTTTTTGATTTTTACAAATTTTTTTAAAAATTTAATTGAAATTCAATTCTTATATAGAAAATTACTAAAATTTTGGAAAATAATTGAATTTCATGGAAGATTTTTAATTATTTATATGAATATTTGTTTTATAATAGTTTTTTTTAAATTTAATTTAAATTGAATTCTTACATAGAATTTTATTACATTCAACAAAATAATTGAACTTATCTAAAGTATTTTATTACAATTTAAGAAAATAATTGAATTCCAGCGAAAAATTTTATTATTTATTTGAATAATTGAATTTTTACAAATTATTTTTGAAAAAGTTTAATAAAAATTAATTGAAAATTGTATTTCAAATAATATTGAATTCCTGTCAAAAAATTTATTATTTTTGAAAATAATTGTTTACAAAGAGCTTCGTTATAGAATTCTTTTAAATATAATAATTGAATTATTCTATTAAATCTGTCTGGAATTTTCGCATTATTTCGAATAATTATTATTCCGATAATTGAATTTCAGACAAGATTATTAAATCATATATATTATTTGTGCGGAAATAGTTCAATTTTTACCCAATATTTTCATTATTTGGAAAAATAATAGAATTTCAGACAATATTTTTATTTATATTTACGAAAATATTTTACTAAATATTTTCATTATTTGGAAAAATAATAGAATTTCAGACAAGATTTTTATTTATATTTACGAAAATAATTGAATTTCAGCTGAGAATTTTTATTATTTGTGGAAATAATTCAATTTTGACCCAAGATCTTTATTATTTGAGAAAGTCGTAGAATTGTCACAAAGTTTAAAAAAATTTTTTTTAAAATAATAATTGAATTATTTTTTAAAACATTTTTTAAATTTTTTGTGAATAGTCTCTTTATGTTTGACTATAAAACTGTCACGAAGAACTATTTTTTTCGATTTCGAGAATATGATTCTAAATCCAAAAATTATTTAAGCAATAATATTTTAAAATTATTATTATTATTATTATTATTATTTTTAATTTATTTTTTTTCAATCTACTTTTATAATGTTTTATAAATAACATAACTTTTAATTATTTTTAACTGTCTAGACATGCGAACTGTTTATTCGAACTGTTTTGTTTTTTAAAGGTGAAATATATTTTTAGAGTCTAAACATAAAAACAGACTGATTTTTCTATATTTGAAGTTTTACTATTCAAAAATAGTAAAAGTTACTTTATTTTGTTTCTTTGTAAAAATAAGGGAATGTCATAGTCGATTATAGACTTTTTCATTGAATAGCTGACTCGCTGAGTTTGACACCTCCTTGAGAATAGTTTATAATTTATCTCTTCTGTTTGATACGTCAATGCTTTGATTTTTACTAATCTTTCATTATAGGTTTGTCACAGTAGAACTGCTTTTCTCGACATTAGAGACGTTTTATCGTATTCGAACATGACTTCACTTTGTAATTTTAAATGCTTTCGACTAAAACGAGAATTTGGCTCAAATGCATTTGGAATGTCCAAGAACAATCAGTATACGGACATTCTTAAATATTAGTAAGTAGCTTTATTCAACAACCATGTGAATTATGCTGCTAACTCTTTGCATCATCAATTGCTGTCGTATTAATTACTATTACATTATTATTCATATTATTCATATTATTATTCATATTATTATTCATATTATTATTCGTATTATTATTCATATCACGGTAAATCGTTAGGTATTAAAATAACACCAAAAAGGATTAAAATAATCCAATTTAGTGTTACTTTATTCCATTTTGGTGTTATTTTAATACCTAACGATTTACCGTGATTATTATTCGTATTATTATTCATATTATTATTCGTATTATTATTCATATTATTATTCATATTATTATTCATATTATTATTCATATTATTATTCGTATATTATTATTCATATTATTATTCATATTATTATTCATATTATTATTCGTATTATTATATTTTGCTTCTATTTTATTAATTTTTCTAAATTTAATAATTTGGAATTATTAAATTTCCAATTTTAATAAATCCACAGCATTAGTCAATATGAGACCAAAGGCTACTTGAACAACCTAAAGCGTAAAATTTATAAACTAAAGGAAGATTCGCCAAAAATTGCCAAAAGGAATGACACCTTTGGCAGTGTATTGCCAGCACCATTTTTCATAACTATAATTGCCCTAAGTTTGTCAATACTACTTGTTGAGAAAATATTCCACGCATACTGCCTTCGAAGAGAGGATGAGAATTTAAAAATAAACCGTCGAAAATTAACTCTGAAACAAAGAGTAAAAAATCTCCTAATTGCGAGCAGATAGTTATTAAGTGCAATATGATTACTACCCTATTATTTGGAAACTAAATCCTAATCATTCACGATCTAGCGATTGTTATCAAACTTGGACATTGTGTCCAATTACCAACCCGCACTTGACAACAGAGGGGTTTTCAAAATACTCCTTTTTTCAAACTGCCTATAATGAATCAGAAGGGAAATGAATAATTTAATTAATTAACTTGAAATGAAAGTGAATAATAATCGAAAGTAGGATCTTAGTTTTAGTATGATGGATGAAACGAGAAAGTTTGTTTTGGAAAAATATTTTCAGTATGTTGCGAGTGCGGATTAAAAGACAAGAAAACTTACAGGAGATTACTTGGAAAATTGTGTAGAGATAGAAATTAAAAATGCTAAAAATTTTACATTTGCTAGTAATTGTAAATACTGTGATTGTAAATACTGTAATTGTAAATACTGTGATTGTAAATATTAGCCTAGTGGAAGCAACTGTATATGAAAGGAATTATGCATCTCTAATTTCGTCAATATGTTCATTGTACGATGCATCTTCTGTAATCGTGATTCGAAATCGTCCAACGGAAGGTATTATTGCTCCAAACTAAATTCAGTTCATTGAAATCGTTATCGATTTTTTAAGGATGAAACTAAATTTAGTTTTCTTTTAAGTTTCATATAATAATAAATAGATTCAAACAGATTTGTTTTTCAAGAAAACGAAACTTAACTGTGAGACTTAACTTCTTAACCTTTGCAGACACTAAAATACTATCAACGCTGATGAAGGAACTTTCCGTTCTTGGCATCTCGTCACAGGCGACAAACTTTCTGCATGTTTCCAAATTGAATAGTTATCAGGCAAAGTTTTTGAAAAAGCAACTTTATGTTCTTCTTCTGGCAACTGTTGAAGCAGTTCGGGACTTGGAAAACTACACCCAAGATATACATGTGTCGGAAATTTCGTGGTTCGTTATTTTTAGAAATTGGAGTGGAGCGAAACCACTGGAGGATTATTGCTCGAATCCTCGGGGCAATCCACTGAACCTGAGGTTTGACACAAGGATGATAGTGAAATGCTATGACGATCCAATTCTTCACGAGTGGTACTCTTTGTACAGGAACGATACGCAAATTTTTGACATAGCCACTTGGAACGTAACAGAAGGTTTCAAATTGCTAATAAAGAATAAATTTCTCTACTCTCGAAGGAATGATGTCGGTGGAATAACTTTACGCGTGAGTTCAATAAATGTGAGTATTAACTAATAGAATTCTTAAAAATTATTTACATTACAATTTAATTATTTTCTAAAATTTAAAACGAAAATTCTTCTCTAAATCAAATATTTTACAATCTCTTAATGATATTTTTAAGGATTTTTAAATAATCTCTGACACTTTGCAGAAACATATTTTGTTTCAAATTCAATTTCACAAAATTCCCATTATTCGAAAATTTATCAATTAAATACAATGTGAGAAAAATTTTCGTAATTTTCCCAAAAAAAAATTTAGGAAGCCAATATTCCAGTAATTATTTTAAAAAATTGACTAATAAAAGTAAATTCTATGTAAGAATTAGATTTAAATTAAATTTAAAAAACTATTATAAAACTATTATTCATTAAACTATTATTCATATAAATAATGAAAATTCTTCGATGAAATTCAATTATTTTCCAATATTTTAATAATATTCTATGTAAGAATTGAATTTAAATTAAATTAAAAAAACCATAAAAAACAAATATTCATATAAATAATTAAAAATCTTCCATGAAATTCAATTATTTTCCAAAATTTTAGTAATTTTCTATATAAGAATTGAATTTCAATTAAATTTTTAAAAAAATTTGTAAAAATCAAAAAATGATATGAATAATAAAATTTTTTCCCTGAAACACAATTATTTTGTTGAATGTAATAAAATACTTTAGATATAAAGTCAATTATTTTGAATATAATTTCAATAAAATTCATCGCAGAAATTCAATTATTTACCAATATTTTAGTAAAATTCTGTGTAAGAATTGAATTTAAATTAAATTTAAAACAACTATTATAAAACAAATATTCATATAAATAATGAAAATTCTTCGATGAAATTCAATTATTTTCCAATATTTTAATAATATTCTATGTAAGAATTGAATTTAAATTAAATTAAAAAAACTATTAGAAAAACAAATATTCATATAAATATATAATGAAAAATTTTCCATGAAATTCAATTATTTTACAAAATTTTAGTAAATTTCCATATAAGAATTGAATTTCAATTAAATTTTTAAAAAAATTTGTAAAAATCAAAAAATGATATAAATAATAAATTTTTTTCCCTGAAACTCAATTATTTTGTTGAATGTAATAAAATACTTAAGATATGAAGTCAATTATTTTGAATAAAATTTCAATAAAATTCTTCGCAGAAATTCAATTATTTTGCAATATTTTAGTAAAATTCTGTGTAAGAATTGAATTTAAATTAAATTAAAAAAAACTATTAAAAAAACAAATATTCATATAAATAATAAAAATCTTCCACGAAATTAAATTTTTTTCAAAATTTTAGTAATTTTCTATATAAGAATTGAATTTCAATTAAATTTTTTAAAAAATTTGAAAAATCGAAAAATAATATGAATATTAAAATTTTATCCCTGAAACACAATTATTTTGTTGAATTTAATAAAATACTTTGGATATAAAGTCAATTATTTTAAATATAATTTCAATAAAATTCATCGCAGAAATTCAATTATTTTCCAATATTTTAGTAAAATTCTGTGTAAGAATTGAATTTAAATTAAATTTTAAAAAAACTATTATAAAACAAATATTCATATAATTAATTAAAAATCTTCCATGAAATTCAATTATTTTCCAAAATTTTAGTAAAATGCTATATAAAAAATTGAATTTAAAATAAATTTAAAAAAAACTATTATAAAACAAATATTCATATAAATAATTAAAAATCTTCGTTGAAATTCAATTATTTTCTTGAATACAATAAAATACTTTAGATCCAAATTCAATTATTTTCGTAAATAATAAATTTTTTACAGCAATTCAATTCAATTTTCCTAACATTTTTCAAACAAAATAAATTAAAAATATTTTTTTATACAAAATTTTTTGCAAGAATTGAATGATTTTTATAAATAATAAAATGTATCACAAAATTTCAATTAATTTTTATTGATTTCCCCCAAAAAATGCAAATATTCTTGAAAATTTTTATTAAAAATTTTTGAAAAAATTCAATTATTTTTAGAAATTTGTGAGATAATTCTTCATAATAATTCATCTTTTTAAGAAATATTAAAAATTTCAAATAATTAAAAAACTATTCATTTGTACATTCAAATAATTGAATTCTCTTTTATAGCTTTTCAAGTTTAATATTAATTTAAAATTTACTTTTAATTAAAAATTTAATTTACAGTATTAAATTTCTCAAAAAATTTTTAAATTGTAATCTTACTGAAAATTTATATTTTTGTGAAACTGAAACAATATTACATATTTTATATTATGAATATAATCTAGTTTTTTCATAAAAATATAATTTAATTTCTGCGAATACTTTTAATTAAAAATTTCAAGAAAAAATTTATTGAATTTTTAAAAAATTACAGAATTGTAATTTTTCTGATTACTTTTAATTAAAAATTTCAAGAAAAAATTTATTGAATTTTTAAAAAATTACAGAATTGTAATTTTTCTGAATACTTTTAATAAAAAATTTCAAGAAAAAAGTTATTCGTTATGTTTTCTTAAAAACGGCCTTAAATTATTAAACGCCTCATAGGTTGAATTCTGATATAAAATATAATTGAAAATTATTAAATTTGACGCTTTTTTTAAAAATTTCTTTCATAAATATTTGTCATATAGAAAATTTGAATTATAATAATATGAATTTACCAATATGAGAGACTGACAATAGCCATTCATCAAAACCGCCAATCTGTAGGTTCCGTCTTTTACAAAATCTTCCAAAGATTCGAAAAAGGGAAATGTTAGTGGTTGATTTAGACAACTTATCAGAGATCCGGAGAAAATTAAAGAGATAATTAATGACGTTACTAGAATGGAAACATAAGTCAGCCTCAATGGATCCTCATTTGGAAATTCTGTAAACAAAAATAAAGTACAACTAATAATAAATAAATAATAAAATAATAAATAGTAATGAATACTATTATCATTATAAATAAATAATAATAGTAATAATAATAATAATAATAATAATATAATTAAAATAAAAAAATAAAAATGTAAAATTTTTTTGATTCATGTGGAGAATTTTATAAAAATCTTTATAAATAATTGACATTTTTCAAAAAATTTTATAAAATTTTGTATATTAAACAATTGAACTCACGTGAAAATTTTATTATTTATGAAAATAATTGAATTATTTCAAAGAAATTTATTAAAAATTTCATAAATTATTGAATTTCTGTGAAATTTTTAACAAGAATCTGACAACGAATTTTATTCAAGTTCATAAAAATAATTGAATTTCAAAGAAGAATTGTATTATTTATAGAGATAATTGAAATTTTGACGAGAATTTTTAAAAAAGTTTTGAACATAATTGAATTTTCGAGAAGAATTTTTTTATTTTTTAAGATATTATTGAAATGACCAGAATTTTTTTTAATTTTTGAATATAATTGAATTTCTGCGAAAAATTTAATTACCTTTGAAAATAATTGAATTTCTGTAATTATTTGTAACTTTTCCAAAATGAAATTTTTTTTAGTATTTTTAATTAAAATTCTTTTATCAATCTAGTATTTATGAAAATTGTAAATATTATTCATTACATAATTTATAAGTCATAATTTTATGATAGTTCTTTGAAAAATTAAATTATTTAAAAAGAAATTATTGTCTAAAATAGAAAAAATTCAAGGTTTTTTAATTAAAATTCGTGGTTATTTTTATAGTTTACAAGGCAAACAAAAAGAACATGAAAATTTAGTTTTTTCATGAATTTTTGAAATTCGATTTTTTTCAGTACTTTTACTAAAAATCTCTGACTTCCCGACCAATTTTACTTTCCCTGACTTTTCCCTGAATTCCCTGACTTCACTGACCTGTGGCAACCCTGGTTTTGTATTAGAATAATACAATGTTTTTAATGTTTTTTTTTAATGTTTTAAAAGAATGATAATTAATTATTAAATTAATTTAATTTGAGTGCACTTAATTAATTAATTTGAGTTTCAACTTTACAGAATTCATCAGTAGTTGGAGGTCATAAAAATTTAGATGGTTTTTATGTTAAAGTATTTGACACTATCTCGAAGACAATAAACTTTAAGTACAATCTAACTATTATAAAATCTAAAAGTAGTAAATGGAATGAGACCGGTGGTATAATAAACGAATTGTACAACAACAGAACTGACATTGCAGTCGATAATGTGGTAATGACGAAGGGCAGATTGAACTACGTGGATTTTGCCTCACCAATAAGTACATCGCCTCTCGTTCTTTGCATTAAAGAAACAAACGTTAAAAGACAATGTCTGGAATACTTCAAGGTATTCAAATAATTTTTTTACTCATTTCCTTTTATTCATTTCAATGAAATAAATTCATTAATCTTTCCATTAAAACACTGAATTATTTTCAAGACATTTCATCCTCGTATTTGGATGGTGATTTTACTATTTATTCTCACGGTGCCTATTGTTTTGACAATAATCAATGTACACGAAAATCGTAATGAATTCTACAATTGGAAGAAGCATCTTCAGGATAATTTCTTTAATGTTTGGCGAATGATTTGTCTTCAAGGAGCAACGGGTATGGAAAAATGAGGGGAAAAAGAAAAAAAATTTCCACTATATAAATATGTAAAAGAATGAAAATTTTCAGACTTTCCACAAGATGATCCCTTGAGAATGACTTGGTTCACAATGTTCGCAACAGCATTGATAATTTCCTTAATCTACTCTGGATCGTTGATTAATTATTTAACAATAAACTCATCTGTCCCCGTATTCACGTCCTTGGACAGCTTCATAAAAGATGGCAGTTACAAATTAGTGGTTTTGAAAAATAAATTTTTACATAATGAAATACAGGTAAATTGAGAGTTAATTCTTCATACCTAAAGTCCGAAAATCGTACCATAAAAACTAATTACAAAAAGTCGTTCATATTTAGGCTGGGGAAAATTAATAATTTGTTAAAATTTTTATTATCAAAGTAAAATCTCAAATGAAACCTAATTACAGAATACGTCGGCCAAGAATGAAGTACTATTGCAATTGAGGAAATTGTTAAAACACAACAATGAATTACCAGTGAATGAATTTGGTGCTTTTACGCAGGTTTGGGTTGAAAATTAACAGCATTAAGCTGAGACTTTAATTTTTGAGAATTTTTAATTTTTAAGAATTTAATTTTGGTAATTAACACTTTTTTTCTCGCTTGCAGATGTGTAACAGTAGGACTGCATTTCTTACCGCCAAAGATGCAATACTAACCACAAATGTTTCTTTGTACTGTAAATATCGATTGTTTGAACTTACAGAAGCACCAAAATATATTTCGTTCGTCCTAAAGAAGCGCAATCCTTATCTAGACATTATCAATTATCAGTAAGTGTATAGCTAACTCATTTTTAATTTTAATTAGCTTTACATAATCCATAATAATCTTAAAACTAATAGTCTACATTTAAATATCGACGCTGATATCTAATTCCTTTTCTCTAATTTTCATAAATTACAACATAAAAAATTTTTAAAATTGGTCAAATTATTCTTCAGATTTTTAGTTTCAAGACATAAGATCTTAAAGACTTTTTAGTTTTAAGATATAAAAGCCTAAAACTTTTTAGTTTGAAAATTTAAGATCTTAAAGACTTTTTAGTTTTAAGATATAAAAGCCTAAAACTTTTTAGTTTGAAAATTTAATATCC
The DNA here is from genome assembly GCA_032873175.1 of Leptopilina drosophilae. NCBI lineage: Eukaryota > Metazoa > Arthropoda > Insecta > Hymenoptera > Figitidae > Leptopilina > Leptopilina drosophilae. Next base: position 1,403,033 of record CM065484.1, on the reverse strand, counting down.
TAAAACTTTTCAGTTTCAATAATTAAGATCTTAAATCTTTGCAGTTTTAACTTTTAAGATCTTAAAACATTCCAGTCTTAAGATTTATGATCTAAAAAATTGTTATAGTTTTAACTTTCAAGAACTTTGAGCTTTCTAGTCTTAAAATTTACAAACTAAAAATTGTTTTAGATATTTTTTAACACAGACGGCAAAAATTAATCTTAATTTTAAAAATTTTTAGAACTTTTAGTTTTTTTAGTTCAGGAAAAATCACTTTTCCATAATAATTGAAAAATCAATTTACTTTTAGAATCATTCGCCTATCGACTACTGGTAATTTACAATACTTAAGGAACAATGTACAAAAAATAGATAATCACCAACATCATCATCATCATTATCAAAATGAAAATGATCAGAATTTCGATATTTCTGGTATTGTATTATTTTTGCAAATTATTGTCACGGGCATTGCAGTGAGCTTCTTCATATTTTTCATTGAAATCACATTATGCAATTCATATTGCAAAGAGAGGAGGTTACGAGATTTTTTTAAAAAACTAAAACTAGTACCATCAAAATTGAGAGTTTGAAATACAAAAAAAAGAAAGTAATCTTAATTTCTATTTTACGAAAAAAATGTATTTAGCTGTAAAAAAAAATATTTAGAAAATAAAATGTGTTTTATATTAAAAGTTTGAATGGGTTTTTAGAATTTTCTTTTTTGTCCCACTGCAATAAGAAAACAATCATAATACATATGACTCAAATAAATCGTTTTCAAATTTTTAAGCAAAATATTGTTTTTCTCCTAATGTTTATCCATAACACTTGAACTATTATCATGTTTATAGAAGAAGCTTGTAACTGAGCAATTTATAACAGTAAATATTATGTTTTTATAAATTTTGTTGTTTCATTAACTTTTTGATATAATGGCCTTGTAAAGACAATTCGTACACACGTGTTTTCAAGGTTCCTTTCAAATGATTAATTTTATGCAATCCAAATATTAAATATTTCTAATTCGTTTGATAAGAAAGATTTAATAAAACTATTTAGATAAACCCATATTCCCAACCAGGCAAACGAATTGTCGTTTTTGGCCATAACCATAACGGTCACTATTAATTTTAAAACCACAAGATTTCTCCAAAATTCAATTATTTTCCAAAATTTCAATAAATTTCTTGTCAGAATTTCAATTATTTTTCATATACAAAATGTTCATCAAATTTCTCGAAAAATGCAATTATTTGAAAAAAATTTATTAAAAATGTTTAATAGAATTCAATTATTATTTAAAAATTTGTTTATAAAGTTCTTTATGACAATTCAATTTTTAAAAAAAGTTCAATTATCTGATAAAATGTTAATTTTTAGAGTTAAATAAATGAATTCTCAAAAAGTTTTCAAATATGTAAATAAATATTTTTGAATATGGTATTCAATTATAATCAAAAATTTTTCCTGAAATTTATTTTTAATTATAAATATTTATTTGAAAATTCTACAAGAAATCAATTCATTAACTATAAAAATAAACAATTTATTAAATAATTGAATGTTTCTAAAAATTTGAATTTTCATAAGAAATTTTATCGACATTTAATTATTATGTTTATTATTATTATTATTATTATTATTATTATTATTATTATTATTATTATTATTATTATTATTATTATTTATTGTCAAGAGACAAATTTAAAAAACTTTAACAATAATTTCATTTTTCAAGAAATTCGATGAAAATCTTGTATATTAAAAATAATTGAAATTCGGACTAGAATTTTATTAAATTTTTTGAAAATAATTGAATTTCGGAGAAAAATTTTATTATTTATGAAGACAATTTTAAATGTTGCCAAGAATATTTGTCGATTTTCAAACATAATTTATAAACCTTTTTGTTTTAATAATTGAGTTGTTTTGTAAAATTTTTTAAAAATAGCAAACATTGAAAATAATTGAATTTCGAAAATTTTTTGAAATTAATTAAATTTTTAACAAGAGTTTTATTAAAATTATTTTGAAAAAATCAAATTGTTATCAAAGAATTTCATTAAAATTTTTGAAAATAATATAATTCTTTAATGAATAAATAATAAAAGGTAAAAAAAATAATTGAATTTCAGAGAAGAATTTTACTACTTTTAAAAATAATTAAACTTCTCCAATAATATGTATTTGCTTCAAAATTCAATTTGTTTAAGTATTTTTAACTAAGATTCTTGTATAAATCCGTTATTTTTAATAATCAATTAAATATATTTTTTTAAAAATTAAATAATTTTAGAAGAATTTTAGTTATTAAGGTTTTTTAATTTATTAATTTATTAATTTATTAATTAAATTAATTTAAAATTGAAATTTTACAAATTTTGAAATAAAAATTGTTTTAAGTTTATTCCCTTAAGAAAATTGTAAACACAATTCGTTTAAAATTTATTGAATTAGTTTTGAAATATTTAAGTAAAATTAGATTTCAAGAATAAATACAATTAGAAATGAACAATTTTCCAGGTTTTCGATCAAAATTCCCTGACTTTTCAAGGTTTTTTCAAGTTTTATATAAAATTCCCTGACATTTCCAGGTTTTCCAGGTTTCCAGGTTTCCAGGTTGCGTGGCAACCCTGAATTCAACATAATCATAATTTCTATTTTTTTATTTTTAGTTTTATTTTATTTTAGATTAATGTTAATAATTTAAAAATTATCATTTTGACACTATGTCCCAACTTTATAGAAAGTTCCACAAAATATAAGAAATAAACATTAAATTTATGAAGCAAACAATATTAATATTTAATTGTTTCTTAGAAAAAAAAACCCCCCATATGTTTTAAGTGAGAGTATTCTATTAAAATTCCTGTGAACCTAAATGTTCATTAAATACTTATTAATAGTACTTGAATTATCCGGTAATTAAAGCTATAATATAAAAATTAAAATTTTTAATGCACGGAGAAAATTTATTCCTGAAAATTTACCGAACTTTGTTCGGTAAAACTGGGATAAAGTGTCAAAACTGTAATTTTTAAGGAACAGGACTGTAAAAGCAATTGCATTGAAAAATAATGTAAAAAGAATAAATCTTACGGTACATGTATTAGCCCTTCACTTACAGTTCGGTAAAACGTAGGGTAAGCATACACTATACTCAGTTTTATTGAAAGTTCGGTAAAACGTAAGGCACAGTGTTCGGTAAAACTTATATTTATTGTATAGTTCGGTAAAACGTAGGGTAAGTGTTCACTATACTTATTTTTATTGAAAGTTCAGTAAAACGTAAGGTACAATGTTCGGTAAAATTTATATTCATTCAATTACTGAATAGTTCGGTAAAACTTGAAGAATAAAAAATAAAAAATAATGTCATTGCAGTAGTTCTATAGCAATACTGCCGTAAATCTCACTCTACCTACTTTAATCACTACCTAAACCCCCTACAATTATTCTCGAACAAATACTTATACATTACACCTGCCTACAGTACATTCTAAACGCATACATTAATACATACATCGCACGCTTTACATTATTGCTTCAGAAAGTTTCAACTGTCCTTATATATGAATCTGAATTTTATTTCACCGCTTGTGAGAAAGATTCAAATTAATAAACAATAATTGTGTAAAATAAAAGAATCATCCATATTAAATCCATGTTACTGAATAATTTCTAACTATATTTAAGGTCAATTTATGAAATAGTTTCAAATTATGTTTTTATTGTTATAAAGAAAAATGTTTAAATTTGTATTTTATGTAATAAAACAATAGTTTATTAAAATTCTTATTGTTCCCATATTTTTATCAAAAAAGATTAAAATTATCAATTTTAGTGTTATTGTTACTATAAATCAGGGACCGTCTCGAAAGATTAGTTTCGTTTTAGTTTTCTAGATGGCACGAAATTAAATTAACAAAGTGACTTTAATTTCAAGTCGACACGAAACTAAACTAATAAAGTGTATTTAGTTTCGTGACAACTCGAAACAAAAGCTTAAAGAACATAATTTTTTAGTGTCAAACAAAAAAAAATTGTTTTCCCTGACTTACGTAACTAGAGCAACTTAAGTAATTAATGTGAGTTACGCAACCAGAGTAAATTTCGTAACTATAGTAACTTACATAACTAAAGGAAATTACTATAATTACATAACCAGACTAAATAACGTAACTACAGTAACTTATGTAAATGGTAAAACTTATGTAAATTCTTTTAATTGCGTAAGGTGTTATAGTTACGTAAGTTATGCAACTTTGATCATTTGCATAAGTTACATATAAGTTTCATCATTTACGTAACTTGCATAAGTTATTCTAGTTACGTGACTTATGTAAGTTTGATCTTCTACGTAAATTACATACGTAAGTTACGTAAAATTGATTATTTACGTAGGTTACGTAAACTCGATTATTTTCGTAATTTTTGTAAAGTTATTTTACTTACGTAACACACGTGAAGGATCCAACTTACGTCAGTTGCGTACGTTTAATTTTTACGTAAGTTATATTACTTACGTCAGTTGCATTAGCTTGATTATTTACGTAAGTTACGTAAAATTGATAAATTACGTAAGTTATTCTAGTTACGTAACTTACTTTAGTTTGAACATTTACGTAAGTTACTGTACTTACGTTATTTTCTCTGGTTACGTCTCATACGTAACTTGCTGTAATTATGTAAATTAAAAAATGTAAAATATAAAAACAATTTTTCTGTGATTATCACTACATTATTATGTTTTTCATTCTTTTGCTTCGAGTCGACACGAAAATTAAAAGTTTCAAATACTTTTGTTTTTGGATTATTTTAGAACAAAAACGAAAGTCATTTTCTATTTAATTTCGTTTCAGAAGCGGTTTTTGCTATAAATAAAATTATTAAGTATTAGTTAATGAGTACAAATAAGTTAAAAAGAACTAACTATTAACGTCAAAGTTTTTTTTTTACTACGGGGCATTTAAAAAAGTATTTCAATCCTAAAAATTAACAATTCAAGCAAGTCAAGGAAGTTTTACCGAACTATTCCTGAAAACTACGACTCGAGTCAAGTCAAGAAAGTTTTACCGAACTGTTCCTGAAACGTTAGTGACCATCAAGGAAGTGTTCAAAAGAAACGTTAAAATTTTATTTAATTTTTATTAAACGTTCAGTTTCGATTTTGTTTTAACTTTTACAGTACTAGTTTGTAAAAAATAAAGATATGACATTAAATTTTGAATATTATTCATGAAAAAATAATTTAAAAATTATTAAAAATTACTGTTATGCTACTATATCCCAACTTTACTGAAGAATTCGGTAAAATATGAGGAACAAATTTTCTCCGTGTGTTTTTAAAATAACGTTGACAATTCTAAGAATCAAATCAGTGATAGTCTGAGGTATAAATACGGTAGTATTTGACCATTAAACTTCAGAATATCGTCGAATGCAATTTAGTCTTGAATTCGAAAAATCGAGGCACGAATTGGAAAACCACAACATCCAAAATGAAATTGTGTAAGTCATTTTTCATCTAATTTTTATTATAATTTACTGAATTACTAAGATACAATTTTAAGTATACCACTTTTACTGATTCTTCAATGAATTTTCATTGATTACCTGCTATTTTATTGTTTAGAACTGTTCTTATATATTAATCTGCATTTTATTTCCCCGCTTGTGAGAAAGTTTTATAAAATATTTTCAAATTACCATTTTCTTTTTATAAAAGAAATTTGTTCCAATAAAGTGTAATAGTTTATTAAAATTATTTTTTAATTTCTATGTTAAAATTGAAAGTATATATATTTTTAAACAAATATTGATAAACATTTGAGTACGGGGTCCTTAAAAAAGTACCTAAATACTGAAAACCAACATTTCGGACAAGTCTCAAGGCAATTTTACCGAACTGGTCCTGAAATATCAGTACCGAATAACGAAGTTAACAAAATTAACATTAATTTCTGTAACTTGTCATTTTGAATCAGAAACTCACAAAAAATGACAAAAGTAGTGGAGTTTAAACTTTTTTAAAATTTTTAAATAAATTGTACCTAAAATTAACTTGTTTAAACGTTTACTCAACATAATCCTAATATCTACTTTTTTATTTTCAGATTAATTTATTATATTTTAGATTAATATTAATAATTTTAAAATTATTTTGATACCCTATGTATATATCCCAACTTTATAGAAAAATTATTTAGTCAGCGTTGTTTTATTACACTGTTTTGTTTTGTAGTTTAAATTAATATTTTAAAAGAAGGAAAGTTAATTTGTAAGTTTAGGACTGTGTGTAAAAAAATGTTTAAAAAATTGTGTTCAATAAGTAGTGTTTTAATTTGTTAGCTTCCTAAAAAGTTAAACTTTGAATAATATTATTAAAAAATTCTAGAAAATTAATTGAATTTTGGAACACTTGCAGTTCAAATATTTAAATATTTCGAAATTTTAAACAAATAAAGAACAATAATTAGTTAAATATTTAGTTTACAAAAGTTATTTAAATTTAAAAATATTAATTTAGAAATTTTTAAAAAATGAGGTTTTTGAAAAATAATCATTACAATTTTTTTAAAGAAAAAAGTACTTGAATTCTCAATAATAATTTTAAGAAAATGAAACAATTGAAAAGTTTGTAAAATTTTATATTTTAAACAATTATATTTATTCCTCCTTAAAAATTGTCTCTAAATATAAATATATTTTTAAAATTATATCATATTCTATGAATTTACAAGAATTATTCAATTTATATAATTCAATTCTCGTAATTGAATTCTCATAGGAATTGATTTAACAAAAATTTCAGTTAAAATTTCAAAAAATAATTGAATATTTAAACCGAATTGAATATTTAAAGTAATAGGAATTTTAGGAATTAACTAAATTTTAAATATAGTTCTTAAATTAAATTCCTTGAAAATTTTAGAGAAGCAAAAGTTTAGAAGAATTTGAATTTTTAGTTTAAAAAAGCTATTAATAACATTATTTTTCATTAAAAACTATTAAAGTTTTTCAATAATTTTATTTAAATATTCTAAGGAAATAATTGAATTTTGGATGAAAAAATTTTAGAAACTTTTTAAATTGCAAATTTTAGAAACAATTATATTTCATGAGGTTTTTTCATTAAATCTATTTGAATTTTTAATTCCTCGGGAAAAATGAATATAAGTTTTAAAAATTTTTATTTAACAAAAAGTATTAAAAAGAAAGTAAAAAAAGAAGTATTAAAGTTTTGAAAAATTAACTTTTAGAAATTTCTAAAAATTGTTTCTTGAAAAAATGAAACAAAAATTTTTTAAAAATTCTTCTATTTCTGAAAATATTTTTTCAAAATTGAAAGAATTGCAAATTTTGCCAACTTTTATTGAAATCGATTTTGAATTTTATTTCAAGTTGCTGTTGGAAATATTTTGGCATTCACTATACGAGTTGTTCAAATAATTGAATTTAATGAAAAGCCTATAGGAAAAGATAAATTTTTCCAGAAATTAAGAATTTTCATTAAATTTCATTAAAATTTTATTAAATTTGAAAAAGCAAATTTTGAAATTGTTCTAAAGATCTTGATTTAAAATGTTTTACTACTTTTTCTAGATTTACTTGCCTTTCTTCTGATTGGTTATCTAAGTAATTTGGATAATGTCGACGCTTACTCTCTTCCATCATTGAATGCATTCTCTCGTGACTTGTACACGGTAAATTTAAAAATTTTGAAGCAAACGGTTTTGAAGAATTGTATTTTTTAATCACACTTTTATTGTGAATTTTAGACAATTGCAAGAAAAGAAGGAAGAAATGTTTTACTATCTCCATTGAGTGTAAACATAGCCCTAGATATGGTTCTACCCGGTGCTAATGGAAATACAAGAACAGAACTACTCCGAGCTCTTCATTTATCAGATAGTAGGATGCGTTCTATTGAATCGGATTTTTCATCTATTTACATAAATTTGAATGTAAGGAGAATTTTTTTTATTATTAACTTACTACTACTTAATTATTAACTTACTACACATTTATACAATAAGAGTACTTTTAATGACTGATAATTATGGTATTTTTAGATTCTCCGTAGCTCAGAACTTACTATTTCGAATAAAGTGTTTATCAACAATAGAGTTAATGTTTATCCTCGATATAAAAATGCATTAACAAGGTATTTCCATGCAGAGGAAGAACAAGTGAATTTTTCTAATGCACCACAAGCAGCAAGATCAATCAACACATGGGTATCGAGTCGAACAAATGGCAAAATCAACCAAATTCTGAATGCCAGTTCGTAATGTTTTCAATTTTAAACAAAAATATTTCCAACTTGTATAATTAATAATCATTCCGCAATATTATTTTTAAAAAATAATCTTAATTTTAACTTTTTTGTAATTTACTACGTTTGTCGTATTATTTTATTTCAAAAATCTCTTGTTTCTAATTTCTATCATTTTTCTCATATTCAGACGAAGTGAATTCTGATACAGCGATGGTTCTCGCCAATGTCGTTTACTTTAAAGGCGAATGGCAATACAAATTCGAAGATTTTTATAATCTTTACTTTAATAGTGCCAGCGGGCGGCGTTCTCTAGTACCAGGAATGACTCAAGAAGTTCAAATATTAGGTGGCAATGTTCCACAATTAGGCGCAAGTTTTGTCGAATTGCCTTATAAGGTAAGAAGGGGAATTTTTGTATCTTCACAAAAAAATAAGTCACAAATGTTAACGTCCTTTGGAAATTTTTGTTTCTTTCACAGGGCAACAATGATCTTACAATGGTAATCATACTCCCCTACAAAGGAGTGCGTCTTCAAGATGTTGAAAGAAAATTACAAACAATGACAATCCCAGACGTGAGGAAGAATGGACATTTACAAAAGCATAAGATTATTATGCCCCAGTTTAAATTCGAAAGAACCATTGATTTGGTACCAATTCTGAAAGAGGTTTGCTTTATACTTCAATTTAAAAACTATTTTTCTATTCTTCAATTTTTGAAACTTGTTAATCATAAAAAAAAAATTCAAAAATTAATTCCATTTAATGAAATATATTTTTTTAATACAGATGGGTGTTAAAGACTTATTCGACTACAGGAAAGCGGATTTAAGTGGAATTTCAAATACTCATTTTTCTGTGGATAAAATAAAGCAAAAAGTTATAATTGAAGTCAACAAAGAAGGCTCTGAAGCTTCAGCTGCTACTGGTAAGCATTAAAAATGCAAATGTGTCAACTTTGTCGTGATTTGAGTCATTGTTTTATAATTTTTTTTAGACACTCTGTATAGTTACTCAATTTTAACAAAAACCAAAAGTGTAACGAACGGTTTATTCAAATTTCACAACTACTCTTAACGAATAAAATTAATTAATCTTTTTTATGTTATTTATTATAGTTGTCAGAGCTGCTACTAGATCTGTTGCTGGAAGAATGTTGAACCCTCCAACACTATTTGTGGTTGATCGTCCATTCCATTTCAAAATTATGAAGAAAGCCGATCAAAACAGAGATGTTGTTGTCTTCTCCGGAAATTATAAGGGACCAGACTATAATTAAATAACTATGCTGATCACTTGACTTTCTTCTTATCTTTGGCAAAATCAACTAAATGTTTGTATATCTAATTTTTTTGTCTGTAACATATTGGCAATAACTTTAAAACATGTCCATTGCGCCGTTATTTTTGTTATACATTTTTCGTGTTGCATGGTTGTCAAATTGTATACAGTTAAATGAAGGCTGAAGACGAATAAATAAATATAAATAATACAAGAGTTATTCTACTTCAAGTACTTCATGTGTCCAGGGTTGCCACGCAACCTGGAAACCTGGAAAACCTGGAAATGTCAGGGAATTTTATAAATCTTGAAAAAACCTGGAAAAGTCAGGGAATTTTGATCTAAATCCTGGAAAATTGTTGTTTTCTAAAGTTATTCTATATCTTATTCTTAAAAATCTAAATTTCGGTATTGAAATATTTCAAACATAATTATTCAATTTTAGAAGAACTGCGTTTATAATTTTTATAAGTCGATCGATTTCAAAAGGTTTCAATTTACAATTTTAGAAAATTTCGATTTTAACTGAATTTCATTAGAAATCTTCAGGGACGTAGATTTTTGAAAAATTTTAATAATTCAAGTTCTTCTAAAATTAGTTAAATTCATTAATACATATTTAATTGATTATCCAAAATAATAGATTTACAGAAGAATTTTAGACAAAAACACTAAAAAAAATATTTAATTTTGAAGCAATATTACAAATGCAATTGTAAAAAAATCAATTTATTTAAAAAATTTTAATAAAATTCTTGACAAAATTTCATTTACCTTAAAAAACTTTCCTCTATTCAATAATAATTTCTATTATCAACTACGTTAATGAAAATTTCCAAAGGATTTCTTTTTTTTTTAATTTTTTTAAAATTCAAAATACTTTCAGGAATATTGTAATACAATTTTTTGCAAAATTCAATTATTGTCAGGAGTTTTTATAAACTTCTTTGTAGTATTCAATTTTCAGAAATTTTAATAAAATGATTTGCAAAATTCAATAATTTTCAAGAATTTTAATAAAATACTTTAAAAAATTCAATTATTTTTAGGTATTTAAATAAAATTCTTCAATGAAATTTAATTATTTTCAAGATTTTTAATAAAATTTTTTGCAAAATTCATTTTTCTCCAGTAATTTTAATAAAATGCTTTACAAAATTCAATTATTTTTAGGAATTTTAATAAAATTCAATTATTTTTAGGATTTTTAATAAGATTTTTAAAAATTCAATTTTTTTCAAGAATTTTAATAGAATACTTTAAAAAAATTAATTATTTTTAGGAATTTAAATGAAATTCTTGAATGGAATTCAATTATTTTCAAGATTTTTAATAGGATTCTTTGCAAAATTACAAATGTATTTCTAAAAAATCAATTTATTTCAAAAATTTTAATAAAATTCTTGACAAAATTTCATCTACTTTAAAAAATTTTTCTGTTTTCAATAATTTCTATTATCAACTACTTTAATGAAATTTACCAAAACAATTGAGTTATTTAAAATTTTTTTTAATATTCAATTACTTTCGGAAATTGTAATAAAATTTTTCGCAAAATTCAATTATTTTACGGAGTTTTTATAAAATTCTTTGTAGAATTCAATTTTCAGAAATTTTAATAAAATGAATTATGTGTTGAAGTTATCGATCACTCCGAGTCAAGTAAATGGAAAAAATTAAAACAATTCCTTTAACGTTTTCAACAGCAAAGCTGCCCTCTTCAGAAACTATAATTTATTTATTAAATAAATTCAGACAATTAGTTCATTACAATATTAAATACCAAAATAAAATAACAATTAATTGTTAATTAATTAATTGTTAATTAATTAATTGTTTTAATTTTTTCCATTTACTTGACTCGGAGTGATCGATAACTTCAACACATAATTAATTTGGAAACCGAGTGATAGAATCGTTATTATATAATTTAATAAAATGATTTGCAAAATTCAATAATTTTCAAGAATTTTAATAAAATACTTTAAAAAATTCAATTATTTTTAGGTATTTTAATAAAATTCTTCAATGAAAGGGCTTAGGGGGTTAAGTATGCAAAAAGTGCCCACGCTTCTATTTTTCTCAAATTTGGCCCATATGTTACTATCCATATGACTATAACTTTCTGCAATTTTGAACTCAAAATTCGCTTTTTTGGGGGAGTTATGGAGGGGGAAAGGAAAATCAAAAAACTTATTTTTCTCGAAAACTATTAAACCGATTTTAATGAAATTTTAAGAGGTTGTAAATATAGATAAGGCGATTTTAGAAAAAAAAAATCAAAATTTTTTTTCCAAAAAAAATTTTCAAAAAAAATTTTTGAAATTTTCAAAATTTTTTTTTAGGGTTATTTTTTAAAGTGACCACTTTCTCTTTCGTTGTAAAAAGTACCTTATAATGTCCCCTTTAACATATATTTTTTTCAAATTTTTCAAAAATATTGTTTTTGAGTAAAATGTCAAAAACCATGGTCATGCTATTTGTCACGTACGGTAATGCACATATATACATATGGGCCATATTAATGTGATAGGGTATAGCTAAATAAGTATGGAAAAAATGACCCGAATATATTTTTCCCATTCATTCCTACCCACTTAAAAATAACTTTTTCAAATTTTTAACTCAAAATTTTGAGTTTTTTGGAACTTATGGAGGGGAAAAAATCGAAAAACGCATTTTCCTCAAAAACTACTGTATGTATTTTAATCAGCTTTGGATATGTTGAAAAGACAATTAAAGAGATTAAAAAAAAAATTGTCAAATTTTTTTTTTCAAGAAATTCCAAAAATCTTTTTTTTTGAAAATTTTAAAATGAAAATTTTTCGAAATTTTCAAAAAAAAAGTTTTTAGTTCTATTAAAGTGACATTTTTATGTATTTCCTCATTTCATTCTCTTATGTGATCCACTAATAAAAAAATTTTGCCCGAAATGATTTCAAGGTGTGTCACGGTAAATAACTCAAAAACCTTACCCGGAACATTTTTATGTTGTATGCGAATGGTTAATTTTAAAAAAACTGTCAAATATTTTTGCAACTTATTACTAGTGGCTTATTAAGGTTGATAAATACAAATCTGAAGTTGACATAAAAAAATATTTTTAGATAAACAAAAAAATTTCGAAATTTTTAAAATCAAATTTTAGGATTTTTGGAGTTTTTTTACCGTGTCGCACTTTAAAATCATCTAGGCCATTATTGTTTAAAAAGTAAGACTGTTAAAGAAGTTAAATAAAAAAAGTGTGATGTACCGCTTCAACGATCCAAAAAGAAAAAGTTTTAAATGTAAAAATAAAAATTTTTGGATTTTTCTTTGAAAATAATTTTTTTACATCGATTTCAGGCTTGTATTCAGAAAACTCCTAAGTATTATTTTGTAATTAAATAAATAATTAATTAGTTGACCATTCGCATGCAACATAAAAATGTTCCGGGTAGGGTTTTTGAGTTATTTACCGTGACACACCTTGAAATCATGTCGGGCAAAATTTTTTTATTAGTAGATCACATAAGAGAATGAAATGAGAAAATACATAAAAATGTCACTTTAATAGAACTAAAAAATTTTTTTTTGAAAATTTCGAAAAATTTTCATTTTAAAATTTTCAAAAAAAAAGATTTTTGGAATTTCTTGAAAAAAGAAATTTGACAATTGTTTTTTGAATCTCTTTAATTGTCTTTTCAACATATCCAAAGCTGATTAAAATACATACAGTAGTTTTTGAGGAAAATGCGTTTTTCGATTTTTTCCCCTCCATAAGTTCCAAAAAACTCAAAATTTTGAGTTAAAAATTTGAAAAAGTTATTTTTAAGTGGGTAGGAATGAATGGGAAAAATATATTCGGGTCATTTTTTCCATACTTATTTAGCTATAGGGTAAGTGCGTCAATTGCAGCGGGTGCTTTAGTTTCTGCGGCATTTTAATAATTTTAGTGAATACATTTGTTCAGGGCACAAATAAATTTTGAAATTTTTTTAAATAATTACTTAACGATGTAAGTTTTAAAATAGATATAGGAAGTATATACCAAAACTTAATATTTATGTATTTTATTTTAATTAAAAGTTGACGTGTGCAAGGTTTTAGTTATTTTCATTGCTAACTTTGCTGGCAGTGCAAAAATACCTACATAAAAAAGGCTTTATTATTGTTTTTAGACTTAAAGTGGTTATTATTATGATGATTTTAGATAAAGAAAACCTTGTTTTAAAAGAAAAATTAAACTTTACTTAATTTTTATCTGTTATTATATTTTATTATTAAGAGCAGTAATTAACACAGAATTTGAGCTTGATTTAATTTCTGCGCCCTCAGAAAATCAACTAAGACTGGTTACAATAGACTATCTATTTTTTGTTGAATGTGATTTATCGTTTCGTCGTGACATCGTATTGTGAAGATCAATTTTGCAATTTACTGAACTCTTTATAATTACAGATAGAGAATAAAAATTGAATAATTATTTAAACAATTTACAAACAAATTATTGTTGTTATTTACTAATTTTTTACAGAATGCACCTAGAAAGATGCAATTTACTAAACTCTTTATAATTAAAAAAAAAATTAAATTAAATAATTTATAAACAAATTATAAATTGTTTTGTTTGCGGTATTATACACATAAGCACAAAATTATGCGCAGAAACTGACCCACAGGAATTGAATTAACGCAGCAACTGATGCGCAGCAACTGACACAAACGCGCAGAATTAAATGCATTGAATATTATTTTTAATTCATTAAATTTATTAAAATAAATTATATTTTAGAGATGTTATTTATTGTAAACGTATCTTAATAACACAAACTACAAATTTAATAAGTCATAAGTTCAATTTGATCAATATAAAAATTATATTTTATAGTTAAAAGACGCTTTGACCAAAATACCGTAGGAATTAGTACACTTACTAGACCCTATCACATTAATATGGCCCATTTGTATATATGTGCATTACCGTACGTGACAAATAGCATGACCATGATTTTTGACATTTTACTCAAAAACAATATTTTTAAAAAATTTGAAAAAAATATATGTTAAAGGGTACATTATAAGGTACTTTTTACAACAAAAGAGAAAGTGGTCACTTTAAAAAATAACCCTAAAGAAAATTTTGAAAATTTCAAAAATTTTTTTTGAAAATTTTTTTTGGAAAAAAAATTTTGATTTTTTTTTCTAAAATCGCCTTATCTATATTTACAACCTCTTAAAATTTCATTAAAATCGGTTCAGTAGTTTTCGAGAAAAATAAGTTTTTTGATTTTCCTTTCCTCCTCCATAACTCCCCCAAAAAAGCGAATTTTGAGTTCAAAATTGCAGAAAGTTATAGTCATATGGATAGTAACATATGGGCCAAATTTGAGAAAAATAGAAGCGGGGGCACTTTTTGCATACTTAACTCCCTAAGCCCTTTAATTATTTTCAAGATTTTTCATAAGATTTTTTTTTCTATTATCAACTTCTTTAATAAGATTTTGAAAAATTCAATTTTTTTCAAGAATTTTAATCAGTAATTTTAATAAAATGCTTTACAAAATTCAATTATTTTTAGGAATTTTAATAAAATTCAATTATTTTTAGGATTTTTAATAAGATTTTGAAAAATTCAATTTTTTTCAAGAATTTTAATAAAATACTTTAAAAAATTCAATTATTTTTAGGAATTTAAATAAAATTGATTGAATGGAATTCAATTATTTTCAAGATTTTTAATATAGGATTCTTTGCAAAATTACAAATGTATATTTGTAAAAAATCAATTTATTTCAAAAATTTTAATAAAATTCTTGACAAAATTTCATCTACTTTAAAAAATTTTCCTGTTTTCAATAATTTCTATTATCAACTACTTTAATGAAATTTACTTTTAGAAATCGTAATAAAATTTTTTTGCAAAATTCAATTATTTTCCGGAGTTTTTATAAAATTCTTTGTAGAATTCAATTTTCAGAAATTTTAATAAAATGCTTTGTAAAATTCAATTATTGTTAGGAATTTTAATAAAATTCAATTATTTTTAGGATTTTTAATAAGATTTTGAAAAATTCAATTTTTTTCAAGAATTTTAATATAACACTTTAAAAAATTAAATTATTTTTAGGAATTTAAATAAAATTCTTGAATGGAATTCAATTATTTTCAAGATTTTTAATATAGGATTCTTTGCAAAATTACAAATGTATTTGTAAAAAATCAATTTATTTCAAAAATTTTAATAAAATTCTTGACAAAATTTCATCTACTTTAAAAAACTTTCCTGTTTTCAATAATTTCTATTATCAACTACTTTAATGAAATTTACTTTCAGAAATCGTAATAAAATTTTTTTGCAAAATTCAATTATTTTCTGGAGTTTTTATAAAATTCTTTGTAGAATTCAATTTTCAGAAATTTTAATAAAATGCTTTGTAAAATTCAATTATTGTTAGGAATTTTAATAAAATTCTTTAATGGAATTCAAAATTTTTCTTTTTTTCTTTTTTTTAAAATTTTTTTATTATATTTTATTTTATTATTATTATATTTATTTTTATTTTCTAATACATATAATATCTAACTGAAGAATTTTCTAATAATCGAAATTTCACAAAAAATTGAATTGTAAACAAATTAATTTGACATTTCTGAAAAAAAACTTTTTCAAAAATTATTAAAAAAAACATTGATGTAAAGATGAATTTTAGTTGAACATTTTAGAAACGAATAATTGAATAAAAAATGTAAAAGTTTTAACTGAAAATCAAGGAGTTATTTAATTTAATAAAATAAAAATATTGTCTTAAAAACCTGGAAAAATTCCGTTCTTTAACCTGGAAAACCTGGAAAAGTCAGGGAATTTGAATGGAGCAAAAGCGTGGCAACCCTGACTGTGTGAATTAATGATAAAAGATTAGAAGAATAAGAGAATAAGATTAAAATGTTTTGGATCATCCCTATATATTTAGAAGTGTCTAAGACACTTCTTAAGGATATTTATCTTATTGTGAAGCAAGTTTTAAAAAGCTGATAGATATGTTTTTTCTAAAAAAAATAGAGATAAACAGTTTTATATCAGGGATATAAAATATTGTACACAAGTTTCTTATTAAGTTTGTTAAACAATCTTTTATTGTTTTAAACATTTAGTACCTTATATTTAAAACCAAATTGGTGCGTTAAAAATATTAATTTTTTAATTTTTTTTAGTTCTTATTCGATAAATTTCATCGCTAGCGCCTCTGAAAAAATTATTACCAATTTATTAAAAAGTTTTCTTTAATTTAAAATTTAGCTTTTAATAAAAGCTCAAACTTTATAAATCTGATATATTTGAATGAAATGTTGGAATTTGTTTTCATTATTTAATACTTGTTTTCTACGTAGAAAAATAAATAGCTAAAATCTAGTACGTGCAGATGAGCACGTAGACCCTATTTATGAGTGTTGGCCCTATCTCGAAGGTTTCAAAATTTCCTCCCTCAAAAGAAAGAGAAAGTGTGTTTTCTACGTTTTCAAAAACTTTTAAAGGTCATTTCAGAAATTGTTGATATTTCGAAACCACATAATCTACTTTTAGAGAACAAAAGGAAGAAAATAAAAATATAAATATTATAGATATCGTTTATGTAAATTCTTATAACCACCAATGAATAAATGTTAATAAAAAGATTTTTTAAAACTTTAAAGTTAGAAATTTAGAATTATTTTCTTAGTAGTCAAAATATGAAACAAAACAAGGAGCGGTGCTGTATGCGGCCCTTGCCGAACGAAGATGATTGGTTTAATAACTGAAAATAATTTTAATGTTTCACTTAATTTATGTTTTAATTAATTTATTGTTTTCACATTGTGTGTATTCTGCTATCCGAACTTTAAATAATTAATTTTAATTAATAAATTTTTTTTCTGCAAAAAAAATGATAAAATGAAATTTTATTTTTTTTCTGCAAAAAAAAATGAAATTTTATTGAAGAAATTTCAAAATTGACGAACTCTTTTTAGGAAAAGTAATATTTTCCATCATGTAAATAAAATATTCTTGGAAAAACATGTGAAATTGAATTTAATTCTTCGAAATGATTCTGTAAATATTAAAATGTTATCAATTATTATTTTCTTTCGAAGTCTTTGACGATTTCTAAATAGAGAAAAATTGTTGTTCGTAAAAAAAACTTTTTTGTTCGGCACGTAAGCATCTCACTACCACTATAATATGCAATATTTCATCTATTATTGCTGCTCCCCCACCACGCGCACCGTGTCGAGCGAATGCGCCATTGGTGGGAGTAATTTTACACATTTTGCCTACGTGCCGAACTGTACCGAACTGATGTACGCTTGCGTTTGAACTCACCTTTAAACCAGCGCACAGGCCCGAATCGCCACACATTCTGCACGAGTATAGTGGTGGTGGTGGTGGTTTTCAGATTATCATTTCTCTTCTCAATTTTATTCCTCAGTTCAGTTCAGTCAGTTCGCGAAGTTTGTCGCTTGTCTTCACGTGTTTTTGTTATTATATCATCATCGAGATTTGAAGAAAAAAAAAAAAAAAATTACACCATGTGCGTTCGTACAGTAACCGGAAATGAAGCGGACACATTGCCATCAAATTTGACAGCTTATCAGGAAGTGAAACACGAGGAGAGAAAAAAGCCGGATAAATTATTAAAAGCAAAGGAGAAATTTATAAAATTGCATGATGATATGATTGTTCGCGAGAGAAAACAGAGAAGTGACATTCAACAAGAGTATAATAGTAGTAATAATTTTTTGTCAACTGAGGGTGTTTCGTTTAAATTCACTCTTAAATTTAGAACATTGTACGATAAATTTTGCAGTTGTTCCGAAGCTTGGAGACACACAAAAACACATAGGTACGATATTTATTCGATAATTTTTTTTTATAAAAAAAAATTTATTTCATGCAAAAAAAATAATTTCCTGGCTAATATAAAATATTTATTTTTATATTAATATTGTAACTAAATTTTTATTAATAATTATTTCGAAATGACTTTAATTTAGATTGAAGTCCATTGAATATCATTACACTGAAAAAAAAATTTATTTGATTGAAATAACCGATTATTTGACTATTATCAAATAAATATTTACTTGAATCAAATAATTTTTATTTGAATCAATTAATTAGTATTTGCTTCAAATACTGAAATATTTGATTTAAATACAATTTATTTGATTCCAATAAAAATTATTTGATTCAAGTAAATATTTATTTGATAATAGTCAAATAATCGGTTATTTCAATAAAATAAATTTTTTTTCAGTGTATTGCTGCAAATGTCAAAATTGTTGATTAAAAAAAATTTTTTTAATGTTAATGATAAAAATTATTATTTATTCGATAATATTAATAATAATATGAATAATATTTATTTGGTTTTGTTAAAATTTTAATTTCAGGAATTTTCATGTCATACACTTGGTAAATGTGTATTCAATTTTGTAAAAGTATTTTACAATTTGGAGAAAAAGGGAAAATTTTTGTTACAAAAAGTACTGAACTTTAAAAAAAAGTCCGCGAGATATAATGTTAAATTGAAATTGAAATAAAATTCTTGATATTTGATAGAATTATACTAAATTTTACATAATTTTTTTTAATATTCAGTACTTTTTATATCAAAATTTCCCCTCTTTACCCAAATTATAAAATACTTATACAAAAATTTAATATAAATATATTATATTATATTTATTATATTTAATGTATTGCTTCCTCGTATAAACGAAGTATTCTAATATCAAAATTTTTCGAGATCGATTTTTTGTGTTTTATTGTCATAAACAATTTTACAGTATTGCTTTAAAAGGATTTTAAATAAATTATTTTTAAAAAATGAAAAAAAAAATGCTCTTAAAAATCTTAAATTTCTGTCTTATCAATTTTTGCTGTTATTTTTTAGAAAATATTTGAAACGTAACAATTATTTAATTTTTCCAACTTTATAAATTTTAACAATAACTAATTGTTTATTTCGAGCAAATACTTGTATAATTTTAATAACATTCAAAACTAATTAAAAGCAAAAAAAATTTTAATTTGTAATGTGTATGAAAACAATATTAATATTGTTTCCAATATAAATATTAATATTGTTTTCATTATAAATATTAATACTGTTTTCATTATTAATGTTAATATTAATAAACAATAAATTCATTCACGTCGAAAAATGACATATTTTAAGTAATAGTACTTTAAAAAATTATTATACTTTTAATTAACAGTTGTTACAACTAAATAGTATTATATTTTGCCATAATATAAAATTTAAATTTAATAAACTTAAACATTTTATTTTTTAAAATTATAAAAGGATAAAAATAGTGAGAAAGTAAAATTTATCGATTTATTAGTGTCATAGCCTAGTGGTCAGTGCGTTAGAGTTTAAGAGCAAAGGTTATAGGTTCGATTCCCTTCGAAGTTTAGTTTTATTTAAAAATTTTACGAATTTAAAATTTCATAATTTTCTCATTACAACGATATATAAAATAATGAAATATCTATTTTTAATATATTATTATTATTATTATTATTTTTAGTATTATTATGATGATGATGATGATGATTATTATTATTATTATTAGTAGTAGTATTATTATGATTATTATTATTATTATTATTATGATTATTATTATTATTATTATTATTATTATTATTATTATTATTATTATTAGTATTATGATTATTATTAATTGTAATACAATTTTTATTGTCCGTATTTTAAAAATATTTTTTTACATTAATATTGTAAAATTTATAAAATTGATAATTTTACCGTTTTTGCACGTTCTGTATTTTTTTTTTTTTATTAACAATATACAAGTTCTAATATTATGAGCCGCTGTCTTTGAGGGTAATAAAGATTATAATACTGGCCCAAAGAGTGGGGGGAATCCACGCTTCTCAGTTCCCTCCCCACCTAAAGATACTCAGGCGCTCAGGCGTTAAATAAGTAAGGCGGGAAACAACTCCGGTGAATCCCCTCTTTAAAAAAAGGTGAATTAGAATATTATATCAGAATGAAAAAAAATAGTGATTCATATTCTTTCAGCCGACATCCTCTTATTATCTAATCTATATTTTTTAAACCCTTACTAACTGTTAATAAAAATACAAATTATCGAATCTTAAATGATATATAATTGTAATTTTTAAATAATTTTACTATTATTATTATTATTATTATTATTATTATTATTACTATTATTATTATTATTGTTTATAATATAATATTCACTATATTTTATATAAATTTGTTTTAATTTTTTGGTATTGTACATTTATTTTAATACATATAATATTTCAGTAACTAATTAAATACTAATAATAAATTATTTTACACAAAAATTAAAAATTTGATACACTTTTTTTTTGAAATTTCGCACAAAAATTTCTATTTTAAAATGTCTTTAAAAAAGAAATGTTAAATATTAAATTTTTGAACAAAAAATGAAAATTTATTCGATTCTATGTTTGCCTACGTGATATCCATCATTGAATACATATTGAAGCATTCTCAATTTATTTATCATGTAACATTTTTCATGAATAAAAAGTACTTCTATCGTTTGGAAAAAAAAGTTTTTTTTTAAATTTCTCCATAATTTTAATTTATACAGTTTTTAAATTTTACAGTTCATACAAGAGTGCAGTTGCGTTTATGCATATATATAAATATATATACTTGTTCAGCTTGACCTTGATACCGCATAAGCGTCCTCTGAAACAAAGTGTCGCTTTCAGGTATCACACGTAAGCAAACATCGTTTAAATATTTTTTGTTTGTATCGAAAACTTAAAAATTGCTCAGTTTTTATTATATTTCTCTTTATTTTTGTAACAATAATAATAAGTAATAAAATAATAATAATAATAGGTAATAATATTAATACTAATATTAATAATAATATTAATACTAATATTAATAATAATATTAATACTAATATTAATAATAATATTAATAATAATATTAATAATAATATTAATTAATATAATAGGAATAGTAATACTATTATTATATCATTATTCAACTTTTTCATTAATATTATAATTTTATTAAAACCAAAAAAAGGATTTTTGCGAAAATAAATTTCTTTTAAATTTCATATCAAATGTGTAACTTATGAATGAATTTATTTTCAGTTTGAATTCAATTTAAATAAAAAAAAATAAAATAAAATAATTAAATTATTAAATTAAATTAAAATAAATAAAAACGTTAATCAAAATTAAGTCTAAAAAATATCAGCACGAAAATTAGAGAAGAAAAATTGTTAAAACATTTCTTTTTTTAATATTCTGTTTTGTACGGTATATATAAATTATAATACACTGAAAAAAAATTTAATTGATTCAAATAACTGATTAACTATTATCAATTAAATATTTAATTGAATTAAGTAATATTTATTGGAGTCAATTAAATGGTTCAGTTCATATTTGCTTCAAATACTGATAGAATATTCTATTCTATCAACAACTTATTGACTTATTTCAAACAAATGAAAAAAAAATTACTTACGTATTCAATGAATAAATAAAACAATAAAATATTATTTAAACTTTGATAAGGTTCTTATAATTCCGCATATATAATGTTATATTATACTGTAAAAAATTCACTTTATTATACATTTATCATGTTTCATTAAGATTAATGACACTTGGGTTTCTAAAGTAAATAAACCGTGTCATGAATGTAAAAAATATTTCTAATAATTAATTGTTTTTTTTTCTCCTTTTTTTCTTCTATTTAAATTTTATGGTATAATAAGCCAATGGCTTGCAAGTCATTGAACTCGTTTAATTTCATCTTTTCGTTCTTATGGCCCTGTTGCGAATAAAATAAATACTAGAAAAAAATTATTATAAAAATCATTAACCATTTTAGTTATTTATTTATTTATTTATAAATGGACAAACTCTGTCTTTTAAAAAATTATATAATTACTAATTACAATAAATTACAACGTGGAGTTTAATTTAAATGCGACTATAATACAGTTATCTCTGGTTAATTAAACTTTCGATAAATTCAAATTGATTTTATCTCTCGTTTATTTTTAATTTGTTAAGTGTCAAATGGTATCTTAATTTTCTTTTCTTTAAATATATCAGTAAACGAAAATTGCAGCAAATTTAAAAGAAAAAAATTGCTGAATGTTAAAAGTCGCAAATTTTAAAAGAAAAATTGACTAGATATATAAGTAGCGTGTTAAATACGTTAAGTGTTCTAAAAGAAATGACGAGAAGGAAATTTTAGAAACTGTTTTTTAATTATGAATAAATAATATGATCGTAAACCGTGCGTCAATGTAAGGCGTTAAATTTTTTTTCTTTCATTGCAGCTCTAATTTTTCATTGACTGGTGCTTCTAAAAAATACGTCAATTCATAAGTCATTATACGAACTTCTTGTATGACTCAATGGTTGTGTTTGAATAATGATAACAATTCATTTTTTGATTTAACACTTTTTGAGCAAATAAAAAACAATACATTAAAAAATTTATTTTACAAAAATAGGGAAAAAGAAGTAAAAATACTTTAAACTATACTTTCTTTTTACTTGGCAAAAAATGAGATTTTTTTTTGAAAAATAACAGAATTTTTTTCGAAGAACTTTAATTCGAAATTTTTGAAAATAGTTGAATTTTAAAAAAAGATTAACTTTTTATTAAAAAAAAAAGAAAAAAAAAGAAGAAAATTTAGAGAAAAAAAAGTTAATTTAAATAAACATAGATTTATAGTATAGTGACAAGCCTATGGAGTCGTTAAAATCGGCGGGAGCTCTGGCGTCCATAAAAATCGCCTAAAACATAAATCCCAAGAATTTTTTGGTTAAAATACGATCGTAAAATGCGAATGAATCTCAATTTACGAAAAAAAAAGAATTTCTTTTCTTGCAAAAATGGCGAGAAAAATAGAAAAAGGTGATAAAGAATTTTGTCATTTATTTCCCTCTAACTGTTATTTTTTTAATAATAAAAAAAATTCATAAATACTTGAGGTTGTATCCGCATTTTACGATCGCGCATTTAAAGCAAAATTGAAATTTATGTTTTAGACGATTTTTATGGACTAATTTTTATTCATATAAATTTGAGTCAGATTCTTTGTCAATTGAATGTTTTCAATTTTTTTTTTTGGGAAAATAATTTTTAAAAACCCTTTTTTTCTGTCTGAAAGCTATCAATTTTAATTTTTAAGTTGAATGTACAAATCTAAAGTGAAGCATTATTGAATTTAAAATTATTCAAATTTGCAATATTTTAAATATAGTTCAAAATGTCAATAACTCTGTAAACAATAAATTGGGTCACATTAGCAAGATGCTACTTTGTCGCACAATTGACCTTATAACACGCATTATTTTCAAGAAAAGGAAAATAATAATTGACCTTCTTCGATATTCGAAACAAATGTCTTTATGTAATTAAGTGTTTATACTACATGCTTTTCATTTATATAATTATGAATAGAAAATAGCTAAATAGCTAGTATTCTAAAAATTATTCTCCAAATTGGAATTAATGTATGTTGTCAGTACTTTCTTCTAAAAGTCATTGACACCCAATTTTTAAAAAATCTAATTTTTATGCACATTTTAAACCTCATTTGCTGAGTTCATTAACTTTCTGAAAGACCTTTATTATATTCCAAAGCTATTAAATTTGGTACTTATCGGAAATATGAACTTATAACTAAAAAAAAATATTAGCTATATATAGGTATTTAACTTTCCGAATAAAGAATATAAACAATTTCTTTTTAGAGAATTTCCACTACTTTTAATTCGCTAATATTGAAAAAAATCAATTTCATTTAACAAAATTCTATGAAATTTATTTTTCCCAATAATTCAATTACTTTTAATAATTATAAAATTATTCATATAAATTCCATTTTTTCAAAAAAAATTTTGATTACATTCTAAGCATGAATTTAATTATTTTCATAATCGTAAAATTCAGTTACTTTCACAAATAAAGTTTTTGACAAGAATTCAATTATTTAAACTACTAAAATTTTCATAACATTTAAAAATTCATTATTTAAAACAATGTTTATAAAATTCTTATGAAGATTTCAATTCCTTTCAAAAGTAATAAAATTTTCAACAGAAATCCAATTCTTTTTAAACATTTTAAAAAACTTTTCCGCAATAATTCAATTATTTTCAAAAATTTAAGAAAATTATTCGAAAGAAATTAATTGTTTTAAATATAATTTTAATACAGTTTTTTTTAAATAATAAAGAAATTAGTCCCGAAAATTCAATTATTTTGAGGTATTTCAATAAAATTCTTTTCAAAATTCAATTATTTTTATAAATAACAATATTCATCACAATAATTCAATTATTATTAAAAGTAATAAATTTCTTCTTGGAAATTACATTATTTTAAAAAATTCTAATAAATCGTTCGCAAGAATTTAATTATTTTCATAAATAATAAAAGGTTTTTTTGGAAAATCCAATTATTTTCAAAAAAATTTAATAAAATTTCCCACCGACATTCAATTATTGCCAAATCTTTTAATAGAATTCTTTGTAAAATTTAATTATCTTTAAAAACTTTTCACATTTCATTATTTTCAATATCTACTATTTTTATATAAAATAACCAATTCTAGGAGAAAATTCAATTATTTTAATCAATTTTAATGAAATTCGCCACAAGAATTTAATCATTTACCTAATTAATAAAGTTCTTTGAAAGAATTAAATTATTTTTATAAATAATAAAATTCTTCACAAGAATTTTTTTATATATATAAATATATTATATTCTTAAATTATGAAATTATTCAAAAAAAGTCAATTTTGCCTAAAATTGACTTTCCAAATTGTTTTAAAAATTCTTTCCAAAAATTCAATTATTTTTTAAATTTAAAAAAAAATTCTTCGCAAGAATTCAATTATTTTTATAAAAATAGAAAAATATTAAAAAAAATTTAATTAATTTCTTAAATTATGAAATTCTTCAAAAAAAGTCAATTTTTCCTAAAATTGACTTTCCAAATTGTTTTAAAAATTCTTTCCAAAAATTCAATTATTTTTTAAATTTAAAAAAAAATTCTTCGCAAGAATTCAATTACTTTTATAAAAATAGAAAAATATTCCAAAAAAAAGTTAACTATTTTCTTAAATTATGAAATTCTTCAAAAAAGTCAATTTTTCTTAAAATTGACTTTCCAAATTGTTTTAAAAATTCTTTCCAAAAATTCAATTATTTTTCAAATTTAAAAAAAAATTCTTCGCAAGAATTCAATTATTTTTATAAAAATAGAAAAATATTCCAAAAAGTTTAACTATTTTTATAAATTATGAAATTCTTCAAAAAAAGTCAATTTTTCTTAAAATTTATAAAATTCTTCAGAAAATTTCAATTATTTTCAAAAACTTTTCAAAAAAATTCTTCGCAAGAATTTAATTATTTTAATAAATAATAAAATATTTCAAGAAAACTCAATTATTTCCATAAATAACAAAATTTGCCTAAAGAAATCAATTATTTTTGTAAATAATAAAATTTTTCTGAAAAATTCAATTATTTTTATAAATAATAACATTTTTCATTGAAAATTCAATTATTTTCAAATATTTTTTTAAAATTCTTCGCAAGAATTAAATTATTTTAAATTCTTTCATGAATAATAAAATTCGTAGAATAAATTCAATTTATTAGCAGGATAAGAAAAAAGTAAATATTTTTGATGAAAATTAGGGAAAAGTCAGGAAAATAAAAAATATGGAATGGAATTTTTGTCTATTTTGTGAAGTGAATAAAACGAGTTTTTTTTTGGTTTCTTTTTGAATTTAAAAAAATGACAATAACCCACAAAAATGAATTTAAAAACAACAAATGAATACAAATAATTTGCTAACGGAAAGGAAACTTGCGTATAATGTATATTTCTATTTTCTATCAAAACGTATAAAAAATAAAAGAATAACTATAACTAACTTCAATCTGCGGACAGAATGAATGAACGAAATATTACGAAGATTATTATAGTTAACTAGCCAAATTATCCGCGCGCAAGCGCGCGGGAATATTGTGCTAGAATGTTTATTGTAAACAATTTCAAGTCATTTTAATTTAAATAATTTTTAAAGAAATATTTATTATGAAACAATACTGAAAAACTAATTGGAATAAAATTTTCAAAATATATTATATTTTTAAACCTTAAAGTATATAAAAAAAACTAACAAATTTCGATACTAATTTCAAATTTGGCATCAAATTTTCACAATTGAAAATAATTAAACTTTCTTGTACGAGGAAAATTGAATTTCACAAAAATTGTTTTCTGACACCTAAATTAAAAAAAACTTCATTACGAAAATTTTAATTATTCTAAAGAATAATAGAGAAGGTAAAAATAATTATTAGCTATATATAAGTATTTAACTTCCCGAGCAAAGAATATAAACAATTTTTTTTTAGAGAATTTCCACTACTTTTAATTCGCTAATATTGAAAAAAATCAATTTTATTTAACAAAATTTTATGGAATTTATTTTTCCCAATAATTCAATTACTTTTAATAATTATAAAATTTTTCATGTAAATTCCATTTTTTCAAAAAAATTTTTGATTAAATTCTAAGCATGAATTTAATTATTTTCATAATCGTAAAATTCAGTTACTTTCACAAATAAAGTTTTTGACAAGAATTCAATTATTTAAACTAATAAAATTTTCATAACATTTAAAAATTCATTATTTAAAACAATGTTTATAAAATTTTTATGAAGATTTCAATTCCCTTCAAAAGTAATAAAATTTTCAACAGAAATTCAATTATTTTTAAACATTTTAATAAACTTTACCGCAATAATTCAATGATTTTCAAAAATTTAATAAAATTATTCGAAAGAAATTAACTGTTTTAATATAATTTTAATAACAATTTGTTTTTAAATAATAAAAAAAATTGCTCCCGAAAATTCAATTATTTTGAGGTATTTCAATAAAATTCTTTTCAAGAAAATTCAATTATTTTCATAAATAACAAAATTTGCCTAAAAAATGAATTATTTTTGTAAATAATAAAATTCTTCTGAAAAATTCAATTATTTTCAATTTTTTTTAAATTCTTCGCAAGAATTAAAATATTTTAAATTGTTTCATAAGTAATAAAATTCGTAGCATAAATTCAATTTATTAGCAGGATAAGAAAAAAGTAAATATTTTTGATGAAAATTAGGAAAAAGCTAGGAAAATAAAAAATATGGAATGGAATTTTTGTCAATTTTGTGAAGTGAATAAACGAGTTTTTTTGGTTTCTTTTTGACATTAAAAAAATGACAATAACCCACAAAAATGAATTTTCAAAAAAAAACAAATGAATACAGATAATTTTCTAACGGTAAGAAAAGTTACGATTATTATGTATATATGTATTCCATTTTGTATCAAAACGTATAAAAAACAAAAGAATAACTATAACTAACTTCAAGTGTGGACAGAGATCCGGAAATCTGAAATCACGACGATTATTATATATAATTTTATAATTGTATAATAAAAGTATAAATGTTATTATACGAACTTTTATTATACATACGAAATGATAAAATTTTTTGAGAAAAATTTTTTTGAAACACACTTAATACTTAAATATACATATTCCTACACGTAAGAGTGTTGAATGAATTGAAAATCGGGTTTAAGTCCTAAGATCATAGTAAATAATCGTCTTTGTATCAGTTTGAAAAGTCATTCTTTGTTTTGCAAATTGAAACTCTGTAGGTTGCGTGACATCTCGCACGGTTTGATAAATAACTGCTTCTGATCCCTAATATATAGCTGCATATGCCAATGTACGTGGGTATGAATATATCAACAGGTATTTGACCTATATGTAAAGGGGTCTTGTCATCAATCAATGTAAATGTCCCCGAGATTTATAATTTTTATTTCTTTTTTCAATTGATATAATATTAAAACCCATCGTATAAAATATGCGTGCGCGAACCTTCCCAAGCATCGCGTGAATTATGGAAAATATTAAATAAATTTTACTTAAATTATATAAATTTATTTTACAAACAACTTGAAAAAAATATTTAAACTTTTGCCCCTCGTTGCCCTTTTGTAATATTTCAACTGAGCTGCAAAAAGTTTTAACAGGGTGTCTAGTATTTTTGTTCAAACAAAATTCCCCGTTTTTTCCGCGACTATGTCCCTAAATTTTTTCCGGTTTTTTTTCTCATCAAATTTAAAAATACTTTGGTGAAGTTCACAACGTTTATAGTCAACGATTTCTGCAATGAAAAATATTTTTTTATGCAATTTTTTATAAATTTTCGTACAGAATATTTTCTGTATTTTCTTTTTTTTTTATTTTTTCAATAATGATTTACGAAAAAAATATTTGTGAACAAAAATTTTTATTCTTCTTGGTAGGAAAATAATTTCTTTTCTCTCTTTCGTTTATCATAAACGTTGCGAACTTCACCGAATTATTTAAATTTATCATTCATTTCGAACATGAATAAACCTTTAAATTTTTTTGAAAATAATGTTCTTTTTAATAATTTTAATTGATAATTTGGAAAATAATTAAATTAAACAAAGCATTTTTCCAATTTGTTGAACTTGTCTCTATAATTATAATTGAAAATTTGATTTTTTAATTCTATTTGAAATTATATTGATAATTGAATTTTTGCAAAGAATTTTACAATTTATAAAAGTAATTCACTTCCAAACAATCTCTGTTATTTATTACAATAATTTAATTTAATTTTTTTTTTTATTTAATTTTATATTTAATTTAATTTTTTCATGTGATGAATTTTATTAACATTTTTGAAAATAATAAAACAGTAATAATTAATTATTTATTTAATAAGTAATGAACATTTAATTTGTTCAAGAAATAAATAAAAATAATTTATAAACACATTCAGAACTTTGAAATTATAAAAATTTAAGGGAAGTTCAATAATTATACAAATTATGTATTGAATAGAATAATATAATTTTTATAAGCAAAAAATTCATTTAAAACCGTAAGAGGGACTTAAAATTTAAAAAAAATTATAATTACGATCAGTAACATTGTTTTCGAAAAATTTAAATAAAATTCTTTAAAAGAATTCAATTTTTCAAAAAATGTAAAGAAATTTCAATTACTTGAAAAATTGTTAATTATTTCCTTTTAAAAATTCAATTATCTTGAAAGAATACAAATTGAAAAATTATAAACTTATTTTTGAGATGTAAAAAAAATTTGCGAAAGTTCAATTTCATTAAACTTTAAGTATGTATATTTTTTTAAATTCACTAATAAAAATTTTAATTATTAATCTTCGCCGTTAGAAATATGAATACATTAGAATGTGACTTTTTATAAAATTCAATTACTAATCAGTTATTAAATTAAAATACTTTAAAAATACTTTAATTTAAACTGACTCCAGAATGAGACTTCATACTTAAAAATTGTAAACTCACCTTTAATACTAGACGCGAATTACAACTCTTCCATTGGGGATTCCCATTTTTTTTTTTTTTTATATTTTGAAACAAAAAATGTTAGTAATAGTGAAAACGATTTTATGCAACATTGTAAACCTTTTTATCAAAACTTGTTTTGTTATCAAAAATTTTTTTCCATTAAATTTACGATAACCATTTTTCACATAGTCTTTGACTCCGTTATTTTCGGTTTTCGATATTTTCAAATGCAAACAGTTTTTATTTATTTAAACACTTATTTTTCAAAATTCACTGATTTCAAAATGTTTGTAAACAAAATTTATTGTGTAAACTAGACCTGATTTATCGATTTAAATAAATTTTTTTACATTCTCATCACTTGAGAAGGTATTAGTTTTAATCTCAAATGATTCAATTTCGAAATTTTTTATTACTTATCCGTTTGTAAGAATTTAAAAATAGGATTTTATTTTATACATTAAATTTTAAATGCGAAATCATCTAGAAAACTATTCAAGAAGGTTTATTCGAAAATAATAGTGATGGCAAAATTTAACATTCGAATGGTAATAAAAGCAAATTAACCTTTATAGGCCCTCGCATTATTTATTACATATAAAAGGATTCTAGAAATAAATATTTAAAGTGAATATAGTAATTTAAATGTTTTAGTGTAAAATAATTGAAATGAAAGATTAAATAGAAATCTTTCATTCTTTAGTAAAGATATAAGAGGGTAATAAACATAACCTACAATTTTTTTGCTGATTGTGGCCACTTTCTTGAGAGGGTTTGACTGGTTTGACTTGTAATAAAGATATGTTTCGCTGTAGTTTTATCTTTTACGGAATCAATAGTTGTTGTTTTCTAATCATAAAAAATTGTTTCTCTGTTTCAGAATTATAGTATCTAGCGCTCAATTAGCACACTTGATTACGATTCTTTCGGTTCTTAGTGTAGCATCAGCAGTTTTTCCAAAAAATGGACGAACTACGGCTGGTCAAGAACATTCGACTCTATTATCATTTCTCTATCTATCGTCATTTATAGTACACTTAGGCTCACAAATTTGGATGACTTTCGTCTCCGGTAAGAATTTATTAGCAAAAATAATTTTTATAATAATTTTTATCTTTAATTTTACATCCGTATGTCCCAATCGTAATAAAAATTGTATCAAATTTTGTATACAAATTTTGTACAAATTTTCCACAAACATTTAAAACAACGAAAATTATTTTATACCCAAAAATCTACGTAGTTAATACGTAATAATAATACGTAGTTAATTAAAATCTTCCGAATAAGTTTTAGAAACTAACTCCAAATGGACTTTTTAAAAAAAAATTAAACATTCTTATTGCACCATTTTGAATTTCGAAAGATTCGAAATGGGATTAAATTACAGTTGGTAAGGTATTGTTTTTCTTTTTTTTCCAGGATTATCGCTGTATTTCGCCTTACCACGTCACACATTCAGCGAAATTCAACGCATTCTTTTTCCAAGATATTTTACAATTAATGCGTGCATGAGTTTCATTACTCTTCTCATTTTCGTGAGTCGGCATCCTGCACACACTTGGGATTTCGAGTTGAAAGTACAGGTCAGTTAATTTTTGTTTTGCTATCATCATCTTGAGGAAAAAAATTTTTTTTTTCATTTTGATAAAAATAATTGAAAAAATAGAAACAGAGGCAGAAATCATATTATTTCTCTTTTTTTTGGAAACAATTGGACGTAAAATAAAGAATACAAGATTTAACGACTCTTGCGAAATGTTTGTCTATAGAGATTTCTGCTGATCATTATTCTCAATCTTAACAATCGCAGTACAAAATGAAATTCTCTTACAAATTTGTGCAATCGTTATTTCAATTGTCATTCAGTGAATTATAATGCTGTTTAGTAAGCAAATTTCTTACACTATCGAAGAAAATTTTCTTCAATTTCTCTGAAGTAAATTTTAAATTTCAAAAACATTTAAAGTTACTTAGGAAAATTTAGTTTTGGATTTAGTAAAAATTGTCGGAAATTCAGTTTAGTTTAAGATTTGTAAATAGTAACATTTTTTTCACTTTAGATGTAAAGTAATACTATATTTTTCACCTATGTAGATAAAATACAAAACTAATTTCGAATTTATAATGAGTTGCGATTTATATGAAAATTATTTTTAAATAACATTATCTTGAGCAGGAAAGGAAATTAACTGAAATTATATATTACGAGATGATAACATCGTTTTGTACTGATTTTTAAGATAAAGAATCATATTGCCTTGACTTTGGAAAATAAATTGAAAAGCGTCATTGATTTGACAAAAATAGTCCTGATTGATTAAAAGTTAAATAAATTAAATTTTAATTTTGTAAACTTTAATTTTGTAAATTTTATTTTGTAAATTTCAATTTTGTAAATTTTATTTTGTAAATTTCAATTTTGTAAATTTCAATTTTGTAAATTTCAATTTTGTCAATTTCAATATTTTCCTTCTATTTCAATTTTTAAATTTTCCATTTCATTTCCCACTAAATTTTGATTCATTAAAAATATATTTTCACAAATAATAACAATCTTCGAAAAAATTCAATTATTTTTATGTAAGTAATAAAATTTTCTGACAAAATTTCAATTAATATGAAGAAAATTTTAATAAAACTTCAATAAATCATTCAAAACAATTTAATTATTTTTTTAAGTAGTAAAATCTTTGCAAAAATTTATTATTTTTAATCAAATTTCACGAAACAATTCAATTTTTTATTAATTCGTTAGAAAATTTTTCAAAAGAATTCAATTATTTCCTGAAATTTTAATAAATCCTTCAAAACAATGCAATTATTTTTAATTCAATTTGACGAAAAACAATTCAATTTTTTTCTTAATTTGTTAGAAAATTTTTCAAAAGAATTCAATAATTTCCTAAAAGTTTAATAAATCCTTGAAAACAATTCAATTATTTTTAATACAATTTGACGAAACAATTTAATTTTCTTTTCCTTAATTCGTTAGAAAATTTTTCAAAAAATTCAATTATTTCCTGAAAGAAATTAAAATAATTGAAGAAAATAAATTGTTTAAAAAAAAATTGACAAAAACTCTTCAAAAGAATTTAATCGGGATTTTAAAAATTTTTCAGAAAATTCTTCGCAAGAATTCAATTATTTTCATAAATAATAAAATTTCACGATGAAATTCAATTATTTTCAAAATGTTTGATAATATTCTTTACAATTCTTCACAAGAATTGAATGACTTTCAATAAAATTTCACGAAACAATTCAATTTTTTTTCTTAATTTGTTATAAAATATTTCAAAAGAATTCAATTATTTTTATAAAAGTTTAATAAATCGGCCAAAACAATTCAATTATTTTTATAAATTGTAAAATTCTTTTCTAAATCTCAATTAATTTTTAATTCAATTTAAATCAAATTCAATAATTGAATGTTTAATTCTAATTATTAGGAAGCACGATTATTTTAAAAAACTTGAAAGATATTCTTCATAAAATTCATTTACTTTCAAAATGTTCAATTACAATTCTTAGAGAAATTCTATAATATAAAAAAATTGACAGAAACGCTTTAAAAGAATGTAATTATTTACAAATTTTTTTTAAAAATTCTTCCCAAGAATTCGATTATTTTCATAAATAATAAAATCTCACAAAGAAATTCAATTATTTTCAAATTTTTTGATAAATTCCTTTTTCAACAATTTAATTATTTTTAGTACGTTAATTTTAAAATTGAAAATATAAAGAATATTTTTTTTTTTTAAAGTTAGTTAAATAAGCCAATAACGAACTACAAACTGCGAACAAATTAGTGGAATACAACGATTATTAATATAGATTTTTAAATAATTGACTTTTAATTTAACATTTTTTTAGAATATTATAATTATTAGTATTATAAATATTATAATTCAAAAAGAATTCGATCAAAATTGTATTAAAAAATAATTTAAAATCGTGCTATGAGTTTTATTATTTATGATGAAAATTATTGAATTATGTAGAACATTTTCTTTTTAAATTTATAAATAATTAAATTTCTGTGAAATTTGCATTATTTATAAAAAACAATTGAATTGTTTCGAAATTTTTTTTTTAAATTTGTAAATAATGAAATTTTCACGAAATTTGAATTATTTACAAAAATAATTGAATTCCCGTGAAATTTTTACTATTCATGAAAATAATTGAATTATTGCGAAGAAATTTTTCAAAAATTTGTAAATAATTGAATTCCAGTGAAAATTTAATTATTTATGAAAATAATTAAATTTATTGATGAGGAGAAATTATTAATAAGCAAATAATATTGAATTCTGCATTATTTAAAAAAATAATTAAATATCTGGGTAGAATTTCATTAAATTGTCTTTTAAATAATTGAACTCTTTTGGAAAAATTAATTATAATTAAGTAAAAATTGAAAATCGTCGAAATGGAGGAAAATTTTTGAAAATATTTTATTTTCGGAGAAGAATTTTATCGTTCATAGAAATCTGACGAATTTTTGATGTGAATTTAAAAAAAAATTTTAATAATTGAATTTCAGTGAAGAATTTTATTACTTTTGATAATAATTATTGAATTTTGGAAAACATTCATTATTTTTTAAAAATTCAATTTTTGTTAGTGTTTTTGAACTGAAATTTACAATTAAATTGAAGAGAATATGAAGAATTAGATTTTTTCAATGAAAATAATTTTAATGTTTTTTTGTCAGGTTTTTGGAATGGCTTGTGCATTTTTCTTGGAACTATTGATTCGTTTGTACATGACACCAATTCTTCTTCGTCTCATTGTTCAGAAGACATCGATAGAGGCGACCGCAAAAGTTGGCAGTGAAATTGGACATCACAATTTTGGTGTTTTAAAGCACTGTCCACATTATTTGAAAATTTACAAAATCTTCCGCCTGGTTCACAGTACAATTGCCGTCGGCAATTTGTGCACAATGGCATGCACTCTTTTACATTTGTACTATATATCAAGCAAATTATGCATACTATAAATCTCATTTTATTAGTTAATATATATATAGCAATTAATTTATGTTTTATCAACATTAAGGTTTTTTTAAATCCTTTTTTTCATTTTTCATGAGAAAAATAATTTTTTTTTGTTGCAAATTTGAATTTCATTATAGAATTTAAAAACTTTTATACATAATATCTTCTCGTTAATAATGACTGTGTAGTTTCATAATGCGTCTGCTTAAAAAGTTGTCAGGGTCAGATGGACCCAGATTTATTATTACAAATTATTACTTTCAAGAGTTGCTTGCGCACATGTCGCATTTAATTCAGCCTTCCTAATAAAGAAGCAAAATTATTAACTCAATTTCACGTAGTGAATTGTACTTAATATTAAAAATACATGCAATAAAATGCAATTAGTATGCAATGAAATTCAATTAGTTTGCAATAAAATGCAATTAGTATGCAATAAAATAATAATGAAGATAGTAGTAAAAATTACAAAGAAAAACAAAAGTAATTCATAAAGTAATATGTTTTAAAAGTATTAAAACGATCTACGACAATCACAAACGAGCTACAGAATTAGAAATAAGTATTTGACATGATCTACGAAAATATTCAAGTATTACATATTTATATATTAATTAATAAATTCTAATAATATTAATAAATTCTAATAATAATAATAAATATTAATAATAATAATAATTGATAATGTCTGAAAAATAAAAACTGCCTTTTATTGTTAAAAAATTATATCAAGATACGTGCAAAAAAGAAATTAGTAAAAATAATTAATTATTTCTATAGCAATGACTATTTCTTGATAAATATTAATATTAAGTTCCCTTATTTTATTATGATTACATTTAATAGAAATCCATATTTGATAAACGAAAAATAACAATTATAAATAACGAATATTGTAAACTATATGTCAGTATATTGACGAGATATTTCGTTTTTATCTGAATATTGGAAAAAAATTTAGGAAATTTAATAAATAAAATAATAGAAAAGGAATATATTAGTTAAATGTGTTTAGATTTAAGTTATGTTTCGAGTGAAATCTGATGTACTATTTATTTTGCAAATATAGAAAAAAAATGAATGTCACTTCTTTTAATAATAGACTTGAATGAGCTATAATTATTGTAATAGACAAAAATTTTTAAAAACTAATTATTCAAATTCAGTATAATTGAAAAAAGAAAATTATTTTGTTAATTTCTTTCAAATCAATAAAATTTCGACAAAAATTGAGAAAGATTATTATTCAATGTTTTATAGTAAATTTTAACAGTACTTTTTGTCTACTTTTCAAAGCAGAAACTTTGTTTTTAAAGGAAACAATTTTAAATCATCCTTTTTTCAAAAAAATAAGCCTTATTTTGAAAAATTTTCAAGAAAACTATTCTTTGAAATTTTTTATTGTTTAATCTACGTTTTTGGTATTTATTGACGTAAGTAAGAAAATAGTAAAATAATTTACGTAATTTTTAATTTTATATTCCAATAATGTAAAAAAAATTATTAAAATTCTTGTGAAGAATTTTACTATTTTTGAAAAGTAATTGGATTTTTTAAAAGAATTTATTAGAAGTTTAGAAAATAAATTAATTTTTTCGAAAAATTTGATTAAAAATTGAAAAAATTTCTACTGAATCCTTCAGTGAAATTTTCGTAACAAATGGACGTGATAAAATTAGTATAAACAAATTCTGTCATTTTTTAATTTTTAAAGAAAACATTTTAATATTTTAAAAGTATTTTCTTGAAGATTTGAAAACTAATTGAATTTTTAAAATAAATTATACAGATAATTTTTGAAATCATTGAATTTTTCATATTAAATCAATTTTAGATTTATTTTTAAGAGAATTGAATGTTTGCAAAAACTTTGCTAAATAATTTGATTGTTTCAATAGATTTTTGCAAATTTCAGTTAAAATAATTTAATTTCTGTTAAGAATTTTAATATTCATAGGAATGATTTACTTCTTCTAGAATGTTGCAACTACGCCTATTCCAACTGTACTCATCATTTGGAACAATAAACATAATTTCACAAAACTCGATCAGGACATTAAGAATTTCGTAGAAAAAATTATTTTGACAATCAACAAACATTTCTAATGGAAATGGATTTTTCTCTCCCATTTGTAGTTTCGAAATTATTCTCTTAACAATATATCGAGAACAATGTCTAAGAAGAAAAAAAGCATTGTACGTATCAGCAATTTTAACAACATCGACTACAGTCAAGTCAGTTAACTTTTCCGCCAAATGTTTTTCAATTAAAGTTTTTAAATCCTCTATATTGTAATAATCGGCAGCTTTTAAAATGTCAAAAACATTTTGGGGAAAATTCACTTTCCCTGTATAAATGTATCTGTATGAAAAAGAAATTTTAGAAAAACAACTTTTTACTTAAGTATTTAAAATTTTAAAGGAATAAAATATTGCATACCTTAGAACTTCGTAAAAAACCTCTGGTTCCATGTCCTCTACCACAATAATATTCGTGAGAGCTTCCTTCATGTCACTCGAAAGCATTCTATTAAAAACAGGACTTTTTGCTGATAAAATCAATTTATGGCCTCGAAAGATTGTTTTCCCGACATAAAACGTTACGTCACTATATTTTTCATTGTTTAAAAATGAATCAATTCCTTGAAAACAAATCGGATTCGTCTCAATCTTTTCAAATGAAAGATCAATGGATTCAGTAGTTGTATAAGAATCCATCATCCATCTTCGTTCGAAAATTTCCTCTAACATACTTAATAGAACGAGTGGTTTACATTGTAGAATACGAAAATCAAGAGCATGAATATCTCTCAAAATAAGAGACATACAATTTTCGAATAGAATTTTCGCAGAACATTCTACGGAGAGTATTAAAAATTGACAAACATTTTCAGTAGTTATCAATTTTTCCATTTGAGTTTCGCAGTAATTTTTAAATATTGTCATTTTCAAAATATCCGCTACGACAAGAATAATAGCATACGGAGCGTCGTGATTTGGATATTCATGTGAATACATGTAATGAAGAATGATATTAAATGCTGCCGGATCTATATCCATTTCATAGTTATTGAATTCCTCAATTTCTCTATTCTTTTGGAACAACTTATAAAAATAAGTACTTTCTTTGGCTAGAATAACCTATAAAAATAAAAATTGTTTCTAATGAATGAATGAGAAATTCAAAAAATAAAAATGAAAACATTTTATTTCAATTTTTATAGCTATATTTATTATGTTCTCTACGTTTGAATTAGTTAAAAATAATCAATTTGATAGTAAACAATCAGTCGCCAATTCAAACGTATTAAGTAAATAAATTTTAAAAAATTATGGAGTTAATAGAAATATTTTTAAATTCCACTGAAAATATGCAATAAATTTTTTAAAGAATTTCATTAAAAACTTTTTGACAATTAGAATTTTTAAAGTATTTTAATTTAATAACTGATTAGTAATTAAATTTTATTTAAAAAGTTACATTCTAATGTATTCATATTTCTAACGACGAAGATTAATAATTAAAATTTTTACTAGTTAATTTAAAAAATAATTTTAAATTGTTTAATAAAATTGAACTTTTACAATTTTTTTTAAATCCGAAAAATAAGATTGTTGTAATTTTTCAATTATATTGTTTCAAGATAATTGAATTTTAAGGAGGAAACAATTAAAAATTTTTGAAGTAATTAAAATTTCTTTACATTTTATAAAAAATAATTGATTTCTTTTAAAGAATTTTATTTCAATTTTTTGAAAACAATGTTACTGACCGTAATCATAATTTTAGTTTTGAAATTTAAAGTCCCTTTTACAGTTTTAAATGAATTGCTTACAAAAATTATATTATTCTATTCAATACATAATTATAATTATTGAACTCTCATTAAATTTTTATAATTTCAAATTTCTGAATGTGTTTATAAATTATTTTTATTTACTTCTTGAACAAATTAAATGTTTATTACACATTGAATAAATAATGAATTATAACTGTTTAAAATAAAATTTTTTAAAAAATTTTCTTTATTTCTTTAATTTAATTTTATTTAATTAAATTTCTGAATTTGTTTATAAATTATTTTTATTTATTTCTTGAACAAATTAAATGTTTATTACTTATTAAATAAAATAATTAATTATTACTGTTTAAAATCTTAATAAAATTCATCACATGAATTAAATTATTTTAATAAATAACAGAAATTGTTTAGAAGAATTGAATTACTTTTATAAATAGTAAAATTCTTTGCAGAAATTGTAAAATCAAATTTTCATTTATAATTATAAAGAGACAAGTTTATTTTCAACGAATTGAGAAAATGCTTTGTTTAATTCACTTATTTTCCAAATTATCAATTAAAATTATAAAAAAGAAAATTATTTTCAAAAAATTAAAAAATTTATTCATGTTCAAAATCAAATATAAATTTAAATTTGATGAGAAAAAACCGTGAAAAATTTAGAACATAACCGGAAAACCCGAGAACCGGGTAACATTTTTCAAAATTTTAACTCAATTTTTAATACCTAGAATTCAATGATAATTAAATTATTTAAAAAAACTAAAACAATAAATTTTAAAA
This sequence comes from Leptopilina drosophilae, assembly GCA_032873175.1. NCBI lineage: Eukaryota > Metazoa > Arthropoda > Insecta > Hymenoptera > Figitidae > Leptopilina > Leptopilina drosophilae. Next base: position 1,363,399 of record CM065484.1, on the reverse strand, counting down.
AGTAAGAAAATACCATTTTTTTAATTTTCAGAATTAATTTTCTGAAATTCAACTATTTAAAAAAAAACTTCAATTAAAATTTTCTGGAAACCTCCTTTTTTCAGACGTTCTAAATAAATTTTTTCAAATTTCATAAATATTTTGTTCAAAATAAATATTTGAATACTTATTGTTATTTATCGGTTCAACATTCATTTGTTTATCACTTGTTTTGCAATGACGAGGTTATGTTCTATGTTTATGGTTTTAGAAAAATATGAGAAATGCCAAAATTGAAAGTAAATAATAAAAATATTTTTCTCCTCTCTCCACAAAATATTTATCAAAAATGAGCAGAATTAATTATTCATGACTAACCTTATGAACACAAAATGTTTTTCCTCGAGTCATAATTTTAAAGTCGCTCAAAAATTCCAATTTCGAATAAATTTTCGACTTCTCATATTCTTCACTAATCTTCGATGACGAATTCTCCTCGCCTTCTGACATCTAAACATATTTAATAACAAAATTGTTTAAAATAATTTTTCTTTTGTTAAAAGAAATTATTTTTATTTTTGCAAAATCAAAACTAAGTTTCTTGACTATTCGAGATTTACTATTATTATCCTTTTTAATTTACTTTTTTATTTATTTTTCATTATATTTACTAATTAAGAATTTACTATTTCTCTGATATAGTCAATCCTCTTATTTCGTGCCGTGCAAAATCTGAAAAAACACCGGAACTTTATTTTGTTAACAATTGTTTTTTGCCTTACGAACTTTACAAACATGAAGAGATTGAAATTATAAAAACGTTAATTTGTAAATAGATTAATAAGAATATTTTCCAACGTTTAGGGATAAAATTTTCCATAATTTCCATCTCTTTATATAATTGTCAACCTAACCTAAATAAAAATAAAGTTATGTATTTCACTTTTGCACGCATTGAATGAATTTTGTTCCTTTTGTTCAACGATTGCAAACATAACCTAAAATTGTTAGAGCAAAAAAAAGAATAATTCATCGAATTTCGGTAAATTGTACATAAATGACAATAAGGTAATAAAATAAATAATAATGTAGTTTTTAATAATACCTTGGTGCGTATGCTATAAATCAATTAATAAATAAATAACAATTAAGTAAAAATTGTAAAGTGTATATAATACCTTGTCGCGTTTACTGCAATGATACTCTTTTGATCCTCTTTTATATTGATATAATTATAATAATGAAAGAAATAATAGAAAATAATGAATAATTGTAATAGCGAGTAACGAGCTAAGACGACAAGAATGGAGGTTCAATTCACACGCTTAGTTATAATGGTGTCTCTACAATAAGACAAATGTATTTCTGAGACGCATGATTTTCCCCTAATCGCCAAGTGGTCGAATGTTTAAATGGTCGAATACCAAATCGTCGAATCGTCATTTTGTCGAATGCTTAAAACGTCGAATTGTCAACTGGTCGAATGCTAAAAACATCGAATCGTCAAATGGTCGAATGTTCAAAACGTCGAATCGTCAAATGGTCGAATGCTAAAAACGTCGAATTCTCAAATGATCGAATGCTAAAAACATCGAATCAGCAAATGGTCGAATGTTCAAAACGTCGAATGGTCATTTCGTCGAATGCTCAAAACGTCGAATTGTCAACTGGTCGAATGCTAAAAACATCGAATCGTCAAATGGTCGAATGTTCAAAACGTCGAATCGTCAAATGGTCGAATGCTAAAAACGTCGAATTCTCAAATGATCGAATGCTAAAAACATCGAATCAGCAAATGGTCGAATGTTCAAATCGTCGAATGGTCATTTCGTCGAATGCTCAAAACGTCGAATCGTCAAAAAGTCGAAAAATTTGCTTGGTTTAAATTAATGTTAACTTACATCAAATAAATTTTTCGACTTTTTGACGATTCGACGTTTTGAGCATTCGACCATTTGACGATTCGACGTTATGAGGATTCGACGAAATGACGATTCGACGTTATGAGCATTCGACGAAATGACGATTTGACGTTTTGAACATTCGACCATTTGCCGATTCGATGTTTTTAGCATTCGACCAGTTGACAATTCGACGTTTTGAGCATTCGACGAAATGACCATTCGACGTTTTGAACATTCGACCATTTGCTGATTCGATGTTTTTAGCATTCGACCAGTTGACAATTCGATGTGTTTAGCATTCGATCATTTGAGAATTCGACGTTTTTAGCATTCGACCATTTGACGATTCGACGTTTTGAACATTCGACCATTTGACGATTCGATGTTTTTAGCATTCGACTTGTTGACAATTCGACGTTTTAAGCATTCGATCAAATGACGATTCGACGATTTGGTATTCGACCATTTGAACATTCGACCACTTGGTGATTAGGGGAAAATCATGCGTCTCGTATTTCTCAACGGCTGTTCCGGTGTGATCGCACCCTTAACTCCTGTATACTTTGCAGTTATCACAATCCTAGTGACTGCACCCTGCGTGACAGTTTTTTTTTGTGGAATATTTTTCGCGCCTTTTATTTCCCAACAATCTCTGATTATTATTGAACGTTTTTTTTTATCGGGAAGAAAAAGATTATTGCAATTGTTGAATTATGTCCTCTGTTTGGACACAAAGGTTGAGTGCTCTACAACCGGGAACGCAAAATTCTATCGTCATTGGAATAATAATTAACAGTGCCAATCCGAGAGTATTTGAACCAAGTAGCTCCAAATGTAAGCAAATTAATTAAAATTATAATTTTTTTTTCAATTTTCCCTATTTAAAGCTTTTGGAAAATGTCAATAATCGAATTCAGTGGGTTTTCTCAATTATCCTTCATATGTTGTGAATTGTAAGGAATTTCGGTTTAAAAATCGAATCAAAAATTTTCAAAATAAATTTCATTTACTAAAGTATGTTTACTTTTACCAATGTTTTGAATATAATTATTTTATTTTTATGATTGAAAAACACTGATATGGGATAATTTTATTCACACTGCTTCGATTAAAAGTAGTCATTTCTCATTTTATAAAATATTACCTCTAAAAATTAGGTGGAAAACTTTTTTTTTGCATAACCTAAAATTTGGTTCGTTTTTTAGTGAAAAATAGATTTCAGTCCTTTTGGGACTTTTTTGAAAAACAGTTTACAGTGATGAAAACGACAAATAATTCCCAAATTTGTTTGAAATATTTTTTAATTGCAAAATTCTTTTCAATTTTTAAAATATAGGGACTTTTGAGTTAAATGGTTTTTTTGGAAATTTGAAAAGAAAATTCACGCCTTTTACTGTATCAATTCATTAAATTATTTTTTAGTCAACGAAATAAGACGTGCGGTTTGGACTTTTACTCTTCGTGATTCGCCTGATGATTTCATAAACGTGACTGTTTGGGGAAGATCAGATTATGTCGATTCTCATTTTAATAAATTTCCCATCGGTTCTATTGGTAAGTATTTCAATTTTCCAAACACAATATTTGATAAATTTGATAAATTTGAACAATTATTTGATAAATTCCAATTTTATTCTTTTCAAAAAGCAGTTTGCTAAAATTATGGAAAAATTACTCGAAAAATTCCAATTCTTAAAAAACAATATTTTTCCTTATTTTCACCTTTTCTCGAGGAAATTAAACAAATTTTTGTAAATATACGAAAACAATAATTCAATACTTAACGAAAAGAATAAAAAAATTAAAACTGTTATTAAAGAATTTGTCGAGTGATAGCTTCGATTATTAATTAAAACAATAAAGTTTTTAGTGATAATTAATAGTTGAAGTAAAATTTTTCGTACTAATTAATAAACATTTTTCAGTTGAAGTTATAAGTGGAAAGGTGACAAATCGAAAAGTCGATGATCCAAATGATGCGTTTGTTCCTTCGGTAACGAGTTCGTTAACTATTACTGTCAATGAGGGAACAGCATTGATACAAAGTCACGATTCCGATGATAGACGTCGTTTCGAACCGTTATTAAAATTGCCAACAAAATCAATTGATTCATTGAGAACTTTGAAATTCGCTTTGGAGCACATCGAAGAATTGAAAGATCAATTCATTGATCTTCTCGTCATCGTCACTTTCGTGAGAATCGATATTTCACTATTGCAATTAAAATATTGAATTAATCGAAACAAAAAGAAATTGCAATCAAAAAGCAAGAATGAGTTTAATATTAAATTTTTTTTTTATTTCAGATCGGCGAAGTTCGGGACATAATAAGTCGAGACGGTCGAAACTTCAAATGCCGTTCCTTTGAAGTAACGGATCCTACGACAAATAAAGCGGTGGCACTGCAACTTTGGGATTCCGAATGGATTCGATTGTCTGAACTTTGGGAACCCCGTAGAACGGTTTTATTTTTAGCTGAAGTTCGTGTTGGATTTGATAAATTTAAGAAACGAATAAGTATGGCTATAGGTAGGAACTTTGCTTCCAATTTGTCTTAATTTTGCTTTTTTTATTTTAGGAAATAATCAAATTCTTTTCTAAAATTCAATTATTTTCAAAAAATTTCCTCAGTTTAATGATTTTCAATCTCTTTCATAATTAAATTTTCCAAATGAATTTAATTACTTGAAAAAATTTTAATAAAATTCTACGCAAACTTAATTATTAGCAAAAATTATTTATTATTATTATTTATTATTAATTATTGTCAAAAAAAAATTAATTTCACAGAAATTGAATTATTTAAACAAATAATTTCAAACTTTGCAATAATTCAATTATTTTAGAAAATAATAAAACTAAAGAACATAAAAATTTGCAATTATTTCTATTTTAATTGATTGTAATTAATTTATCAGCTTTTCGAAAATTGATCATCGAATTCTCCCATAAATTACAGCTAAAAAGACTTTGATCACTGAAAATCCAAATATTCCGCAAACGAACGATTTGAGACTCGCTGTCACGAACAAGCCAGAGTTCACGCACACTGATCCGTATTCGATACCAAATTGTAAGTGAAACTTTAAAAAAAAACTAAATTATTTACGAATGGATTTTAAAAATTGCTTAGAAAATTTAGATTCCAATCTGTGAAATTTTCATTCTAGTGAAATGCATAAACTCAGTCATGACTGTCCAACAAATTACGCAGAAGTTGAATTCGCCATCAACAGAAAGTAACGAGAGAATTCAATTTTTCGTTGTTCTCAATGCGCAAGTTACTGAAATGAATTTGGACAGCAAGGATGAAAACTTGCTGACAACAAAGTGGTGAGCTTGATTGTTTGTAATGATAACAATTACAGTTTAACAATTATAAATGAATTATAATAATTATACGATTACGAACTTTTTTAAAACTCTTTTAAATTAATAGGTAAAATAACTTTTTACACGAATACATTCGGACAAGTCGTTTTTAATACAGAGAAATTACTCCAACGTTTCGAAATCAATACGATTTCCTCTTCAAGGAGTCTAGAAAATAATACAAAAAAAAACAAAAATATAAAATTTCAATACGAAGTCATTGAATAATAATTTATAAACATTAAACAAAATAACACAAAAAAATACATGAAGACTTAAAATGTTAATTAAACAGAACAGTAATAAATAAAACAAAAAATAAAATAATAAATAGAACATTAATAATATAAAAATGATGAGAATCAGCATTAATACAATATTAGAGTGGATTTTTAAAAAATAATATTAAAGTGACTTTAAAAAACGCAATAAAGAAAAAGAAAACGCAATAAAGAAAAGAAAACAATAAAAATATCTTACATCTTATCATATTTGAAAATATTCTATCAGCGAAAAATTCTAACATTAAAAATATCTTACCATTAAATAAAATGCTTTACATTACATGTCGAAAGAATTAACAAGATTTTTAATCCAAAAATTGGAATGTGAAATTTGGAGTTAGTAATTGAAATTTATAAAAATATATTGAATTAATCAAAATTTTAATCTTAATAGAGATTTAAGTTAATTCATAAATGAAAATTAAATAAAAAAAAATTAAATCTTTTGAACATTAAAGAAACTTAAAAACTTTAATATGTACAATTTTTTCTAAAACTTTTAATTTACGACAAATTGGAACGAATGTATTTTAATTTTTTCAACATGAATTTAAAAGAAAGAAACAAATTTTATTTGATAAATAATTTTGATAATAAATATTTTTTTTAATAAATAATTTTGATAACAAATATTTTTTTAATAAATAATTTTGATTACAAATAATTTTTTTAATAATTCCAGCGCTCTGTGTAAGAAATTCGTTCAAAGAGGTCAAGAATCGTGTATGAATTTAGAATGTCCTTCTGGGAATGGAAGTCGTAAACCTTACAATCTTGTCAGTTTGAATGTGAAATTCAATCTAAAGGACGAAACCGGATATCTCATCGGTTGTAGATTTTTGGGAAGTCCAGTAGAACAATTTCTCGGATGTACAGCTGCAGAATTTCAAGTAAATCACAATTTCTATGACTTATGTACAATTAAAACATTAATTATTTAAAAAAAAATTTTAATTCTAATTTTAATAATAATAATAATAATAATAATTAATTTTAGGCTATGAATCAAGAGCAACGAATGGAATTAAAGTGGCAATTTCTTTCGCTTAAATTTGCCGTTCGAATGCAAATTTTGGGCCCAACATTAACAGTAAATCAAGCGATTTATAACATTTTGTCAATGACTCAATTGCAGGATACTGTGGATTCATTCTTTGACAACGTTGTTGATCAATTGCCATAAAATTGTTGAAAAACAGTTTGATTTCATTTTAAAATTGTAAAAAACTTGATATTGTCAATTTCCATTGATAATTAATCTAAAAAGTAGATTTTTGATGAATAATTTTACATATGTAAAAATGAATTTTTTTAAAATAATCTTAATTAATTTTAGAAGTAAAATTTTACTTGCCGAATTCTATTTAGAACCGAATTGAAAAATTAAATTTACTTTTTTTTTATAAAAAATTGTATTATTTGTTAGTAAAACAATGATTGTACTTCGGTTATATTTGATGATAAATTGACATCATTCTTTAGCGTAATTTTATTTTCATATTAAATATTTATTCTAGATGAAATTATATTTCCATAATTTCTTCATTGTTGTCAATAATTTAAAATTAAATTTTATCAGTTGTTTTTTCTATGATTTAAAAAGTATTTAATGTTGTTAACTAAAATAATTGTAATTAATATCTTGTTCTGAAAGAAAAAGAATGTTGTTTGTAATAACATTTATGAATATTGTGATAAAATAAAACTGATACAATGCAAAATAGAAGTATTTTTGAAAATTTTATTTCCTTTAAAGCAAAGGATTGCTTCGAATGTCCAAAAAAATTTTTTAGGAAAATTAGATAAATAAAATATGTTAAAAAATGAAGAATTAAAAATATAAAATTATTAAAATTTTAAGAAATAAATAAAATTAAGAGTAAGTAAAAAAACAGTTTGAATACAGCAGAATATAAACAATTTAGAAAATGAATAAGAAAATTAAATAACAAAATACGAGTAACAATAGTTTTTTTTCGTTACTTTATTATCAAAAAATATAAAATGTTACATGTTTAATTCACAAAATTGAAGTCAAGTTTTGTCTTTTCTTTAAATTAATATTGTCTCAATATTAATTACATAATATCAATTTATATCATTAATATTAATTAATAATTTCATTATTATTAACATTAATTAATAATAGTCTTCTTTCTTTAAATTTACGAAACATTTGTCAAATTGATTTTACAATCGAATTTCAGCACCAGAAGAAAGTCGTAGAAAATATTTTGATTAAAATTATCAAACATTTCCAAAGTTATAACGTTCTTGACTTTTCTCAATTTTGGGTAAGTAATCATTTGTTTCACAATGTATTTAGCGCAATGTTTCAAAAGAAAAGAAGCGTTGTACAAATCGGCAGCAATCGATAGATTAACGACATTTTCATTTGTCAAATTTTCTGCCAAAAATTCTTCCAACAATTTTTGTAGAGTTTCTAAATTGTAGCGATCGGCGGCTGCTAAAATGTCGACTCCAAGTTCCTCAAGATTATTTATACTTCGTGTATAGATGTATCTAAACAACCAAAATTATTAATTATTATATGTAATAACATATTAATAACAGGTCTCGGATCGTCTTTAAAACTAAAAAAAGTCGCTTTAGTCGCATAAATTTACAACAAAAGTCACGAAAAATCGCATAAAATTTAATAAAATTCATAGCAAAAATTTAATTAGGTATTTTCAACATTTTTTCTTTTTAATTCTCTTTCAAATGTCAATTATTTTTATAAATAATAAAATTCTTCTCCTAAATTCAATTATTTAACAAAAATTTTAATAAAATTCTTGTCAAGATTTCAATTATCTTTATAAATAATAACATTCATCCTAGAAATTCAATTATTTTCAAAAGTAATAAAACTCTTCGCAGAAATTCAATTATGATCAAAAATTTTCTTTATTTTTTCGTCAAAATTTTATAAAAAATAAAATTCATCATAAAAATTTAATTATTTTCAAAAGATCTAATAAAATTTTTTGCAAAATTCAATTATCTTCGAAAGTAAGAAAATTCTTTACAAAAATTCAATTATTTTCAAATTTTTTTTTTTAATTCTCAAAATTTCAATTTTGTTTATAAATATCAAAATTTCTTTTACAAAATTCAATTACTTTTAAATATTTCTAGAAAAAATCTGTTCAAAATTTCAATTTAACTTTGTGAATAATAAAATTCTTCCCTGAAATTCATTGATTTACAGAGAATTTTAATAAAATTCAATTATTTTCTAAAGTAATAAAATTCTTCACAGAAATTCAATTATTTTCAAATTTTTTTTTAAATTTCATCTTAAAATTTGTAATATCTTCATAAAGAATAAAATTATATATAATAATCGTCGTGATTCCAGATTTCCGGATCTCTGTCCACACTTGAAGTTAGTTATAGTTATTCTTTTGTTTTTTATACGTTTTAATAGAAAATACAATACATATCTACATAATAATCGTAACTTTTCTTACAGTTAGCAAATTATCTGTATTCATTTGTTTTTTTTTTTTTTTTGAAAATTCATTTTTGTGGGTTATTGTCATTTTTTTAATGTCAAAAAGAAACGAAAAAAACTCGTTTTATTCACTTCACAAAATTGACAAAAATTCCATTCCATATTTTTTATTTTCCTATAGCTTTTTCCTAATTTTCATCAAAAATATTTACTTTTTTCTTATCCTGCTAATAAATTGAATTTATGCTACGAATTTTATTACTTATGAAACAATTTAAAATATTTTAATTCTTGCGAAGAATTTAAAAGAAAATTGAAAATAATTGAATTTTTCAGAAGAATTTTATTATATACAAAAATAATTCATTTTTTTAGGCAAATTTTGTTATTTATGAAAATAATTAAATTTTCTTGAAAATAATAAAATATTATTATTTATTAAAATAATTAAATTCTTGCGAAGAATTTTTTTTTTTAATTTAGAAAATAATTGAATTCTTGGAAAGAATTTTTAAAAAATTTTGAAAAATAATTGAATTTTATAAATTTGGAGAAAAATTGAATTTTTTGAAAGGATTTTGTAATTTATGAAAATAATTGAATTCTTTCGAGGAATTTTATTAATAATTGTTGAAAAAATAATTTAATTACTTTCGAAGAATTTTATTATTTATAAAAATAATTTAATTCTTTCAAAAAGTGTTATTAATTAGGTAAATGATTAAATTCTTGTGGTGAATTTTATTAAAATTGATGAAAATAATTGAATTTTCTCCTAGAATTGGTTATTTTATATAAAAATAGTAGATATTGAAAATTATTGAAATGTGAAAAGTTTTTAAAGATAATTAAATTTTACAAAGAATTCTATCAAAAAATTTGTCAATAATTGAATGTTGGTTGGAAATTTTATTAAATTTTTTTGAAAATAATTGGATTTTCCAAAAAAAAACATTTTATTATTTATGAAAATAATTGAATTTTAAAAAGAATTTTATTGAAATACCTCAAAATAATTGAATTTTCAGGAACAATTTTGTTTATTATTTAAAAACAAATTTTTATTAAAATTATATTAAAACAATTAATTTCATTCGAATAATTTTATTAAATTTTTGAAAATCATTGAATTATTGCGGTAAAGTTTATTAAAATGTTTAAAAAGAATTGAATTTCTGTTGAAAATTTTATTATACTTTTGAAAGGAATTGAAATCTTCATATGAATTTTATGAACATTGGTTTAAATAATGAATTTTTAAATGTTATGAAAATTTTATTATTTTAAATAATTGAATTCTTGTTCAAAACTTTATTTGTGAACGTATCTGATGGCAAATTTGAAATTAGTATCGAAATTTGTTAAAGTTTTTTTATATACTTTAAAGTTTGAAAATATAATATATTTTGAAAATTTAATTCTAATTAGTTTTTTTAGTTATGTGTCATAATAAGTATTTCCTTAAAAATTACTTAAATTAAAATGACTTGAAATTGTTTATAATAAACATTGTAGCACAATATTCCCGCGCGTTTGCGCGCGGATAATTTGGCTAGTTTATCATAAAAATTTAATTATTTTCAAAAGATCTGATAAAATTTTTTGCAAAATTCAATTATCTTCGAAAGTAAGAAAATTCTTTACAAAAATTCAATTATTTTCAAATTTTTTTTTTTAATTCTCAAAATTTCAATTTTGTTTATAAATATCAAAATTCTTCTGCAAAATTCAATTACTTTTAAATATTTCTAGAAAAAATCTGTTTAAAATTTCAATTATCTTTGTGAATAATAAAATTCTTCCCTGTAATTCATTTATTTACAAAGAATTTTAATAAAATTCTTCTCTGAAATTCAATTATTTTTAAAAGTAATAAAATTCTTCGCAGAAATTCAATTATTTTCAAATTTTTTTTTAAATTTCACCTTAAAATTTGTAATGTTTTCCTAAAGAATAAAATTCATCCTGGAAATTTAATTATTTTCAAAAGTTCTGATACAATGTTTTGAAAAATTCAATTATCTTGAAAAGTAAGAAAATTCATCAGAGCAATTCAATTATTTTCAAATTTTTTTTTTTTTTAATTCTCTTCAAAATTTCAATTATCTTTGTAAATATCAATATTCTTCTGCAAAATTCAATTACTTACTAAAGTTTAAAAAATTTTTCCTCATAATTCAATTATTTTGATAAAAAATGATGAAATTTTTTTTATAAAGTCTTGTGATATAAAATATTGATTTTATCACTCGGTCGTGTTTTATAACAATTTTTTATAAGTTTTTTAATTACAAAAAGGTTGGAATTTGAATTTTTTGAAGAATTTTAATTTCTATGGAAGAATAATAATTAAATATTTATTTATAAAAGAAGTTATTGATGCGTTTTCGAAAAATTTGTAAATAAATGTAACAGAACATTTTTTTGACTCAAACTTTATCCTTTAAATTTAAATTTTTTTAAAATTTAATTCGTATTTCAGTAAAAAAAATCTCGAAAAAGTCGATTAGTCGCATTTTTTCACAAAAAAAGTTGAAAAAAGTTACATTTCCTTAGAAAAGTCGAAAAAGTCGCACAATCCGAGCCCTGTAATAATCGTTATGTTTGCTTTTTTATTCTCAAATTTTTTAAATTGCTGTTTTTAATTTTTTTTTCAATTTTATACCTAATTAATGTCATAAAAATAATTATAATTCTTGTGAAGAATCTTATTGTTTATAAAAATAATTAAACAGTTTTAATTGAAATAAATTTTCTATTTAAAAGCATTTAATTTTACTTCTTATTAAAATTGTTTTGAAATGTAATCGTAATTTTTTGAAGAAATTACAGTTGGGAAAAAAAAGTTACCTTAGAATTTCATAAAAAACTTCTGGCTGGATGTCTTTTACTTTAATGACATTGGTCAGATCTTCCTCCATTTTACTAATCAGCATGTGATAAAATACTGGACTATTCGCTGCCAATACAACTTTATGACAATTGTATATTGTTTCCTCTCCAACGTGGATTTCAACATCGCTCAATTGTTTGTTGTTTAAAAAGGTATCGTAATTTTTTATCTCCATTCGTGCAATTGCTTCAAAGGAAAGATCTATATTGTCGTCAATAGTCAAGAGTCCAATTTCGAATTGTTCGAAAATGTGTTTTAAAATGTAGGCTACAACTTGTGGTTCTGCTTTAAGCCTTTCGAAATTTATTTGCTGAATATTTTTTAGAATGAAATATTGACAATGATTCTGCAAACATTTTGCAGATGCTTTTATAGACAATATCAACATTGAGCAAACATTGGAGGTAGATGTCGTTTTTCGGAAGTGATTTTCACATCCATCTTTAAGTTGTTCAATTTGCAGGTAATTTGCAGCTAAGAAAATATCTTCTGCATCAGAAACAAAATAATTAAATGTTTCTTGTTCATATATGAACTTAAGAATTTTTCTGAATGTTTCCGGTTTTATGTCTTTAATTCTGTACTCCTTAATTGCATTGTCATCCTTGAAGATTTTATAAAAATATGGGCACTTTTTTGCCAAAATAACCTGCAAATATGATTATTTATAATTGAAGTTTTGCAAAAATTAATTTTCAAAAGATTTTTAAGTTTCAAGATAGTAGAAAATTTTTTTCCCCCAATGGAAGTTAATATTTTGAAACAAAATTGACAAACATGTAAGTTTTTTTTAAAGAATCGTATAATAAAGTGATTTTAATAATTTAAGGGGAGCAAAAACGGAATTTGATAAAAATAGAAACGAATTAAACAAAATTGACTTACTTTATGAGCTTCAAATATTTCATCTTGTATGCAAATTTTGAAGTCAGTTAGAAATTCTAAAGATGTGACGTCAGCATTTTCGATTTCCTCAATTTTTAAAAAAACGTCTACAAACAACTGTAATTTTCCATTTTTTACCATTTTCAACATTGTTTCGCCATCCATAATATTGTTAAAGTTATATGCAAGTTCGTTTCCATTTATTGTGAAACTTCTTGTTACTTCTTCCTCATCCTTTTCAATGGAAATATAAAATTTTAAATCCTCTGGATTTGAGGTATTGTTTGAACAAGTTAGCTGTATATCAACCATTTTTTTATTTTGAGGTTGAGAACGGCTACAATAGTGACAATTATTTCCGCTGTTGGTGGTTGGATTTTTTTTTACTGTTAATAATAAACTAAATTCCCTCATTGGTTCCACTGATGTGGTAAATTTACGAGATGAATAACTTTTCTCTTGCAAAGACTCGATAGTTGTTTCTTGAAAACCACCGATTTCCCAACGAAATGAAGTGTCGGCAATTTTTGAAAATGCCATCTATAAATTTAAAAACAATACTTATGGATTAATCTGACCCTAAAAATATTACTTGGTATCTATACCGAAGAGAATTCGTTTAGAAAAATGGAAAATTTGTTCTTTTACAAGTTCTGAACATTCAAGTGAACGAAATTCAATTATTTCCTTTCTAAAATCAAATTTTATTAGAATAATTTTGCATATCACATGCTAAGAAATACTTTCTACCAATTTCTACTTTCAAAAAGTTTAATTTGTATTGCAGACAGTAATTTTTTTATATTTATATTGTGTCTTAGAAGCAAAAAATTTGAGGTTATGTTTTTAATTTTTCAAGTAAAAATACAGAAAGAAAACCAAATATTAATTAAAAATGATTTATCTTCAAGTCTTCATTATATTCAAAATATTCAATAAAAATTGGTTTCAAATTCAAATAATTGAAAATAAACTTTTAATCAAGAGAAATCTAACACGACCATAACCTATAATTCGTTTGCTTCTTAGGTACACTGTAAAAAATCCTATAAGAACATTAAATGTGTCAATTTTACAGACAAAGGGAAAAGTGACGCATTTCATTTCCTTGAACGTTTAGAATTAAAGTTACTAACCTATCAGCTTTTTAAAACAATAAAATACTTTATATTGTGGTTTTTAAGGTGAATTATTTTTCTTTATTTTATGTACATTTTAATTAGACTGCAGAATATACTTACTATGATAAAAGAAACGCTTTTCTTCTTTAGTAAATAATTAATTTATTATCTCCTGTTCGTTCACCTAACGAAAGCTCAAGGTAAAAGAAACTCAAACGCAAAGTCAAGCAATAAGAAATGATGTAAAACAAGGTCATATAAAGAACAGGTTAAATGATTTCAGTATTTTCGCCAGGACAACATTTATTAGAAATGCACCTTAATGCCTCTTAAAGGACTTCCACAACTCTGTTTCTGTCCTCTTTTCAAAATTGTAACATCGGCCTTATATTACTGAATAGCCATTAGTCACTAGAAGATCATAATTTGTAAAAACAAAAAAAAAATTCTCACTTCCTAAAACAAATAATATTATAGTGATAGTTAAGAGTTCAATACATGTAAATAAAATATAAAACACAAAGTACTGCTTCAAAAAAGAAGGTCAATGAAGGACAGATCTAAATTTTGCGAATTCACATAGTGACGTGTAAAGAACCAAAACAAGCAAAATCTTATAGGTTATGTTTATTATCTTTTTATATCATTTTTATCTAAAGAATTCTATTTTACTTATTTAAAAGAGGAAAAATAATTTATATTATTTATATTTTGCAAAAGTATGGTACTGGTTATCCATTTTTGTAAGATTCAATTGTTTTGAAATTTTAAAATCTGACGATCTTTAAAATTTTTCATTTATATTGATAAAAAATTGGTCAAAATATGTGAAAATATATATAAAATTAATTTCACTGTAATTGAAAAATATATTATCATTTTTTTTGAGACATTTCAATTAATTTTCGCTCTCGGGAGTACAATAATTATATTTAAAAAATTTAAATAAAAAGCTATTAATTTTTAGTAAACTAAGACTTTTTAAAAATATTGTTAAAAATGTAGTTCGATCGCCCTTTTTCTGTATCCAATTTGATTAGAAATTACGAAATTGTTATTTGTATTTTAAAAATCAAAAATTGTAAAGAATGTTTCGTTTTATCTGCTCAACCATAAATTTTTTAGAACCAAATAACCTCTACGAATATGAAGGTGAAGTCTAATCTGTTTCTTTCAATTTATAATCTTTTGTTAAAAATAAAAAAAAAATTGTTTCAAATAAACAAAGGCGAAAAAATACAACTACATAAATCTCTTAAGAATTACAGAAAATTTATTCATCAATTTTTTATTTTTAATGAAATTATTCCAAAAAGGAGTTTTCACTGTCAATTTTATCGAAAACAAAAAATTTTCAATTTTATCTGCAGAAGAAAATTCATTTCATCACTAAAATTTTTAGGAAAATTTTCGGATAGACAAAATTTTGATTTGGATGGATTTTCCATTAAAAGTACATATGATAGAAATTTATATAAATAGAAATTGTTGAGAATTTCTGATTCAAAAACACGATTGAAATGAAAGGATGAATCATTTTTTTATTCCAATAAATTTTTTAAACAAGGGTATTTAAGTTAAATAAAATTGATGAATTAAAATTTTCATTTTTACTGTTTATTAATATTTGAAATTACATTGAGAAATTATTCGTTTATTTCAAAAACTGTTGAAATTGTAAATAATTTATTTTACGAAACTCATGTATTTGTTCTTTCTCTATTGATAAAATATTTTTTTTTAAATTTTACTCACTTAGTACTCGTAAAAAAAACTATTAATATGATAAATTAATCGATTACTCATGCTAAGTTGCATTTTTTCATTATTCAAACAATTTAAATCTATATGCATATATATTTACAAATAGTTTCTTCAAACACAAAGTTGCAAAAGCGATAATGAAAGCCACGTGCAAATAGTGATGCTTCATTTTTTTCAGATTTTAATCACAGCAAATATAGTTTTAATCATAGAATATATATGCGAAATAAATCCTTTTTCAAATGTTATAAAAAAATAAAAAAAATAAAAAATAATCATTCCAAATGCTAATAAGGATCTAATCCTAATAATGTGTGACTAAAAACATATTTTATTTTCATTAATTTTTATTATTAATTTTTTTTTTTTATTTGCAATACTGATAATATTTATAATTTTGTACATTAAAAAAAATATTTAAATTAAATTCAAAAATTATTTTATTAATTAAATTTTGTTTATTTGAATAAAAAAAATTCATTTTTTAGATGTAGAGTATTATTATTTTATGGAGTATTAAATAATTTATTACTATTATTAATTATTAACTAGATTTCGTTGTGAATAAAATTAAAATTAAATTTCTATAATCTAGTAAAATTTTTCTATGTACAAATTAAATTTCAACTGCGAATAGTTTTAAGAAAACTATATTTACATGGATATCAATCTCTTTTCTTGTGATTTTGAGAATTGGAATTGAAAATACTACAAATTAGGCAGGTAAACTTTTTAAAAAGAAAAAAAGTCGTGTAGCTTATTAAAAGAATGGAAATAAAGAAAAATGCATAGACATCGACCAATTCTGCCTGCCACCAAGGCATATCCATAGCTGGCGATCGTAACGAATTTGCCCCATTTCTTATAATGTATTCTACCCAAAATACAGTCGTGTCTGTCGCACTCATTGGACGATCTCTGAACAATTGAGATTCACGCCTCGCAGCTTCGCTGTAATTAATTATTTTACAAACTTGTATTTCATTTTTAAACACGTAAATCTTATTTTGTAATTTTCTGAATCGAACATTTAATACGAAAATGACTTTTTGGGTTTCTTTAATAGATTTTTAGTCTACAGTTAATACGTACCGATACTTTGGATCATAAATAACAGCATGCAGTGCTTTATCCAACGAATTTTTGTTAATTTTCTTATAACTCATTGTGTAGACAACATTTTTGTCAGCCAAAAGTCGAATGTTCAAGGGTTGATCGCCGAATAAGGGAAAACCAATCATTGGCACTCCAAAGTACAAGGCTTCTTGAACGCTGTTCAATCCACCATGGGTCATGAATAATTTCGTATTTTTGTGCCCTAGAAGATAAAAAATCAGAATTAATGTTAATTTTTCAATTTTGAAAAAAATACCCGCAATATCTTACGTAAGACTGCAATCTGAGGAATCCAGGACATTGTCAGGACATTCTTCGGCAGACCCGGTGGAAGTTTATCCTTATTTACAATTTTCATGAGTACACGAATTGGCGCCAATTTAGCAAAAGAGGCATAGATCCCCAACAGAACCTCTTTTGGAAAGTCTTCGATAATAACCATAGAGCCGAGAGTGAAGAAAACTACACCATCCGTACTTTCATCCAACCATGTCTTCAATTCCTATTCACAAAAAAAAAACGTTCAAACTTACTGTGTGTAGAAAATTTCACAAAAACTCACGGGTGTTAATTTTGCATCACTGAGTTCAATCTGAAGTCCTGCAATTTGAACCACAGCAGGTGACAATGGTCTAATGCCGAAAAAACTCTGATAGGCATTAACTAAAATCAAAGATGTCTTCTTCTCTATTTCCCTAATGTTTGGCATATCGGGACTCAGATATTTCCTCATTGTTTCCGTTTGATTCTTTTCCGTGTATTTGAAGAATTTATAATTATTATAGTGAGCCGAGAAATGATTTTTCAAACGATCCCAAAAATTTGTGAGTCGTGAAGCCCTCAACTCCATGTTAACAGCATAAGCATTTGACATTGGATTGCCGAGTATTTCATCGAACCATAACATTTGTATGAGACCAGAGACGGCGACAACTGGAACATTCAACAGGTGTCCGAAACCAAAGTAGCAATTTGTCGCCAGTGCCTGAAAAAAAATAATACAAATTATAAAAAGCTTTGTTTTTCTAAAGCACTACTCGGTATCATACCACAATTTTGCGATTATAAAGCAAAACGGATGTTTTATTTTTCGCAACATTTCCCAACCTCTGTTATGACCAAATCGTAAGGAGGATCCTTTGGTGGATTTTTGATGATTCTCTGCATCTTCTCAAGAGCCATGAGGTCACAATAATTATTTCCAAAATCACGTATCATCGTGGGAATGAGATCAATGTTCTCAAAATTATCCACCATTTCGAGTGTCCAAGAGTTTACTAATTTTGGCATTGTACCATCCAAATTGAGAATTGTTGAATAATTTTTCGGTGCATTTTTCAATTCAAAGTGGGAAATAACGTCAACTTTGTGTCCCTTTAATGCTAGGGCTTTGGCAACACTTTCCAACATGTTATTATGACTTTTTGAATTAAATGGAGAAATCACTAAAATTCTATAGGCTTCACAATTAAAACAATGAATTAAACACATAATGAACGTGTGGAGATATAAATTATTGAGTGAAACCATTTTTTTTTAAATATCTACGCTCGCGCTTTATGCAGTATACTATAACTATCCAACTATACTCTCAAACTGAACTTATAACGAACTTACTCATCTTATTTAATTCAATCTCTATAACATGCAATTATTATCTTATCAAGATTGTAAATAATTCATGCAGTTTTCACAGTCATTTAATAATCATAAATTTTTTCACATTTATGTCACGTCATCGTGATTAATTAAAATATATAATTTGGATAAAGTTCTTGAAAAGGTTTTTCTGGTTTTTTTTTTAAATTTACACCACTTTTCATTCGCTAATACTAGAAATCAAAAGACTATTCTCAAAAAATTATAATCAAATTCTTTAAGACATAATCGTTTTATTTTCATTATTATTATCAATTTTTTCATTATTATTATTATTATCAATTTTTTTATTATTAATTTTCAAAAAAATATTCGAAATTCAATTATTTGCATATAAATAATAAAATTTCCACTGGAATTCAATATTAATAAAAATTTTTACACAATTATTCACAATAATTCGAATATTTTCACTAATAATAATATTTTTCATAGAAATTTAATTTTGCGAACAAAAAAAATTTTTTAATCAAATTCTGAGCAAAAAATCAATTATTTTCATGAATAATAAAATATCTTTTTTTAAAAAAAAAACATTTTTTGATAAAATTCGGAGCAAAAAATTCCAAAAAGTCGTAGAAAAATTTTCAATATTTTTAATACTATTCTAAATAAATAAAACAAAATAAAATAAATAATAAATCAAAAAATTCAATTATTTTCACAAATAAAGTTGCCTACAAAAATTCAATTATTTTAAAGAATAAAATTTTTATAACATTTATTATACTTCGAAAATATTAATTATTTAAAATAATGTTTAAAAAATTTCTAATAGAAATTTCCATTATTTTCGAAAATAAACAAATTTTTAATAGAAATTCAATTCTTTTGAAACATTTTAATAAAAGTTTTTTTCAATAATTCATTATTTTATTTTCAAAAATAATAAAATTCTTCCCATGAATTCAATTATTTTCGAAAATAATAAAATTCTTCTCAAGAATTCAATTATTTACAAAAATAGAAAATTGATAATCGAGATGAAATTATTTTAAAACAATTATAATAAAATCTTTTGCAAGAATTCAATTATTTTCATAAATAATAAAATGCTTTTTAGAAATTCAATTATTTTTGAAAATTTTTGATAACATTTTAAGCAAGAATTTAATTATTTTTAAAAATAAACAAATTTTTCATAGAAATGAAAATCTTTTTAAACGCTTTAATAAAAGTTTTTCGCAATAATTCAATTATTTTCAACAATGATAAAATGCTCCTGAAGAATTCAATTATTTTCTTAAATAATAAAATTCATAGAAGGTTTTCCATTATTTTTAATAATATTTTTAATTAATTAATTAATCGGAAAATTCAACTATTTAAAATAAAATTTTCATTATATATTCGTAATATTCCGAAAAAATTAATAATTTTAAATAATGTTTATAAAATTCTTATGAAGAATTCAATTGTTTACAAAAATAGAAAATTGATTATTGAGAGAAAATTATTTTAAAATAATAATTATCTTTTGCAAGAAGTTAATTATTTTCATAAATAATATAAAATGCTTTTTAGAAATTTATTTATTTTTTAAAAGTTTGTAACTCTTAGCAACTATTCAATAACTTTTTTTTATAAATAATAAAAATTATCGCATGTTTTTAGTTATATTTAATACAATATCATAGGACTTGTTGCGCAATTGTAATTGTTTATAAAAATTTAATTTCAATTCCTCGAAAAAATCAATGATATAAAAATCGTTCTTTAATTATTTGAAAGAATTCAATTATTTATATATTAGAATTTTTCACAAGAATTCAATTATTTACGTATTAGAATTTTTCACAAGAATTCAATTATTTTCAAATAATTGAAGAAAATCGTTCGAATGAAATCAATTATTTTTAATACGATTTTCATTACATTTTTTTTTGAAATAATTCAATTATTATTTTAGATTATTTTTTTGAGACATTTAAATTTTTGCTCTGAATTTAAAAAATTTTCGAAAACAAATAAATATATTTGAAATAATTATTAATGCAGAAATTGATGATAAATTTACTAAAGAATAAATTTGTCTAACGTTATTAAAAAGTGAATATAATTTATTTTTATTTCTATTACGCAGTTAATTGTAATTATATAAAATTGAAAAAAATATATGTGACACGGACAGTTAAAAGGGACCTACGATCCGAAAAAATCGATTTTGACTTTTTTATCTGCTCTTATAGTAAATAAACCGATCTTTCTAACGCAATAAACCGCAGCTTTCTAGCTGCATTAGTTTTCTCACAATTTCACTTCAAAGTTAGGTACTTTGACAAAAAGCAGTGCAAAAAAACTAACTTGGTAAACTTCAAAGTCGTTTTTCTCGAAATCTTTTTTTCGGACCGTAGGTCCCTTTTAACTGTCCGTGCCACATATTTTTTCTCGTCCATAGAAGTATAAATTAAAAATTTTTTACAATAAAAAATTTTTAAGAAATTAAGATAAAAACAATGGTTTATTGAAAAATTGTATAAACTAAAATACATAGAAACTTATTGAACTTAAACACTTGAAGAATAGTCAAGAATGGTAACGGGAGGTATTAAAAAATAAAGATAGAAACTATAGAAAGCAAAAGTTTTTTCTAGAAAACAATTTTTAAAGTCGTTATTAAATAAAAAAATGTTTTCATAATATTTTTAAAAAATATTTTTTTTAAATCAGTTCCATTTTCAGTATATCGGGAATAATAAAAAAAAATTCCCCCCAACAAGCTCTACTAAATGTATACACATGTATTATTTCAATTGGCTAATAGAACATAAAATTTAGCGAAAATATTTGACATTGCCACGTAATCCATTTTTCAACGAATATAAATACCACCGAGAATAAATAAAAACATTCGTTAAACAAAATACCAGTCTACTGATATTTGTTCTTTTTCATCAGAAGAGTCGAATAAAGTTATCAAGTAAGTATTTACGTATACGAAAGAGTAAAATAATAATTACTTAACCACCATAACATCGATGACAATTTTTTGAAAATTTCTTAAATATTTATCTGCAATGTTTGAGAATTAATTAACTATAATAATCGTCGTATTCATTCATTCATTCTGTCCAGTCTGTCCACACTTGAAGTTAGTCATGATTATGCTTTTGTTTTTCTTTTTATATGTTTTGAATTTTTGATAGATAATATTATTTTTCTTTATATATATAATAATTTTTTTTTTCTTACTTTTTAAATTTAATAATAGGTTTTTATTTATTTTATTAGAAATATTATTTTTATTTTTCAAATAATACTGAACTATTTTTATTAATTTACAAAAATTATTTATTACATTTTTCCATATTTCTCTCTTTTCCCAGAAAAATTAGCACTATGTAACAAATATTTTAAGACTAGGATATTATTCTTTCCATTTTTTTTTAAATTAAAAAAAATAGTTGGGAAATTAAAATAACAAAATATTTTGCATATTTTCTGCTTCTCAGTGACAATTTATAAACAAAGTACAAGTTTTAAGTAAAAAAAAATAAATAAAATAATTTTTATTTTTTATTTTAATAAGCAATTTTTTTAGATACCCCAATTTCTAATAATATTTTCAGTTACTTTCAAATAATTTAAATGTCTTAAGATTATTCTTATTCTGCCTTTTGGGCAGAAATATTTTTATTTTATTATTTGTTTTGCTTGAGAAATTTATTAAAGACTTGATCAGGGTTGTCACGCATTTATTTATTTGAAAGTTCCTCAAATTTTTTTTTTTCAGTTTAAAAAAATTGGAAATTTTCCATATTTTTTTTTTTAATAACATTTTTATTACCACATTAATAATACGAAAGAATTGATTTCGTTTGACGATTTTTAATAATATTTTTAAGAGAAAAAAATTTTACAAAAAAAATTTGTAATTAATAATACATAATAATAATATTAAAATAATAATAATAATAATAATAATTTGCAAATAATAAATTTTTTTTTTTTTTTTTAATAATTGAACTTTTGCAAAGAACTTTATTAAAATTTTCTTTAATTATTGAATTTTGCCAAAAATTTTGTTAACAATTTTTAAAATAATTGAAATTTCGACGAGAATATTAAAAAAATTGAATACGTATTTTCTTCAATAAAATTTCACAAAACAATTCAATTATTTTAAAACAAATTTCAATAAAATCGTAAGGTGTCAATTCACGGAAAATTTTTTTTACGGAATTTTTTTTCACGGAAAAACAAAAAACGGTTGAATCTTAATTTCAGGGAAATTGTGAAAAAACCTTAAATTCTATTCTTGTTAATTTATAATGGTTAATTATTTTTTAAATTATACATCTTTTTATTAATACGCGTTAAATTCTAATCAATAAAAATACAGAAAAATAAATGCGTACAACAAATTCAAGGTTAGTTAAAATTTTATTTTCATTAAATATTTTTATTTTGAATAAAGTGCAAAATAATTTTCATTAATTATTGAAATAATTAAATTAATTAATTAAATTTAATAAATTAAATTAAAATGAAATGAAAAATAATAATTAAATAATAAATAAAATAAAATAATTACAATAATTATTTATTTAATATTCTTTTATGATATTTTTTTAAATCACTCTCATAAATTAAAGAAAATTTAATATTCTTCAAGCAAAACATTTAACTCTTATTGTAATTTATTTATTAAAATTGAAAAAATTGTGCAAGTATTCAATTATTATTTGAATTGTTCCTTTTAAATTAATTATTTTTAAAGATTAAAAATACAACAAAAATTATCTTTTTTGAAATTACTCAAAACTAAATTTTTTTTCAATGTCATTTTATTGAAAATACTTTTTTTATTTTTAAAGATTAAAAATACAACAAAAATTATCTTCTTTGAAATTACTCAAAACTAAATTTTTTTTCAATGTTATTTTATTGAAAATATTTTTTTCAGTCTACGAGAAATTATTGATATGAGACTATTTTGTAAGTTCTTTGTGAAAGTTGTAAATTTCTGTTATTTTTAAACGTTTCTTCCTACTTGGAATAATTCCAGGAGAAAAATTTAAGATCAATTGACTTTTCATCTTAAAAGTGAAAATTACGAAATGTAAAAACACTTGTATAGCCATGTATGTAAGTCAGACAGGTGTATAAATCAAATAAATAATAGAAATTTACTAAATTTCATACTTTCTAAATCTAAAGAATAGCAAAAATCATACAACTGATTCAAATTAGCGTATACCCAGATTTGTGGCAAATTGGCAAATGTCCGCCTTGTGTGAAGTTTGCGGAGCAAACTTGCTCAAAGTTTTCCCAGAAAACTTGCAGACAAGTTGTAACAAGCTTGCAGCAAACTTTCTGAAAACTTAAAAAATTTCCAAAAAAATTTTGTTGTATTCAAAATGCACATATTTAGTCAAATTTTACCCTCCCTCCCAGGAAAGATGAAAAAAGGTAATGCGCAGCTCTATATATCACAGAAAACTACTGCGCAGACATTTTAGTTAACCTTGCCACGCAAGTTTTCTGTAAGTTTGCTCCGCAAACTTTGCACAATGCGAACATTTGCCAATTTGTTGCAAACTTGCATGTAAATTTGCGAAGTTTGCAACGCAAACTTTCTGCAAAATGTTATGCTATCTGAGTATACGCTGTCAGTTAGTGAAATTTTACTGTTTAATTAACGTGTATACGTTTTTTAAATTAGCTGTATACTTATCGCTGTGAAATAGTGGAATTTCGCTTTTTCAGATTTACAGAGTATTTTTTCTTTTAACGATTATTATTTTTAATATTAAAATAATAATATACTTCTCAAAATTTCCCAAATATTACAAGTAATTTACCCCTATAAATAAGTACAATGTATTAGACAAAAGCAAACTAGGGTTCAAATTACTTTCCTCTTATTCTAGTCACATTTTGAACATTCATCATGGAATTTAGTGCAGTTTTCATGTAGCCGAAAATTTCAAATACTGCACTGAATCCAATCGTTAATCAATGTCATTTTATTGTAACTTCGACTCAAGCTACAAATAGATCTCTATCTCTAATGTCAATTAGATCAATTATTACTTTCTTCTCAGACATTTTTAATTTTTTAAAAATATTTCTTAAATTTTTTAACATTAACATGAAAAATTTTTAATAAAATTAATTAATAACCATCTCACCCAACAATACATCACAAAAGTAAACATAAAAATATAAAATAAATAAAAGAATGTTTTCTTTTATTCTTATTGTTTATATCGAAGCGTCATTTATGCACTACTTAATAAAACTTAAAATTCAAAAATACGTTAAAAATAATAATACATATTCTAATAAAAAATCTGAAATTCTCAAATTATTTTAGTCCCATGCAAAAAATGTAAAGGATTACAAATTCATTTTAATTATTTTTCAACAATTTGTTGTTTCCATTTATTAGCAGTCACAAAAGGTTGAAGCTTCAAACTTCAAAACTTCTTTGCAAAGTTTAGTCAAAATTGAGTAAAGAAATAAATGTTTCACTTCAATAAGAAATGTTTATCGTAAAATTTCAGAGTTGCTATAATTTTTCTCGAATAAAATTCCCTGACTTTTATAGGTCTCAAATAATATGAAATGTAAATAAATTTTAATTTATTCAAAAATTATCAATTAATTTTTTTTAATTCTATTATCTTGAAACTATTGTTTTATTAGACATTAAAACATTTCAAAAACCTTATTTTTCAACATTAAAAAAAACTTTGCAAAAATTCAATTTTATTAAAAAAAATTTAAGCGTATGTTTATTTTAAATTAACTAATAAAAATTTTAATTATTAATTTTCGAACTAAAAAACGTGAATACATTAGAATTTGACTTTTTTTAAAAATTCAATTACTTATCAATTATTAAATTAAAATACTTTGAAAATCCTATTTGTTAAAATTTATTTACATTATTTACATTAGTGACTGATTTTTTATTATCAATTTAATTATTTTAAATTAATTAAAATTTAGAGAGCAGTATAAATATTTATAACAATTGAAATAAAAAGCGATTTTTTAAAAATAAATTATAACAATAACATTTTTTTAATTAGGTGAAAATATGAAGATCCTAAAGTTTTGAACGTTCAAATGAATGAAATTTATTTATTTCTTCTATAAATTAAATTTTTATTGCAATTACTTTGCGTCACTATTCAAAAAAAATTAATTACTGAGTTTCTAAACATAAAACTTCAGTATTTTTAATGTTTTCCTGATTAGTAATTTATAAAAATATCTGCAATAAAAAATATTTCGTTCATTTGAACGTTCAAAATTTGGGGATCATAAAATATGACTGAAATTTCAATCATTTTTAATTGGTCCTCAGTGAGATTTCACTGATTTAAATCACCAGAATAGAGTTAAAGAAAATCAGTTAAATTTTACTGATTCAATTATAGAGAGTGCAGCGGAACAAGTACCAAAGGCTACTTTTTCATTGTAAAATTCGCCAAAAATTAACATAATTTAAAAAAACAATTATTTTCCAGGTGTTTTCTCATTTTTTCTTGACTTTTCCATACAAAATAAAATTCCCTGACATTTCCAGGTTTTCCAAACATTGTAACATCCCTGATATTTTTCCTAAAAATTTATAGCTTAAAACTCTCCTGAACATTTAAATAAATTTTTCGACATCTCTCTTATAACCGAAAAAGTAAGGTAAAACTTTCCTGAAAATTTCATGCTAAACATTTATTGAAATGAGACATTTAAATCTTTACGAAATTTTTACTAAACTTTGCAAGTAAATATTTCGAAGTTTGAGAGGAAATTATAAATACTTTTTTAGGAAAGTTACGCTGCTTTGTGGGTTTACAAGGAACCGACAAAGTGGCCTTTTTAGTTTTTTCTTAAGAAGCAATTAAATTAAACACTTAAATTACCGATAAATTAATGAACTGCATAATTTAATGTATGAAACCATATAGATAATAAAAAAAAATTTCAAAATGGGTCCATATTTTATAGGAACGTCTATACAAATTTGTTCTTGATTGTAAGCAAAAATTAAATTCGTAAAATTGCGAATTATTTGGAAACAAAATTACAAATTAGAAAACGGCAAACGAAATTTTTTAATAAAATGACATTGAAAAAAAATTTAGTTTTGTGTAATTTCAAAGAAGATAATTTTTGTTGTATTTTTAATCTTTAAAAATAATTAATTTAAAAGGAACAATTCAAATAATAATTGAATACTTGCACAATTTTTTAAATTTTAATAAATAAATTACAATAAGAGTTAAATGTTTTGTTTGAAGAATATTAAATTTTCTTTAATGTATGAGAGTGATTTAAAAAAATATCTTAAAAGAATATTAAATAAATAATTATTGTAATTATTTTATTTTATTTATTATTTAATTATTATTTTTCATTTCATTTTAATTTAATTTATTAAATTTAATTAATTAAATTTAATTATTTCAAAAATTAATGAAAATTATTCTGCACTTTATTCAAAATAAAAATATTTAATGAAAATAAAATTTTAACTAACCTTAAATTTGTTGTACGCATTTATTTTTCTGTATTTTTACTGATTAGAATTTAACGCGTATTAATAAAAAGATGTATAATTTAAAAAATAATTAACCATTATAAATTAACAAGAATAGAATTTAAGGTTTTTTCATTATTTCCTTCAAATTAAGATTCAACCGTTTTTTGTTTTTCCGTGAAAAAAAATTCCGTAAAAAAAAATTTTCCGTGAATTGACACCTTACTAATTACTTTGCTTAATTCAATTATTTTTAAACGTAATATAAATTTTTTTTTTTTTTTTTTTTTTTTTCTTTTGCAAAAATCCAATTATATTCCTAAATTGCCAAAAATTCCCTTTAAAATTTAAATTATCTTTATAACCAACAAAATCCATTTCCAAAGTTCAATTATTTTAATATGTACATTTTCATCAAATTTCTCTAAAATGCAATTATAAAAAAAATTCATTACAAATTTTCAAAAGCATTCATTCATTATTTAAAAAAAAAATTTGTTGATAAAGCTCTATTGTTTAAGAAAATGTTTACTTCCAGGGTCCAACAAATAAATTCTCTCAGAATTCTCTAATAAATAAATATTTTTGAATATGATATTCAATTTTGATCCAAAATTTTAACTGAAATTAATTTTTCAATTTATTAGAAAATTCTACAAGAAATCAACTATCCAACTATAAAAATAAACAATTTATTAAATACTAATTGGATGTTTCTTAAAATTCAATTTTCATAAAGAATTTCACCAAAATTTAATCATTATGTTTTTTTTTTTATCATTGAACATAAATAATTATATTATATATTATTGAGTATTTGCAATCATTTATAATTTTTCCAAAATTCAATTTTTTTTTTTTAGTGTTTTAAGTAAAATTCATCCATAAATCCATTATTATTTTTAATAATGAATGAAATGTAAAAATATAACAAATTTTATAAGAATTTGAATTATTAAAGTTTTTCATAAACCTGAATTGTATTTAAAATCTGTAAAGTTTGATTGAAAATCTTTTCAATAATGAGGAATATAACATTTAGAGTTTTCTTAAGAATTTTCGAAATTGAATATTGTTTCTGTACATTTGACAAAATTTTCTGACTTTTTCGTGATTTTCCTGAATATATTTAGAAAAATAGTGATTTTGAATAAAATTCTTCTGAATAATTGAAATTTTTTTTTTTTTTTTAATGTCAATGAAAAAGAAACTTCACGCGCGCTTTAGCGCGCGTTATTTTAGCTAGTTATATATAATAATCGTCGTGATTCCAGATTTCCGGATCTCTGTCCACACTTGAAGTTAGTTAAAGTTATTCTTTTGTTTTTTATACGTTTTGATAGAAAATAGAATTATACATATACATATACATTATAATAATTTCTTGAAATATTTTATTATTTATTAAAATAATTAAATTCTTGCAAAGAATTTTTAAAACAATTTTGAAAATAATTGAAATTTTCTGAAGAATTTTATAAATTTTTAGAAAAATTGACTTTTTTTGAAAAATTTCATAATTTATGAAAATAGATAAATTTTTTGTTGAATATTTTTCTATTTTTTTTTTTAAATAATTGAATTCTTGGGAAGAATTTTTAAAAAAATTTGGAAAATAATTGAATTTTTCTGAAAAATTTTATAAATTTTGAGAAAAATTGAATTTTTTGAAGAATTACATTTTTTCTAAGGATTTTGTAATTTATGAAAATAATTGAATTCTTTCGAGAAATTTTATTAATAATTGTTGAAAAAATAATTTAATTGCTTTCGAAGAATTTTATTATTTATAAAAATAATTTAATTCATTCAAAGAATTTCATTAATTAGGTAAATGATTAAATTCTTGCGGTGAATTTTATTAAAATTGATGAAAATAATTGATTTTTTTCCTAGAATTATATCATAAATTTTTTTGAATAATTGAATTCTGTTTGGTTATTTTATAAAAAAAGTAGATATTTAAAATCATAGAAATGTGAAAAGTTTTTAAAGATAATTAAATTTTACAAAAAATTCTATTAAAAAATTTGGCAATAATTGAATGTCGGTGAGAAATTTTATT
Organism: Leptopilina drosophilae; assembly: GCA_032873175.1. Classification (NCBI taxonomy): domain Eukaryota; kingdom Metazoa; phylum Arthropoda; class Insecta; order Hymenoptera; family Figitidae; genus Leptopilina; species Leptopilina drosophilae. Next base: position 1,334,402 of record CM065484.1, on the reverse strand, counting down.
AAATTTTTTTGAAAATAATTAGATTTTCCAAAAAAACATTTTATTATTTATGAAAATAATTGAATTCTTGCGAAGAATTTTTTTTTTAAATTTGGAAAATAATTTAATTCTTGGAAAGAATTTAAAATGAAATTTGGAAAATAATTGAATTTTTCTGAAAAATTTTATAAATTTTGAGAAAAATTGAATTTTTTTTGAAGAATTACATTTTTTCTAAGGATTTTGTAATTTATGAAAATAATTGAATTCTTTCGAGAAATTTTATTAATAATTGTTGAAAAAATAATTTAATTGCTTTCGAAGAATTTTATTATTTATAAAAATAATTTAATTCATTCAAAGAATTTCATTAATTAGGTAAATGATTAAATTCTTGCCGTGAATTTTATTAAAATTGATGAAAATAATTGATTTTTTTCCTAGAATTTTATCATAAATTTTTTTGAATAATTGAATTCTGTTTGGTTATTTTATAAAAAAAGTAGATATTTAAAATCATAGAAATGTGAAAAGTTTTTAAAGATAATTAAATTTTACAAAGAATTCTATTAAAAAATTTCGCAATATTTAAATGTCGGTGGGAAATTTTATTAAATTTTTTTGAAAATAATTGGATTTTCCAAAAAAAACATTTTATTATTTATGAAAATAATTGAATTCTTGTCAACGATTTATTCGAATTTTTTTAAATAATGGAATTTCCAAGAAGAAATTTATTACTTTTAATAATAATTGAATTATTGTGATAAATTTTGTTATTTATGAAAATAATTGAATTTTGAAAAGAATGTTATTGAAATACCTCAAAATAATTGAATTTTCGGGAGTAATTTTACTAAAATTATATTTAAAACAATTAATTTCTTTCGAATAATTTTATTAAATTTTTGAAAATCATTGAATTATTGCGGTAAAGTTTATTAAAATGTTTAAAAAGAATCGAATTTCTGTTGAAAATTTTATTACTTTTGAAAGGAATTGAAATCTTTATAAGAATTTTATGAACATTGGTTTAAATAATGAATTTTTAAATGTTATGAAAATTTTATTATTTTAAATAATTGAATTCTTGTTCAAAACTTTATTTGTGAAAGTAACTGAATTTTGCGATTATGAAAATAATTAAATTCATGCTTAGAATGTAATCAAAAATTTTTTTGAAAAAATGGAATTTACATGTAAAATTTTATAATTATTAAAAGTAATTGAATTATTAGGAAAATAAAAATTGTATAAAATTTTGTTAAATTAAATTGATTTTTTTCAATATTAGAGAATTAAAAGTAGTGGAAATTCTCTAAAAAAATATTGTTTATATTCTTTGTTCGGAAAGTTAAATACCTATATATAGCTGATAATTTTTTTTACCTAAAATTTAATTTTCGGAAAGTCTTATGCTAAACGGTTTTTTAAATCTTTAAACATTTTTCAATAAACTTTTGCATTCCTTTAGAAGTTACGAAGGGGGGGGGGATTAAAAACTAATTTTTTTCGGAAACTATTTAACCGATTTACATGAAATTTAAATATGTTATAAATCTGAGTAAGACAATTGCAAAAAAAATATTTCAACATTTAAAATCCAAAAGTGGAATATTTTTTTGTATATTTAAAACATTGTCTTACTTATGTTTATAACATATTTAACTTTCATTTAAATCGATGACGTAGTTTTCGAAAAAATAAGTTTTTCTGGATTGTTTTTCAAAATATGTCGTTTTTTGAAAAAACAACATTTTTCATAAATCCGGAAAAACATATATATATATTAAAGCGGACATTCTATGTTATTTAAAAAAAATTAAAAGTGTATCTCTAAAATAAAGTATATTAAAATTTTTTTCCTTTTGAAATATTGTTTAATTTGAAAATATTTAATATTTATTTCTTGTTTATTGTTTAATAATTATAGTTTTATTTTTAAAGGAGATGATAAGAATAGCAATCATTTGTATATTGATTTCACTGGCGAACAGCGAAGTAAACAGCTGCAGTGACAATGATTTGAGCAATTTAAAACAGGCTCTTTTTGAATCAATGGAGTATATGGAGGAAAATGATAATGTTGAAGATGTAGTACTTTTCACAGAAGAAGCACCTAGAAATGCACAAAGTGATATAATTAAATTCATGAAAGGCGATCAATCCGTAGAAGAGAAATTCAAGGGTTCCGTCAATTTAATTAGAATGAAAACTCCCACAAAGTGGACTTTAACACGACACTTGAATAAGGCCGTCTGGGACTTTCCCAAGTTGGTGGATATTCAGACTCCAATACAAGACATCACTATTGCTTTTTATCTTCATCAATTGCTGCAAAATGCTAAATCTCTCAAAATTCTTGTATTAAGCCTTAGTAGTCAAATTGTACAGGAAAGTAATTTTCAACTTGTGCGCAATTTAAATGTTATTGAGAGAATTTTCGGCAACAAGTTTAAGGACCTTTTTCCCAGCATTGGATATATTTTCAAGGATTTGCCGAAAAGGGTTGTAGATCAGGAGGTTGTGATTGGAACATATTCGGACGATATAAAGAAGGAACTTGAATCATTTGCAAAGAGAAGAGACCAGACATCATCTAATATCAAAAATTATTTCAATTATTTGATAAATAATTTTGATTCACATGCTTGCTTCTCTACGGATAAAGTTGTTCCTGGTTTTGTTGAAAGTCAATTTTATCGAGTTATTCAAAACAACAATAGCATACAGGGAACCAAACTCTCTGAATTGCCACTTAATATTTTAAGTTCCTCGAAACTTTGCCTATCTAACGCCAAGGGTAAATTGTTTTCAGCGCAAAGAATTGATCAGTTACTAAATATTATTAAAACGAAGAGTCTGCAAAGTGTACAGCTACTAATAAGTTCGTCCGAAAAAGCAAACAACGAAAATAAATTAAAAGCTCTTTTAAATGAAACAACGCAAACTCTAAAAGTGTTAAATGATTTGAATTCCAAAGCTAATGAAATTGCATTATACAAAAGAATGGAAATTTTCGAATCGTTCTTCAATGTCTTAAAAGATAAAACTGACAAAAATGATTTATTAAGAACAGTTAAACTCATGAATTTTGTAGAAAAAGTATTGGATACAAAGGAGAGTAGTAATGTAAATCAACAATTTCAAAATATTGTTGATACCCTAATTCAAAAAGCAAATGAAGCGAAACGCATAATTAGAGGAAAATTATAATTACATTAAAATGTTGCTTCCAAACACTTGGAGAAAAGATGACTTCTATTACAGTTATTCGTTTCAATTAATTTTCATTAGGTTTAAGTAAAATTTTATTTGGTTCAATTTAATTTGGTTCATTTTTATTTGATTCAATTTTATTTATGTCGAATAAAATTTTTATGTAAAGCAAAAAAAAGTCTTAGTCTAGAATAATTTTTATTATTAATATCAATAGTTTTAGTGGCAAGCGATTTTTGACACATTTTCAAAATTTTACTTTTTATATCACTTTCTTTTACGAAATGAGACGAAAGTACTTAGAAAGGGTTTTTCGCAGTTTTCCCCTTTCACTATAAGATTGTTTCTATGTGAGTCCATATTGTAAAAAGGCTTATCACTGCAAAAATTTCCATTTCGACATAATTGTAAAATAATTGTAATCAAGATTTTAAATAAATAATTAAACATTTTAACAGTATTTTATTGTTTTACTTAAATTTTTAATTAGTTTATTTATCAATTTCTTATCAAGTATAGTTCCTTTTAAATATAGCGTTTCAATTAATAAATATACTGAATTTCACTTCCTATACTAAAGATGCTATCAGACAATTGTTATCATTGAATTTCAGCATTTCCGTAAAATTGTCTCTATATATAAATATGTGAAAATTGATAGAATTTTTAAATATTCAAGTAAAATTTAAACTTTGCAAACATGAAAATGAAATTTATTATTATTGCAGTATGTTTTTTATTTATAAATAATTCCTTCTGTAAATTTCGTCACATTAAACATTATAATGGTGAGTAAAACGAATTAAAATAAAAGTTCCTTTTTTTACTCTTTCAACTTCCTCCAGAATACACTCTTGAAACAATAAAGAAGAATACCATTTTTGGGACTTTCTTCAAAATTAATAGTATTATTTAGAGAATTTACTTTTATCTTGATTTTTATTAAGAAAACATTAAAAAAATTTTAATTATCTGAAAATTAACTATGGAATTTGCAGTCCATCACAATAAGCAACAAATTACCAAAAGACTTCTTAATTCAACTCAAATTGCTATTGAAAAGGCACCGTTTATGGTATGTATGAATTTTTCGTCTTTTCTTAACATTTTTTCATATTTATTATGTTTTCCTACTTTCGAATACTTAGACTTTGTAATCTATATTTAATTTTAAAAATAGCTTTCATACTAAAAAAACAGTAGTCAAAAAGTTGCTATCGAAAAATTAAACTTGACGAAGAAAAAAATTCGTTTTAGAAACTTATTTACAAAAATTCCATTATCCATTTTATTTTTTTGGTATTTTCATAATTTTCATTAAAAATATTTACCTCTTTTTTATCCTACTGTTAATAAATTCATAACGAATTTTATATTATTTATTCAAGAATTTTTAATTTTATTAAAAAAATTGAAATAATTGATTTTTATAACTAATTTTTAACTAATTTTATGCAAATTCTAATTTTAATAATTGAATTCCTGAGACATTTTTACTATTCATGAAAATAATATTGAATTCTTACGAAGATTTTTACAAAATAATTTTTTTAAATACTTAAATTCTGTTTGGAAATTTTATACGAAAATAGTAAAATTTCAAAAATCATTGAATTACGAAACGTTTTTAAAAATAATTATTTCACAAAGAATTCTATTAAAATTTTTAACAAGAATAATGAATATCTGTGTGGTATATAATTAAATATTTTTTGTAAATAATTGAATTTTTTTACAGAATTTAAAAAAGTATATTTTTTTAAATAAAGAGTTTTTCGGAGGATTAAAAAATGAATTTTTGAGAATAATTACATTTTTCGAGTAATTCCGCTGTAAAATTTTGTATTAAAAATAATTGAAGTATTGCTAAAAATTTTATTATTTATGAAAATAATTAAATTATTGCTAAAAAAATGTATTAAAATGTTTGAAAATAGTTGAATTTCTGTGAAAAACTTTGTTACTTTGGAAGGATAATTGAATAAGAATAAGAATAAGAATATTTTAAATATTGTTTTTTTTTGAAATTTAATAAATATAAAAAATGTATTTTAAATTATTGAATTCTTAAAGAAAAGTTTATTTGTGGAAATAATTGAATTATTCTTTCAGTTAATTTAAAATAGTATAAAAATAATTAAAATTTTTTGTATGAGTTTTATTATATTTATGAAAATAATTGAATTTTGGATTAAACGTTACATTAAGAAATCAATTTGAAGATAAAAACAAAATTTTATCCATTTGACAGTTTAGAATTTTATAAAATCATCAAATTTTGAAATCGTGGTTTTTCGATAATATTTTTGGAAATAATTTCGTCATTTATCTTTAATAATTGAATTCTTTTAAAGAATTATTTTTATTTAAGTAATTGAATTCTTGTAAAGAATTTTATAAAAATATAAAAGAATAATTTAATTATTATTAAAAAAAATTTAATTATAATTTTATTTACAGTAATTCATTTGTTTCGAACAATTTTTTAAAAATATTTAAAAATAATTGAATTCCTGTGAAAAATTCTAATATATTTTTTTAAATAATTGAATTCTTTCCAAGAATTGAAAAAAACATTTTTTTTAAATAATTGATTTTTCCCAGGAATTGAAAGTAAATTTTTTAAGAATAATAAATTTTTTTAGCAATTAGTGTAGAATTGTATTAAAAGTAATTATGAAATTATGCAATAAATTTTAATATTTATGGAAATAATTGAATAGTTAAAACGAATTTTATCAAAATTTTCATAAATTAATTATTTTGAAATACAACAAATATTATGAAAATAATTGAATTATTGCTAAAAAAAATTTATTAAAATGTTTGTTAATAGTTGAATTTTTGTGAAGAACTTTGTTATTGAATTTCTTTCAATTAATTTAAAATAGTATAAAAATAATTAAAAATTTTGTATGAGTTCTATTATTTATGAAAATATTTTAATTTTGGATTGAACGTTGCATTAAAAAAATCAATTTTAAGACAAACCCAATATTTCATCCATTTGGCAGTTTAGAATTTTATAAAATCATCAAATTTTGTAAACGAGATTTTTCCATAATATTTTTGAAAATAATTTCGTCATTTATCTTTAATAATTAAATTCTTTTAAATGATTTTAATCATTTAAAAGAGATCATTATTTTTATTTAAGGAATTGAATTCTTGGAAAGAATTTTATCAAAATCTAAAAGAATAATTTAATTATTATTAAAACAAATTTAATTATAATATTATTTACAGTAATTCATTTGTTTCGAACAATTTTCTTAAAATATTTAAAAATAATTTAATTTCTGTGAAAAATTCTAATATTCATTGAAATGAAATAAAATAATCATTTTTTTATTCTTTCTGAAATAGTTGAATAATTGTAAAAAATTTTATTAAAATTTCCAAAGACAATTGAATTCTTGAGAATTTTTTATTTATGAAATAAATTGAATTAATAGTGAACGATTTCTTTCGAATTTCGAGGAAGACAAATTTTTATTTTTAAAAATAATAAAATTCTTAGGATAAATATTATTGTTTATGGGAATTTTTTGAATTTTGCAAAAAAATTTATTAAAATGCCTCAAAATAATTTGATTTTTGAAAATAATTTTCTTATTTATCTTAAATAATTGAATTCTTTCGAGGAATTATTTATGGTAAGGATGGAATTTTTGGTAACGAAGAATTTTACACTTGAAAATAATTTAATTGAAATTTTGAAAATAATTGAATTTTTCTATTAATTATAATTTAAAATTGTATTAAAAATAACGGAAATTCTTCGATGAATTTTATTAATATATATTTATAGGAAAATAATTTAATTCTTGTTTAGAATTTTATCGAAACATTTTTTAAAGAACTTTTCCTTTCTTTTATAATCTTATTTTACTGACATATTTTCAGATATCATTGAAATAAATGTAACATAGTTTATAGTTATTTTAATAACATGTCTTGAAATCATATCACGTCCGTTATTGAGTATAGATAATAAGTTTTTAAAATTGTATAATAAATAAATGTAATGCAATAATGGTTCATGAAATCGTGGCGATAAAAAATATTTTTATTTTATTTTTATATATTTTCATTGTATTAATCCAAAAATATTAATATCATAAAATAAAATTGTGGAAATCTTGAAGCTACACTGAAAAAAAAATTTATTTGATTCAAATAAATTTTTTTTCAGTGTAATAACGTAAGCTTGAAACATTTTATTTTTCTCACAATTTTCTATTTGTAGGCAGTTGTGGAAGCCGATAAGTCTTTTCCCTATTCCCATCCATTTTCAACGGCAGTGATTATTTCAAATCTCTTTTTGCTCTCTACGTCGGAATTCTTTTCATTACAGTGAGTATAAAATAACGGAAAGAATATTGAGAAAAAAAAATTCACTTTTTATTCAAATTCACAGACGAGGAAAAGATATGAGAGCCTACATTGGACTGAGTAACATAAATTTGGCTAAACCTGAAGATATTTACGAAGTTGAGAATGTCACTATAAAACTTCCTAGAAATGATTCATTTTCCACTGGTGTTGCTTTAATAAGAGTAAGTCATTTGGGAGAAAATAAAGAAATCCCGAAATAAATAAATAAATAAATAAATAAATAAAGGCAAATATTTCTTAAACTTTTCCGATTTCTGAATCAAGTTTTAGTATATAATTTCTTCAAACTTTTTACAAATGTTTCATTTTTCAAGTGTTTTGTAATACAAGGATTTTAAATGTTTACGCACTTTGTCCTGTTGCGAGAAATTTCATACTCATTTTTTATTTCAGCTGAAGAAAGAAATTACATTTAATTATCGTCATAGACCGATAGCTCTTTTTTCCAGTAATGAGGTGATAATGGATCAAATAACAGATTTAACTGTTATGGGTTTTGGATACAATCGAGTGAGTTTGAAAAGAAATTATATTTAAATTATAAATCATAAATTATAAACCACAAGTTAGAAATCATTAATCATAAATCATGAATGATTATACTTTACCAATGAAATATATTTTTTCCCCTTCATGATACAGAGAAATAAAGAAAGCAGTTTGGGAATCCTCTCACGTAAGACAATGCGTCTAAACACGAGGGACATTGAATTATCAAATGCCTACTTTTCAATAACAACGAATCTTCAAATGTGTCCTGGCGATCATGGAGATCCATTAATTATGAGAAATAAATTAATCGGATTCGCCATTTATCCAAATAGTTGTGACGTAAATTCACAATATGTTACTGTCTTCGCAGGCGTTAAACGTCTTTACAATTGGATCAAACTTACAGTTGGAAAGAAAAATTTAACAGAAGCGATAAAGAAAGCCTATCCTAAAACTTCTTCCAATTTATTCCTCCACTTTTCATGAATCATTTCACTAACAACTTTTCAAATCACTTTGTATATAGATAATATTGTAATTAAATTACAATTATAATTACAGGTAAAAATTATCCAAGACATAACTAAAATCATAGATTAGTGATTAAATTAGTGATTAGTGATTAGATTAGTGAAAAAACTATATAGTTTTTAATTTTTATCACTAATCTTCTTGTTAAAAATCATAACATTGTCAAATTATTCAGATAAAACGTGTAATCTTTAAACTTTTTCGTAAACAAATTAGTATAGCAATTGCTGTAGAATAAATAAAGAAATGTACAATGAGAAATTTGAAAAACATTTTTCTAATTTACAAATTATATTTTAATCGTTTTCCGTTAATTCCAATGAAACAATTAAAGAGGTCGGGGAAATTTTAGTTTTACATTAACTTCCACTTTTTTGGAGTAATTAGCTTTGGGGTATAAATAGCAGCTTCTAGTTACTTCTAAATTCAATTGAGTTTCAAAATGTGTTGCAGTGTGCTTTTATAACATCTCTTCTATCAACAATGCGTTCAAGTGAGTATAATATAAATACTTCAAAATTTTTTTTCTGAATTTGTTCCTTCATATGCATAGAATAAAAATGTATCAAAGGTTTTTCAAAATTTAAAAATTTTTTTGATTTATCTTTTACTCAAACTTAACTTTACTCAAATGTTTAACTCAAAAAATGACAAACAAAACATTTCTGAAATTGCTTATTCTGTCTACAGTGAATTTTAAATTTTGATTATCTTGACTTTGTTTTAGGTTTAGTTTTTCTATTGCTGGCACTTGTGCTAGTTGCTGCTAAGGATGAAAAGAAAGAAGAAATAATATGCGTTGACTGTGAATCGAGTCATCATCATCGTCATCATCATAAACACCATCATGGTGATGATTATTATTATTACACTGATGCTCTGGAAATCCCTTTCGCTTATACGTATTATCCAGGATATCAACCTTATCAACCTTATCAGCCATATCAACCGTATCCCTACCAACAAGTTGGACAAGTTAATCAACCATCAGCTAATGTGCAACAGCAAATAGCACAGCCAAATCAACAACCAACAACACTGGCTCAACAATTAACTTTGCTAAATCAACAATTAGCATTGTTAACCCAACAAACAAACCAGAAGCAACAACAATCAGTGTCGCTAAATCAACAACCAATGGCACTAAATCAATAAAAAAAAAAAATTACTGTTCAATCAAGTAATGAAGTACATAGATAAGTTTACTATAATCAACATCCCAAGCAATAACATAGCAGCATTTATTTGAATAAATTTAATAACTACAATAAAAAAGCGTTTCAATAACTTTTTACTTTCACCACCATAAAAAATAAATAACAAAATAATTAAAGGGCCATCTTTAAGATGTTCCCAGTAAAATTGGATAAAAAATAATTTCGAAATGTCAAAGTCTTTTTGATTTTTATATCCAGGTTTTTGGGGGGAATCGCATCTACTTTGACATCATGTTGAAAAATATTTTCTTCTCTTTAAAAAGCAAAAAAAAAAAAATTAAAAAGCATATGTTATAGTCAGCAAAAATATATATCCCCACCTGTATTGTTTCATATTCGACATGAGCTGCAAACGTATTTGCAACTCAGTCTTATTTCTGCCTTTGAAGTGTATTATTAATTTCATTAATAAATTGTCACTCTCCGAAGTGAATAAAAGTAACTTGTGTCTATTTAATAAATTAGACCGTAACATTTTGGCGATCCTGCCAGGATAGCAACAAACGACGTAAAAATTATTCGTCAAACTGTGCTATCTTTGAGTGTGAACCTGTTTTCTACGGAAAATATTCGAGTTCAATCAAAGGAGAAAAGGCTCCGTGGGTACTCTACGGATACCTTCGAGAATTTTAAAAGTGATATAACTTTAACTACTTGAGCTTGTCGACCTGGACAATAAGACTCAGAAAAAGACGACTTCTGGGGGAATTTCATCCATTTGGAGATCCAGGCAGATACGTCATCCGCATACTTGGGGGTGCTTTGCAGTAGTGACTACGGCCACTCTTAACACATCACCAGGGTCCAGAAAAAGCAGAAAAACGTAAGATTTATTCAACGAATAAACTACATTTGATATGTTTGATTGATTAAATGGTAACTAGACTACGCGTGTTAGTAAGTCTTAGTTTCCTCAATAAAATAAACTATTTCTCTGAATAACCTTGTTGTAAGTGTGTAGCCACTTGAACAAGTGAAGAGAACTAAAAAGACATAACTTTTGTTACGCGAAACAGCTATTTACACCTGACAAAAGTAAATTAAAATTTAGCATTCTGACATATTACACATATAGGTATTTTAAACACATAAACTATACATCTGACAGAAACTCTGACTCGACTGACGAAAGTTTAAATATGGAGAACGAATCAAAAACTACGCTTAATCCACCTGGAACATCAACTACGCCAAACACGGAACAGATTCTTTCATCTATTGTACATCAACTTTCGAGATTAAATGTAGGAGTTACGAGTTTAGTTCATGAAAATAATAACAGAAAAGATGAGATAGTGAAATTAGGCAGAGAATTAGGGTTAAATCCTACGGAAGAAACAGATAACGAATCAGAAAATGCATCCCATAACGAAAGTCATTTCGGTGATAACGAATCGCAATCTGATGTTCAACAACAAACAAATAGAATAAATAACCAAAACACGTTGCAAAATCAAAAGTTAGGAAAAATCGCAGCAAAAGATATAATTAGAACAATCAAAACTTTAACGGGACAAGACGATTGTGGAGTTGAAGATTTTATTAAAAACGTTAAAAGAGCAAAAGGACAATGTTACCAACCAGACCTATTATTAGATTTTATAATTTCTGAAAAAATTACTGGAAACGCAGAAAGAGCAATACGATACATAGATTTAGACAGCTATGCAAAACTTTTCAATGCTTTACGTGCAAATTTAACGCAAATCGGTTCAGTGTCAATGCTTCGATCAAAATTATTTAATTGCAAGCAAAATTTTACTGAAGATATTCAAAGTTTCAACAATAGATATAGAAAAATTTGTCACGAATTAAAGTATGCAATTCAATCAGAATACACAAAGTCTATTACACGAAAAGTTGCAATCGAAAACGAAGAAAAAGAAATTTTAAAAAGATACATGATGAACATTCGTCGAGATATAGGATTACAGATAAAAGCTCAACGACCGCAAAATTTAAATGAAGCTCAAATGCAAGCATTAGAATTAGAATTATGGTTTCAAGAAAGTGAAATACCAAAAACAGAATCAACAAGTAAAATTTTGCCACGATTTCCAATCACACCTACATTTAGAGGAATTCTTAAACCTTTCCAAAATTATCAGAATTTGTTAAATAATGTAAATGCACCTGCAGTGCAAGTTCCATCACAGATAAAGCAGGTATCATGTTACAAGTGTGGAAAGATGGGACATATGACAAAACAATGTACTAAGTCAGCAAATTTTCGCGACGGCTGGTTGCCGAAGAGACCACCGGAATTAATCAGTGTGACGCGCGAAGACCAAGAATTTTCAGACTTTCAGTCAATGACCGAGGAAGAAATACAACACCACGAGCAATACGAAAAGAAGGTCGAATATCAACCTTGTGTGGACGATTACAATCCGTATACGGAAGAGCTGATAACGGAGAAAAATACAGATTATTAATAGACTCAGGAGCATCAGTTAACATAATAAAGGAAAATAAAATACCTAAAAACAATTACACGACTTTTAAAGTGAAAAAGAATTTTTATATGGGTAAAGATAAATACCAATCAGAATATGGTGTTCATTTAAATTATTTCGGCAGACAACAATTATTTCACATTGTCGATGAAAACTTCCCATTACCCGAGGATGGAATAATTGGATTGCCATTTTTACAGCAATATGAAAAATTCGCGATTACTCCAAAATTCCTTATCATAGAAAAATGGAAGACACCCTTACATGAAGATGGATATTTTGTAGAACAAAATAAAATGCAGATATGTAACATCATAATGAATAAAGAAGATGGTGATATTTTAATAGAAGACCACCCAAATATTCCCACCGGACTTTACAAAATACAGAACGGAATTATGAAAGCACCTGTTTATAATTATTCTAATCAACCTTTAAAAGTGCCAAACAAAATTGAAGAAATACATATAGAGAAAAATGATTACGACATTACAAACGATAAAACGCTCAAAAATAAAACAAAATTAAAAGCTGAAGAACTATCTGAACGATTAATCGATTTAAAAAATAAAACAAGATTATCTCATTTGGATAAAAATACAAAAGAAGATCTTTGGAAAATAATCGAAAAATATGACAGTAATTTTACCCTAGACGACAACGAAATTCCCTGCACAAATTCGACTAGTAACAAAATTGTATTAAAAACTGGAAAAATAATCAATGACTTCAGAAAATTAAATGAGAAAACAGATCGAGAAGTATTTTCCTTACCAGTGATTGAAGACGTTCTTTCACAGTTGGGAAAAGCAAAATTCTTTTCAGCATTTGACCTGTCTTCAGGATTTCTCCAAATACCAATGGAAAAAGAAAGTCGAAAATGTACAGGATTCAGCACAACTAGAGGACATTATCAATTTATCCGAATGCCTGTTGGTTTAAACAATGCACCTGACACATTTCAAAAAATGATGGACCACGCTTTTCAAGGATTAATTGGTGATGCATGTTTTTTACACTTAAATGACATTGTTATTTTTGGATCTACATTAGAAGAACATAATAAAAATTTAACAAAATTCATGAAACGAGTAAAAACATTGAAATTAAAATTGAAACCGGATAAGTGTGAATACCTTCGACCAGAATTAGAATATTTAGGACATGTTATCACGGACAAAGGAATAAAACCAAATCCTTTAAAAATACAAACTGTTCAAAATTTTAAAGAACCAAAAAACGCGACAGAAATACAGTCATTTTTAGGATTAGTTGGATATTACAGAAAGTTTATTAAAAATTTTGCACACATAGCTAAACCATTATCAAGATTAACAGTAAAAGGAACTATTTTCGATTGGATAAAAGACTGTAGTACAAGCTTCAAACTATTAAAAGATTTATTGTGTAAATCACCACTCTTAAAATATCCAGATTTTAGTAAAAGTTTTGTTTTGACAACACACGCCAGTAATGTAGGAATAGGAGCCGTTCTTTTTCAAGATGGACATCCTTGTTGCTATATTTCGAGACTATTAAATAAAGCAGAACAAAATTACAATACAGCAGAAAAAGAACTATTAGCAATCGTATGGGCTACAAAACGACTAAGGCAATATCTATTGGGACGGACTTTTACTATTCAGATAGATCATAAAGCACTAATTTGGTTACATAATGTAAAAGATCCTAGTTCAAAATTATTAAGGTGGAGATTACGCTTAGAAGAGTTTAAATATGATATAGAATATGTTAAAGGAAAAGAAAATAAAGCAGCTGACTGTCTTTCAAGGCTATTTCCAATACCAGACGAGGATAGTAAAAAAGCCACACCAGCAGAAAATTCAGAAGACAACGAACTTAGTTCAACAAAAGAAGAAGAATACATGTCACCCGATATACAGAGATTTGATGACATTCCACAGCCGAGAAATAATGAAAATTATATTAAAACCAAACAATACGATGAAACAGATGTTCTAACACAAAATTTTGTAGAATGGAAAAAGAATAAAGAAACTGTACATCTTACAATAAAACCTAACACTCAAGGAAAATTATGCAAAACAAGGCTAACAAAAGATTTACCCCAATTCAAAAAAGAAAACTGGTTAAAATATTTTGAAAATCGAGTTAAAGAAGTTATAGATAAGAAACTGATTTCACCAATTCTGAAGTACCCAAAATTAATCTATCAATGGAAAGAGAAGCATGAAAAATGGTTAACTAAAGCTACAGACAAATAATACAAGACAGTATTTACGAAGACAAATAATACTATTACATCATACACACTAGGTAAACACAAGATTTTAAATGTAATACACTGTTAGAAAAAAACCAAAATTGTATCTCTCAACTGTACTCCTAAACTAGATAGAATGAAGACAAAATGTAAGCTACGATTTACTACTCGACATAAATGGAAGTAACAGTCATACTTTTAAATTAATTGTTTAAAACAATATGTAAATCTTTGAGTTGGAAAATTAGGTCTAATATGTGTAACAATAAAATGAGTAATGTTCACGTCGTTATTTCCTACGAAAGATAACCACAAAAAAACTCAGAATTAAATATTAAACCTTATTTAAATAAAAATGTAAAACTTAGGTTTTAGGGACTAAACCCTATCTAGCGAGAGGGATGTTATAGTCAGCAAAAATATATATCCCCACCTGTATTGTTTCATATTCGACATGAGCTGCAAACGTATTTGCAACTCAGTCTTATTTCTGCCTTTGAAGTGTATTATTAATTTCATTAATAAATTGTCACTCTCCGAAGTGAATAAAAGTAACTTGTGTCTATTTAATAAATTAGACCGTAACACATACTTTAAAAGAGAAAAAAATATTTTTTCAACATGATGTCAAAGTAGACGCGATTTCCCCCAATAAAGCTCGATTTAAAAACAAATGGATAAAATCCATCTTATTATATTCTTTATATAAATCTTCTTATAAATCTTATATTCTTTCCATAAATAACAATATTCACAACAAACTAATTCAAATACTTATCCAGTAATAATATTTTTCATGAAAATTCAATTTTAAAAAAATACTAAATTTCTTTGTATATTCTTTGTGTTTCAATTATTATTTTTATAAATGATAAAATTCATTGGAAAAAATCAATTATTTCTCAACATTTTAATAAAATTCTTAGCCACTATTCAATTATTTTTATCATCGTAAATCATAAAATTCATTGCATTCATCTTTCAAGAAGATTTCAATTATTATTTACGAACGTAATAGAATTTTTCAAAGGAATTCAATTGTTTTCGAATATTTTTGTAAAATTGATCGTAAAAAATCAATTGTTTTAAATGCAGTTTTAATGAAACTTTTTTTTTTGTAATAATTCAATTATTCATTTAGATTTTATTACAAATTTTCCCTAGAATTAAATTATTTGCAAAAATAATTTTTCTCAAGAATTTAATTATTTACAAAAATAATTTTTCAAAAGAATTCAATTATTTTCATAAATAATTTTTCTCAAGAATTTAATTATTTACAAAAATAATTTTTCAAAAGAATTCAATTATTTTCATAAATAATTTTTCTCAAGAATTTAATTATTTACCAAAATAATTTTTCAAAAGAATTCAATTATTTTCATAAATAATAATAAAAATCATCAAAGAATTTCAATTATTTTTTAATGTATATATTTTAAATTAATTAATCGAAAAATTCAATTATTTTCACTAATAAAGATTTAAGAAGAAGATTTAACAAGAATTAAATTATTTAAAAAAAAATATTCACGATATGTGTTATATTACGAAATAATAAATTTATGAAAATTTTGATAAAATTCGTTTTAACTATTCAATTATTTCCATAAATATTAAAATTTATTGCATAATTTCATAATTACTTTTAATACAATTCTACACTAATTGCTAAAAAAATTAATTATTCTTAAAAAATGTACTTCCAATTCCTGGAAAAAATCAATTATTTAAAAAAACGTTTTTTTCCAATTCTTGGAAAGAATTCAATTATTTAAAAAAATATATTAGAATTTTTCACAGGAATTCAATTATTTTTAAATATTTTAAGAAAATTGTTCGAAACAAATGAATTACTGTAAATAAAATTATAATTAAATTTGTTTTAAAAATAATTAAATTATTCTATTAGATTTTTATAAAATTCTTGCCAAGAATTCAATTACTTAAATAAAAATAATTCAATTATTAAAGATAAATGACGAAATTATTTCCAAAAATATTATCGAAAAAGCACGTTTTCATAATTTGATGATTTTATAAAATTCTAAACTGTCAAATGAATAAAATTTTGTTTTTATCTTCAAATTGATATTTTAATGCAACGTTTAATCCAAAATTCAATTATTTTCATAAATATAATAAAACTCATCAAGAAATTTTAATTATTTTTTATACAATTTTAAATTAACTGAAAGAATAATTCAATTATTTCCACAAATAAACTTTTCATTAAGAATTCAATCATTTAAAATACAATTTTTATATTTATTAAATTTCAAAAAAACAATATTTAAAATATTCTTATTCTTATTCAATTTTCCTTCCAAAATAACTAAGTTTTTCACAGAAATAAAACTATTTTCACACATTTTAATAAATTTTTTTTAGCAATAATTTAATATTATTTTCACAAATAATAAAATTTTTAGCAATACTTCAATTATTTTTAATACAAAATTTTACAGCGCAATTACTCAAAAAATGTAATTATTCTCAAAAATTCATTTTTTATTCCTCCGAAAAATTCATTATTTAAAAAAATATACTTTTTTAAATTCTGTAAAAGAATTCAACTATTTACAAAAAATTATCTAATCTATATACCACACAGATATTCAATATTCTTGACAAAAATTTTAATAGAATTCTTTGTGAAATAATTATTTTTAAAAACGTTTCGTAATTCAATGATTTTCGAAATTTTACTATTTTCGTATAAAATTTCCAAACAGAATTTAATTATTAAAAAAAATTATTTTGTAAAAATCATCATAAGAATTCAATATTATTTTCATGAATAGTAAAAATGTCTCAGGAATTCAATTATTTAAATTAGAATTTGCATAAAATTAGTTAAAAATTAGTTATAAAAATCAATTATTTCGATTTTTTTAATAAAATTAAAAATTCTTGAATAAATAATATGAAATTCGTTTTCAATTTATTAACAGTAGGATAAAAAAGAAGTAAATATTTTAAATGAAAATTATGAAAGTTTCAAAAAAATAAAATGGAGAATGGAATTTTTGTAAATTAGTTTCTAAAATGAATTTTTTTTTTGCAAGTTTAATTCATTTGCAATATTTATTTATAAATACAAAATAAAGGAACATATTTTAATGTTTTTAAAGAATCACACAATTTCGAATTGACGATTCACAAAACACTTGGAACTTTTTTTTTCTTATTGTTAGTTAGAATTTTTAGAAAATTCAATATAGAAGCAATGCAAGTAAATTATTAATTCAATGTAAACTTTACAACGATATATAAAATTATAAGTAACTTTTTGGTAATAAATACTGTAAATACTGTAATATTAAAAAATCTTTTCAATGTTTTTTTTATAAAATAAAATGACGCATAACTATGAAGTTAAAAAGGATTTTTCGACTTCGTTTAGTCATTTAAATTCATATTTAGTCTCTGCGGAATATTTAACAGCATATTCCATTTTACAATCATTGTTCATTTTTTGCACTCTGTTAATTTCTGTATAAAAATGTGGGAAATTTTCCGCCAACTGTAGAAAGTCGTGAGTTTGTTTTAACTCTTCTAAATTCGAAGCTAAACATTCAAAAGCCTTTCGTTTTAAATCGAAGATGGAAAAAATTTCTGCCAATTTTAGAGTTTCTATAACTGAATCTGAAGATAAATTTTTATACAAACTGTTGATGCACATCGTTTTCAGTTTTCCGAGTTGGTATTTTTCTGCTGCGTAATAAAGTTCAGCTGCCGACTCTTCTAAATCGTCCACTTTTTCAGTGTAAATAAATCGAAGCATTTTTTGAAAAATCGTCGAGTTTATGTCCTTGATTTCAACAGTGGAAGTTTGCTCTTCAGTCATTTTGGCTTTGAACATTGCCGCAAATACTGGACTGCGTAGAATTAGGATCGTTTTATGAGCACTGAATTCTTTATCCTCAACTTTGAAAGTCACGTCTTTGAATGTTTGATCGTCAAAGAAACATTCAACTTGATTCATAAAATTGTCTGCTTTTGCAAAACGAGTCAATGGCTTTGGAATAATATCGTTCATCGAATCAAAAACGCTGAGTTCACAAGTTAAATTAACATTTCTATCTTCTACTTCATCCCATTCTAATTTTCTGAACATGTCTGATCCACTTTTACTCCAATACGTACTAGCATGCTTAGTCCCATTATGTATAAAGCCAGGGCCAGTGCATGAAGAGTTCAATACATCAAAGGTACATTTTATATTTACTTTCATACTAGATGTGTTGATTAACATAATTTTAAATATCTCTTCATTGTCCTTCTCCAATTTTACGGGTTCCAATCGAAAAAACCATTGGCCTTCTTTTGTTGGTGTTGCCGGAAATCTTGGCGATTCAATTGATTTCATGTTGTTGCAAACAAAGTCAAAATCCTCGATGGTCCAGTTTAAGGTATAGTGTCGAAACTTTACTTGTGAAATATAATTTTCTTCCTCCTTATCAGCAATCACTGACGTTTTATCCTCTTTATCTGACATTGTTTATTTACCTGTAATTTGAAATTCCATAAATAAAAAACAATTTCTTTCATTATTAGAATTAGGCGTTTTTTTTAAATGAAAGAGAAAAAATTAAATTTTATTCTCGTTTTGCTGCGGAAGGTTAAAGAATGTAATTTTTAAGATTCTTAATTTTTTCATTTAATTACAACTTTTAAATGTTTTAAATTTTGAAAATTAAATAAAAATTTGATCTTTTCAATTTTTAACTAAATGGAATATAATTGTTTTGATGGATTCGTTCTTAATTTGTCTTTATTTGTTAAAATTATCTTGGAAAACTAATTTCTTTAAAATATTGTTCAATATGATTTAAATAAATCAATTAGATTGATTTCTGATACTCGTGATAATGAGATTATGAGAGAGTTATTATTATAAGTGTACCCTAACGAAAATATTAAATGTATCAAATAAAATATGATAATATCAAGTTTTGTAGAAATGACTCATACACTGTAAAAAGTTCTTATTGAAATTTCAGACGATCCACGATGGACATAAAAAGTTACAATGGACCAAGACATGAATTTTACATTTTGAAATTTCAACAAAAACCTATATACTGAACGTAACCTTCAAATTTATTTTATTCACTTTTTTCTTCCCCGTTTATAATAATATATACTAATTTTTTCGATAATTATTGAAACGTTTTCAACTTATAAAAGTGAATACTTGTTTTATAATAAAGTTAATGAAGTATAACAGAATTATATCTTTTTCCGAAATAAAGTCAATCGAATTAAACAAATTGTTGAATTTTCAACACTACCTGTAAACTCATGGCACGGTCACACCTCAGCTGCCTGCCTGCCTGCGCAGGCAGCCGCCACGGGAGTAGGAGAGAGGAGACGAATAATTTAAATTGTCTGACCCTCTTACTCTGATGTATTGCCATGACGACCTGCAGGCAGGCAGGCAGGCAGCCGAGGTGTGACCGTGCCATTATACATAGACTACCAAGTGAAATTTCACAAGGTTTTCCATTGAAAATTCACAAGTTATTTGCTCGATTGGAACTTTATGTCCAGGTTATAAATCACCTATGCACAAAAAATAAAAATAAAAAGGATATTTTCCTTACATTTAACCCAAAATCTCTTTTTAAATGTTTACTATATCGTAAAACTTTCGAAGCAATACGAGTCACTAAAACGAAAAGTTTCGCAAAACTGAACGGTTCCAAGTGAGTAGTTGAAAAACACTTGACTCTATTGTTGCCATTGTTGGAGAATTGAAATATTAAGGTGCTCTCACAGCTCTACTGCATGCACGGAATGACGGAACTAAGTGAGAAAGAACATTTAATTTGAATTTTTTGACTTATTTACTCTCATGTGTTACCATGACAACTATGCATGCAGAGCTGTGAGAGCGCCTTTATACTTGTTCTTAATTCAATTTTTATATTATTTTATAAATTCTTAAACTCTATTTTTAATATTTCTTTAAACAAATATTCAAAAAGAAAAAAATTTAATAAAATCCTACGCAAACGTTTAATTATTTTCATAAATAATAATCTCAGAAATTCAATTTATTATTTACAAATTTTTTTTTATAAATATCCTCTTAATAAGTCAATTAATTTCGTAAATGATAATTTTTTTTAATGAATTTTACTATTTTTCTAATTAATAAATTTGTTTTAGGTATTCAATTATTTTCATGAGTATAATAAAGCTCATTTGCAGAATTTTAATTATTTTTAGTGAAACTTTTATCGAATTCCTCCAAAAATGAATTTTTTTCCAAATTTGATTAAAATTCGTCAAAATAATTCATTATTATTCAATAAATTATTTACTTTTGTATTTAAATTTATATTTATATTTAGAAATTTAAATTTATAATTTAAAAATTTTATATATATAATATAATTAATTTTTTAATTTATTTGTATTTATTTTTAAATAATTACAAATAAATTAAATAATTTAAATAATTATAAATATTAATAATATTAATTATTATTTATTAATTTATTTATTATTATTATTATTTATTATTAATTTATTTTAATTAATAATATTAATAATTTTAAATAATTGAATAATTTTGAAAAGGTTTCAAATTAAAATATTTGAAAATTTGAATTTTTTTCGCTTATAACTGAAAATGAAGAATTTATTTTTTTTTTGAAAAAGTTTAATTTATAATTTTTTTTTTTACTAATTTGAAGTTGCATGGAAGTTAAACGGAAATTTTTCCGAATTCTCAGAAATTTTCCTATAAACGTTCAAGAGAAATTTTCCAGACTTTTGGAATTTTTTCTACATTATTTTATGGAAATGTTTCTAAATTTAAAAAAAGAAAGAGAAGATTCATATTTTCGAATAATTTTACAATGAAAGAAATTCCAAATTAAATGTGACAGAACATTTTTTTTTTACTGGAATTTTTTTCATAATTTTCTAAAAATTTAAAAATTTTCAATTTCATTTGAAATTTTCTAATTGACAAATAAAATTATTATTATTTATTAGAATTTATAAACATTTTTTTCTCTTCATTTTAAATAAAACTTTAAGTTACATGAAAGCAATTGTAATTAAAAAATAGATGTAAATGAAAATTTCCTTATGAAAATCGAGAATTTTCTACAAAAATATTCAGAAACGAGAAAGTACAAATTTTTTCCCAAAATATTTTTTTAATTAATAGATAATACTTATTTAAAAATACAATATTTATAAATACAAAATAAATGCGCATATTTTCTGAGTATTTAAAAAAAGACACAATTCAGAGTTGACGATTAACAGAACACTTAATACATTGTTCTCTTCTTTTTTAGTTCTAATTTAAAGAAAAAATTCAATATAAAAGTAAAAAAAGTAATTTTATTTTTTAAAAAAAATAAATTATTGACCCTTTGCAAAATTAACGATGTATAGGGTCATAAATAATTTTCTGGTGATAAATACTACAATAATGCTTAACATTTTTAATGTTTTTTAAAAAAATAAAACGATGCTTAATATTATGACAATGCCAAGGATATTTTCAACTTTCTTGAATTATTTTAATTCATATTTTGTCTCTGTGGAACGCCCGGAAACATAATTCACTTTAAAATTATTATTCGTTCTTTGCGCTTTGTTGATTTCCGTGTAAAAATGTGGGAAATTAACAACCATTTGTAAAAATTCATCACTGTCTTCTAATTCTTCTAGATTCATAACTAAACATTCAAAAGCCTTTCGTTTTAAATCGAAGATGGAAAAAATTTCTGCCAATTTTAGAGTTTCTATAACTGAATCTGAAGATAAATTTTTATACAAACTGTTGATGCACATCGTTTTCAGTTTTCCGAGTTGGTATTTTTCTGCTGCGTAATAAAGTTCAGCTGCCGAGTTTTCTAAATCGTCAACTTTTTCAGTGTAAATAAAGCGTAGGATTTTTTGAAAAATCGTCGCATTTGTGTCCTTGATTTCAACAGTGGAAGTTTGCTCTTGAGTCATTTTGGTTTTGAACATTGCCCCAAACACTGGACTGCGTAGAATTAGGATTGTTTTGTGAGCATTGAATTCTTTATCCTCAACTTTGAAAGTCACGTCTTTGAATGTATGATCATCGTAAAAACATGCAATTTGATCAAGAAGATTGTCTTTCTTTTCACGAGTCGATGGTATGGGAATTATATCGTGAAAAGAATCGATAACGCTGAGTTTACAAATTAATTTCACACTTCTGTCTTCTATTTTATCCCATCTTAATTGTTTAAACATGTCTGATCCAGATTTGGTCCAATTTCTGTCGATATCGTTAGACACATGAGCATAAAATCCGGGTACATTTTCTGATGAATTAAAAATCTTAAAATTACATTTTACAATTGCTTTCGTCCTTAATGTGTTGGTTAACGTGATTTTAAATATCTCTTCATTGTCCTTATTCAATGTTACGGGTTCCAATCGAAAAAACCATTGGCCTTCTTTTGTTGCTGTTGCCGGAAATCTTGGCGATTCAATTGATTTCATCGTGTTGCAAACAAGTTCGAAATCATTGATGGTCCAGTTTAATGTATAGTGACGATACTTTGCGTGTGAAATATAATTTTCCTCCTCCGTATCAGTGAGCATTGAGCTTTCATCAATTTTAGCGATTTTTGCCATTTTAGCCGACATGGTTCATTAAACCTAAAATTTAAAATGAGTGCGTTTAAAAAATTTGCGATACTGCACAGAATAACGTAATATTAATTAATTTTTTTTCATAAAAAAATAGATTAATTATTTTACTCGGCACTTTTTGATAAATTATTTTTAAAAAACTGTAAAAACGAAAAGAAATTTAAAAATTGACATATAGGTTATGTCATCTGAATTGTTGTCGTTGTTTACATTTATTCTGAGGTTAAAAGTTCATATTTTGAAAACCAATATTTTCGATTGCTTAGAATCATTCGCAATAAAGTGACACTCACAAATAGTGATTAATCCTTATGATATTAAATTACTATAAATTAAAACTAAAAATTAAAAAAAAATAATTTTCTTACACTTGGCGTAAAGTTTTATTTTCGAAAAGTTTACGATCGTTTCGCTTTAAGAATTGAGCTATAATTAAATAGTTAAACCTCGGACACGTGCTCTTACAACTGAAAAATGGGAAACTTTTTTGTCCTTTTTGTGTTGTTGACATAAAAAACCGCCTGTTGCCTGATAAAAAACAAAAAGTACAAAACACAAAAAACTTGAAGGTTCTCAACTCAACTACTCAACTGTTTGTCTTTATTTAGGGTGCATTCACACTGTTTTACATAATGGACGACAGAAAAAAATGTAATTTCTCCTTATTTTTCAATTTCTAAATTTACCGTTTGAATTCGTCCCTAAAAAAATTCAAAAACGTACATAAAATAAATGAAATATTTTCAATTAAATTTTACAAAACTTCAATTATTCAAAAAGATTTTTATTATTTTTAGTTATATTCAAAAATGAACAAAACAACAATTTTTGAAAGATTTGTTCGTAGTTATTTTGCGTATTACAAAGTTAAAAATAAGTTACACTTTTTAACTTAAAATTTTTGTATTTAATGATTTAAATACATTAATTCTTGAAATCATGAAATATATGAACAAATTATTAAAAAATTCACATATTTTACAATTCTTTTTCAAAAAAAAAAACATTCAAACTTCAATTTTAGAAAAAAAATTTAAAAATAATAATAATGTTTTTAAAATAATTAACAAAACACTTAGAAAATTATCTTTTTTCTTATTAGTGCAAATTAAAAAAAAAATGTTTAACATTTTTCAAACATTTTTAATGTTTACTTTACGAAATAGAACGATGCTTAATTATAACGACGAAAATTATTTTTTTCAAATTCTTTGAATTATTTTAATTGACATTTTGTCTCGGCTGAATAACCAACATCGTGTTCCATTTTATAATCATTGTTCATTTTTTGCACTTTGTTCATTTCTGTGTAAAAATGAGGGAAATTTTCCGCCAACTGTAGAAATTCGTGAGATTCTTTTAAATCTTCTAAATTCGAAGCTAAACATTCAAAAGCCTTTCGTTTTAAATCAAAGATGGAAAAAATTTCTGCAATTCTCAGGGTTTCGATAACTGAATCTGAAGATAAGTTTTTATACAAACTGTTGATGCACATCGTTTTCAGTTTTGCGAGTTGGTATTTTTCTGCTGCGTAATAAAGTTCAGCTGCCGAGTCTTCTAAATCGTCCACTTTTTCAGTGTAAATAAATCGAAGCATTTTTTGAAAAATCGTCGAGTTTATGTCCTTGATTTCAACAGTGGAAGTTTGCTCTTCAGTCATTTTGGCTTTGAACATTGCCGCGAATACTGGACTGCGAAGAATGAGGATTATTTTGTGAGCACTGAATTCTTTATCATCAACTTTGAAAGTCACGTCTTTGAATGTTTGATCGTCAAAGAAACATTCAACTTGATTCTGAAGATTTTCGGTTTTTACAAAACGAGTCAATGGCTTTGGAATAATATCGTTCATCGAATCAAAAACCCTGAGTTCACATGTTACTTTAACACTTCTATCTGCCACTTTATCCCATTGTAATTGTTTAAACATGTCTGATCCAGATTTAGCCCAATGTCTGTCAATAGAGCTAAACAAACGAGAACAAAAAGCAGGTCCAATTTCTGATGAATTAAAAATCTTAAAATCACATTTTACAATTGTTTTCGTCCTTAATGTGTTGGCTAACATAATTTTAAATATCTCCTCATTGTCTTTCTCGAATTTCACGGGTTCGAGTCGAAAAAACCATTGGCCTTCTTTTATTCGAGTTGGAGGAAATTTTGGAGATTCAATTACACTCATCGTGTTGCAAACGAGTTCGAAATCATTGATGCTCCAGTTTAATGTATAGTGACGATACTTTGCTTGTGAAATATAATTTCCTTCTTCTGTATGAGTGAGCATTGAGCTTTCATCCATTTTATCAATCTTAGCTGACATATGTAGTTGAATTCTTTAACCTAAAATTCCAAAAAAGTGTATGTGACGAAATTTGTACAGAATACACATATAAATATAAACTGCGAAATTTAAAAAAAAATAATTGTTTTCTTACGCTTAAAGTAAAGTCAACGAATCGTTTCATGCTCTACAACTGTATTTACATAAACTATGAAACTTGTCAAAATTCAATAACTGTCGGATTGACGAAAAGTCATAAATCACAAAAACTAAGAAGGTTCTCAACTCATCTGTTTGCCTTCATCTGACTTAAGGTACATTTACACTAATACCTTTTGACGTCAGAAAAAAGATTCATACGCATCTCATGGATCTTTTACACCGTTTACAGTCCAGAACGCGAAATTGTAAAATAATTTATTATTATAATTAATATTGTCAACAGTCTAGTTTATTTTCATCACTTTAGAAACTTCCGACACTTGAAATAATTGAAACTTTTAAATTTATAACGAAACTTTATATTTGTCATAATGATATTTGAACTGAAATGACTGACACTGAGAATATAAAATTCCCTAGGAGGTCTAGGAGAAATTACTAGAAGCAGACACGCCAACTGTCACGTCACAACTCACAAGCCATGTGTGCCATGTGGATCATTTGTGTATCAATTGTTGATGCATTGTGTTCAGTGCACAAAGAGTGTTAAAACAGGTGTTTGTAACATAAACTGTTCTTCTTTTTTAATAAAAAAAAAAAATTAATGTACGTGTAACGTATTGTAACCAAAGTTACATTTCTAACCTACAGCTTTTAAAATAGTGTTTTGTAATTGGAGTCTAACAATATTAAAGGTATGTTTAAATGACACTATGTTTTCGCACATTGTTTTTGTTGCCACGTGGCTTTTGTTAGTATATGTGTACACACTTAAGTACATATATATATACTTTCTTATGCGGTGCGTTCAAAAAGTATGAAAATAGCTCTTGAATATTTTAAACTGTTAAATTTTTGTCAATAATCTTCGTTAAACTGAACCAAAAGTTTGAATAAATATGTTTTTCTCATAATCAAAGTTTCTTTTAACTAAAACCTAGGTTTTTTGTAAGAATTTTTATTAAATAAAGACTAGGAATTTAAGGGGATGTCAAAGTCGATGCGATTTTCCCTTTGAAGCTCAATGCAAAAATCCAATCGACTTTGACACCGCCTTAATTCAAATATATAATTTTTTCCCGAATGTGAAAAACGGTCTGAAAAATTTATTTGAAAATAACTAAACTACTATGGCAAGAATTTAGTGAAAATTTTCTTATTTTGAACCTTGAATATTTTTTGACCTTTTCAACGGTTCTAAGCCAAACAAATAGAATTTTGTAAGAAAGAGATAAATATTATTCTTTCCAACTACAGTAAACCACTAAATATTTGAAAATCATGTGCGGAATTTGGGCTCTCTTTGGCTTGGAGGGTGACACTCTGGCTTGTACCTGTGAAAATTTTTCAAAAATAACACATCGTGGGCCAGATGCATTCAACATTGAATACGATCAACGTATTAAGGTAAAGTAGCGAGATAAAATATATTTAAAATTAAAATAAATACAAAAAAAATACAAGTTGTTCATTCTACGAACATTTAGCTTCCTCAATATAATATACACCAATTTCTCAATTATTTATTGAATAATAATTATTTTAAAGTAAAATTTTAACAATCTCAAGAAATTCAAAATTTTACCTTTTTTTTTTTTTGAAAAATATAAATAGCGATTACTTTCATATATTTTATTGAAATATATACTTTATATACATCAATCGATTCATTTTCTTGACAGGAATGTAATTTTAACAAGAATTAATGAAAATATTAATAAATAAGTTTTAAAAAAAATTCTTTTTTTAATTTTGAAAAAATTGTGTAAAAAAATTTTATTTAGATATATTCGGAAATCCTTGTTTCAGATTTGAGGTATTAATCACTTCAATAAACCTGCAAAATTTCAGGACAATCAATAAAATTTGTCCGAGATATTTTGTACACAATATTTTGTGACATACACACTCATACATATACACACATACATCTGGATATAACCTTCATTTGAAAAATTGAAAATCGTCACGAATTCAAAGCTTCCTTATGAGGAAACAAAATAAAGAAAATATTTTGAAGAATATATATATATAAAAGTATAAAATTAATCATTGAATAAAAATAGTAAAAGGTAAATAAAATTTTTAATTTATTTAATATCTTCCCAAGGATCGAAAACGTTAAAACACTTGACAATTTAATAAAGTGTTTAATAGTTAATTACTTTTAGAGTATAATTAATTAAGGTATTAAATTCACAATTTTTCTTTCTTCGGACTATTAATTTTTCAACTTATTTGTAGGATGGGTACATTGGCTTTCATAGACTATCAATTGTTGATGGCCTCGGTGGAATGCAGCCCATGAGACTTTGTTCTTATCCAGAAATATTTTTATTATGCAATGGAGAAATTTATAATTATGAACAGGTAATGTACAGTTGACAATTTTGAAAAATTTTAAATCTTATTTACTAATCTTGTGCCTAATAATGTTCTTCAAAATCATCAAAATCCATTTTTATTTACAATATTCAACTTTACAGATTTTAATTAGTTGTAAATTTTTTAATCAAATATATATTTGAAAAAAAATATATTTACTAACACTTTTTCAAAAAAATTAATTTAAAAATTCGATTATTCCTAAAAATTCAATATAAAATATAAAATGATTGCTTTAATTATTCAATTATTATGTAAAATTTGAACTGAAATTCATTTTTCATTCATCTTTTATTAGCCAATTCTACTAGAATTCAATTATTAAAATAAAAAAATAAATAATGCATTAAAAAATTTAATGTTTCTTAAAATTCGATTTTCATAAAGAGTTTTATCAACAAATTTTTAAATAATTGAATTCTTTCAACAATTTTTAATCAAATTTTTCGAGAAATTTGATTAAAATTGTATTAAAAATAATTTATATTTAGCATTGAGCTTTATTATGTACCTATTAAAATAATTGAATTATTGCGAAGAAATTTTTATAGATGTTACAAATTGTTGGTTTTTTTCGAAAAAAATTTATGCAAATTCTAATTTATAATTGAATTCCTATGCAATTTTCATTATTTTATAAAATAATAATTTTGGAAAATCTTATACAAAATAATTGACCTTTATTATATTTTTTGAAAATAATTGAAATTTTGGCAAAATTTTTAATAAAATTTTGAAAATTATTGAAATTTTTACATAATTATTATTAAAATTTTGAAAAATAATTGAAATTTCTTTCTTTCGAAAATAAGTAAATTCTTTCGATAAATATTGTCATTTATGAAAATAATTGAATTTTGAAATGAATTTGATTAAAATTCTTAAAAGTAATTGAATTTCGACGAAACATTTTGCTATTTTCAAAGATATATTAAAATGTTTGCGAGAATTTTTTTTCAAATTTATAATTTTTCCTATTTTCAAAGATAAATTAAAATGTTGACGAGAATTTTTTTTCCAATGTTATGAAAATAATTGACTTTCGACGAAGAATGTTTGCTATTTTCAAGGGTAAATGAAAATGTCGACGAGAATTTGTTCTCAAATTTATAATTTTTCCTATTTTCAAAGATAAATTAAAATGTTGACGAGAATTTTTTTTCCAATGTTATGAAAATAATTGACTTTCGACGAAGAATGTTTGCTATTTTCAAGGGTAAATTAAAATGTCGACGAGAATTTGTTTTCCAAATTTATGAAAATAATTTCAATTCTCGAAAGAATTTTATTATGTTTAAAAATAATGGAATTCCTAAGAAGAAATTTATTATTTTATAACATAATTAAATTTTTGCGCAGAATTTTTTATTACTCTTGAAAACAATTGAATTTTTCCAATAATTTGTAACTTTTCCAAAATCAAATTTTTTTAGTGTTAAATCAAAGTTTTTCTATAAATACATTATTTTTAATAATTTTTTTAAAGTTTTTTTGAGAATTTTCCAATTTATCTACTGAAATTTATTTTTAAATCAATTATTATTAGAAAATTCAACTAAAATTCAATTATTTAAATGAAAACGCAATAATTTATTGATTATTTGAATATTTCTTAAAACTGAACTCTTATAAAGAATTTTATCAACAAATTTTTGAATAAATGAAATTCGTTTGACGATTTTTAGTAAAATTTTAGATATAATAATTATATTTATCGAGCAATTGGATTGAAATTTTATTAAAAATAATTCAAAGTCTGTGATGAGTTTTACTATTTTTGAAAATAATTGCAGTTTACAAAAAAAATTTATTATTTAGAAATATAATTCAATTCCTGTAAAAATGTTATTAATCATAAAAATAATTTAATTATGTGGCGTATAGATTTGTAGAAAGTTCGTAAATAATTGAATTTCTGTAAAATTTTTAGTTTTTTATGAAATAGAATTTTATTCAAAAAGATTTTAAGTAATTGAATTCTTTGGGAAAATTTTATTAAAATGATGTATATTGAAAATTATTTTGAATTGAGGAAATTTTTTGAAAATAATTGAAATTTCGACAAAAATTTTATTAAAATTTTCCGAAATAACTGAATTTCAAATACAATTTTATTATTTCTGAAGATGATTGAAATTTTTACGAGAATTTTTCTGAAACTTTTGGAAAGAATTGAATTTTAAAGGAGAATTTTATTATTTATAGAGAAAATTAAAATTTTGGCAATTATTTTTAATTATTTTTTAACATTATTGAGTTTCTTCAAAGAATTTTCTTATACTTTTGAAAATAATTGAATTTCTACGAAGAATTTTATTCCTTTAGGAAAATAATTGATTTTCTGCAATCATTCGTAATTTCTCTAAAAATCTCCAAATATTATATTGTACAATTTACGAATTTTTTTATCTTTTCTTCCTTTTTTTAAGTTTAGTTTCGTCCTTTTTTAAAATCAAATTACTGACTTTACGGACCTTTTTACAAAGTAATTAACTTTGACAGACTTGAAGCAAATTTACGGAATTTACAGACCTAGTTCGAGTCCTTTATAAAGATTGTTCAATTAATGACACAGTAACTCTTTGTTTTAGCTTGGAGAAGAAAAAAATTATAAATACGATACAAAATGCGACGTCGAGGCGATTATACATCTTTACGCAAATGCAGGAGCTGAAAATGTTGCTCGTTCATTAGACGGGGTGTTTGCCTTTTGTTTAGTGGACATTCATAAGAAGAGAATTTTACTTGCCAGAGATCCGTACGGCGTGAGACCGTTGTTTATTCTCAAGGATGGAAAGGGACGTTTGGGTATATGTTCCGAAACCAAGGTAACTATTACAAATTATTGGGTATTTTCTGTTTAATTTTTTCTCTAAATAAATATATTTAGTATTTATCTTAAAGGCCCTTTATTTCTATGATTTAATTTCTCTAAATCAATTGCTGTTTTTCGCAATAGGGTTTAATTGGAATAACGGAAAAATTCCCCAGTGACTGGGTATTGAAACCATTCACACCTGGATTTTATGAAGAATATGAACTATCAGAAGAGGGGAAGGCGAATCTTTTGCAAAGCGTACAGTACCATAAGCCTGGTGATAAGCCAACGTTTACGACATTTGTACCATCGGCGGATCTTGTCACGGAAGATGTTTCTGGAAATATCAGAAAATTACTGACAGGAGCCGTGAAGAAGCGTTTGATGTCCGAAAGACGAATCGGTTGCTTCTTATCCGGAGGACTGGATTCGAGTCTAATTGCCGCTTTGTTTGCAGCAGAAGCTAAGAAATTGAATCTATCGTACAAATTGCAGAGTTTTGCAATTGGGATGGGTGACAGTCCTGATATCAGAGCTGCTAAACAAGTAAAGTGTATTGCTAAAGTATTCGCAGGCCTCGGATATTATGAATTTTACGACTTTTCTATTTTCAAATAATGCAACTTTTATCGTTTTTTATTAAAAAATTGCAACTTTTTCGACTTTTCTTCCAATTTTGCCGACAATATATCATATTTTTAGTATGAAATGCAACTTATTTCGACTTTTACTAGTATAAAAAGTATATAATAGACAAATCTTTGAAAATTTAGCTTCGAATAAGTTTTCTAATTAAATATTTCAAATATTACAATTGAAAAGATTTTGAATAATTGAAATTCTGTAAAATTTAATTCAAACTAAATCATCTATTCAAGGATTTTATTAAAATTTTTCAAAATTAACTTTTAAAGAATTGAAAAATTAAGATTAAAATTAAAATAAATTTTAATCACTTAACTTATTAATTATTAACTTGTTATGTAAATCATCTATTCAAGTGTTTCATTACAATTTTTCAAAAATAACTTTTAAAGAATTAAAAAATTAAAATTAAAATTAAATTAAATTTTAATTGAAAATTTTCAAAATAATATTAAATTCTCAAAATTTTTAATGACTTAACTTATTAATTATTAACTTGTTATCTAGTCATCTATTCAAGTGTTTTATTACAATTTTTCAAAATTTACTTTTAAAGAATTGAAAAATTAAAATTAAAATTAAAATTAAAATTAAAATTAAAATTAAAATTAAATTAAATTTTAACTGAAAATTTTCAAAATAATAAATTCTCAAAAATTTTAATGACTTAACTTATAAATTATTAACTTGTTATCTAGTCATCTATTCAAGTGTTTTATTACAATTTTTCAAAATTTACTTTTAAAGAATTGAAAAATTAAAATTAAAATTAAAATTAAAATTAAAATTAAAATTAAAATTAAAATTAAAATTAAAATTAAAATTAAATTAAATTTTAACTGAAAATTTTCAAAATAATAAATTCTCAAAAATTTTAATGACTTAACTTATAAATTATTAACTTGTTATCTAAATCATCTATTCAAGTGTTTTATTATAATCTTTCAAAATTAACTTTTAAAGAATTGAAAAATTAAAATTAAAATTAAATTAAATTTTAATTTAAAATTTTCAAAATAATATTAAATTCTCAAAAATTTTAATGACTTAACTTATTAATTATTAACTTGTTATCTAGTCATCTATTCAATATTTTTCGAGAAAATAATCATATATTCAAAATTTTCAATTAATGTTCTTAAAAAACAATTTTTTTTTAAATACTAAAATTCTTCAATTATTTTCGAAAACTTGCATTTATAATATATATATAGAGAACTAATTGTTTTATTATAATTTTTTAAGATTCGAATAAAGTAAAGTAAAATTTTTTATTTTATAATTTTTTAGAATTCAAAATTAAAATTCTTGTAAAAAATTGTTTAATTTTTTTTTGTATTTTTAAAAAGTTAATTATATTAAAAAGCATTTGTCAAACTTTGAATTATTTTTCAAAAGTTTTACTAAATTTAAATTATTAAAACAAGTTTTACCAACTTTCAATTTTATGGACATTTTTTAATTATATTCAATTATAAAACTTTGTGTTTTTAAAAAAAATTATTTAGAAATATTTTTATAAAGCTAATATTACGAATTTCTTTATTATAAATTTTGAAATTATTCTACCTTAATTAATATCTTTGACGGGATTAATATTTTTGAAAAATTGACGGGATAAATTATTGTAAAAAATTAGATTTTTTGTATTTAAATAATTAAATTGCCGAAGAAATTGCAAAAAATGATTAAAAATTCATAAACAAAATTGACTTAAAGATGAAGTTTAGTTAAAAGTTGTAGAAAAGAATTGAATTTTTGGAAGAGTTATTTTAATTTTTATGAATTATTTAATTTCAGAAGTCGAAATTTTTTAAATTTTATTTCCTATGAATAAAGAAATAAGAAGTATTTAAATATTTATTTCGTGAAATTATACAAGTCTTGATTAATATGAATTTTTGTGACAACACTGAATTGAGGTTCCCTATCAAAGAACAGGTTATAACTTTTTTAAGCTCAAAATTCTCAAACCTCTAAATAAAAAAAGGATGCAAAATTTTAATTTCTTGAGAGCATTTTGCATTTGTATAAAGATTATCAAAATGTTTCTCAAAAAATTACGTTAAATAATATTTACAGAAAATATTATAATATTAAGTATTATAGTTATAAAATATTATAAAGTATTATAATTTTTTAAGATTCAATTACCTACAAATAAAAAAAAACATTTTAATTATTAACTTACAGGGCAATGATTTTGAGCTTAAGAAAGTTATAACAGGTTCTTTGATAGGGACCCTCAATTAAATAAACGGTCTTTTTGGTTTTTTTCTATTTTTAATCGACTTTTTTTGCTTTTTAAAGTCGATCCGAGACCTGTGTTCGTTTAGATGTAGTCCACTATTAGCAAACTATTAGTGAACTATTAGTGAACTATTAGTGAACTATTAGTGAACTATAAGTGAACTATTAGTAGACTATTAGAAAACTTATTAGCGGGCTTCAATCATTAATTAAATCAAACTTTGAAAAAAAAAATTATTTAAATTTTTTTCTTAAATTTTTTATCAAACTTTGGTTGTTATTTTTAAGGTTGCCGAATTTATTGGCACCGAGCATCATGAAATTATTTTCACCGAAGAAGACGTGGAGCAAGTACTGGATCAAGTTATTTATCAAATTGAAACATTCGACATTACCACGATTCGAGCTTCAATTGGGTATTTATTGCATTATTCAGCGATAAATTCGTCTCTTTTTTTCTACTTTCAACTTTAAATCTCATTTACCATTTCAGTATGTTCATATTGTCGAAGTACGTCAAGACGAACACGGATACAACTGTAGTTTTTAGTGGCGAAGGCGCGGATGAATTGGCTCAGGGGTATATTTACTTTAAAAAAGCACCGAATGCAGAAGCAGCTCACGAAGAATCTATTCGTTTACTGAAAGATATTTATTTGTACGATGGCCTGAGAGCTGACCGAACAACAACTGCCTATAGTTTAGAACTCCGAGTGCCATTTTTGGATCTTCAATTTACAAATTACTATCTATCGTTGGATCCATCTAGCAGACAACCGCAAAGTGAGTCTTCATTCTTTTTCCATTAGAAAGCTTCTTATAAATAATATTCTTCTTGTTCTTCTTCTTTTTATTATTATTATTATTATTATTAACAATTTTGTACGATCATTGATTAATAGATAATAATAATAATTGATTAATAAACCCTATAGGCTTATAAAGTCTCAAAAATTATTCTTGCAAACAAGTAAAATTATATTTATTCCTCAGACGGTATTGAGAAACATCTTCTTCGATCTGCATTCATGGATTCTGATCTTCTACCGAAAAATATTTTATGGCGTCATAAGGAAGCGTTTAGTGACGGTGTTACTTCGACCAAAAAATCTTTGTTCGAAATTATTCAGAGTATCGTTGATAAGCATGTGAATGACAGCGAATTACAAGAGGCTAAAAGTGTCTATCCACATTGTACACCTAGCACAAAGGAGGCTCTTTACTACAGGTATTAAAAACGTCTTTCATGTTCTAACCGAAAATTAAATTTGACCGATGAAAACCTGCAATAAACCAGGAATTTTATGCCAAATCGAGAATTTTCCATCAAATTAAATTCAAATTAAATTATTAAAAAAGAATTCTTAAAGAAAAATAATGTAGTTAACCATTTTTTTTTAATTTAAACATTTTTATGCTTTCGCTTCCCTTAAATTTTCAAACTTATTTAAATTAAATACCTTTGTAAATTTAATTAATTCTTAAAATTCATGTTCCTAAAATATCATTCATTCAAGTGAATGATAATATTTTTTTTATACTTCTTTTTAATATGTATTAATTTCTTTACAAAAAAAAATTATTTTTGAGATTAATTTTAGAAAGTAGTGAAATATTGTCGTATTTACACGGATTAATATTGTTTACAGAAAAGTGTTTGAAAAGCACTTTCCAAAACGTGGAGAGACTTTGACGCCTTATTTCTGGATGCCTAAGTGGATTGACGGCATTTCGGATCCATCTGCACGGTTCATTAGCTATTATGCAGCTGAAGATGGCAAAAATGGAATCTAATCGATTTCAAAAGGCAAAAATGGAATATAATCGATTTCAAAAGGCAAAAATGGAATCTAGTCGATTTCAAAAAGGGAAAAATAGAAGAAATTGTAAAAAACGAAATTTTAAAATACCTTTTTTTTATCTAATACATTTTTGTCGTTTTAATTAATTTTTTAATTTGAAAACTATAGCTTTTATCGAATTTTTTAAATATGTCGAACTTAAAAATTTTATATAATAGAATTTCGACAAAAATCGTTATTAAAAAAATATATTATGCAAATTTTCTAACTTTTTAAAAAAAGAAATACCTGATGTTTTGTATGAAAATTTTAATGAAGAAATAAAAATTTACTATATTATTTAGAGTTGTCATAATTTGTTGTTAAACAATTAATTTGATAAATTTTTTTTTTCATGAACAATATAAATTTTGGAAAAAATTTGCCTTTCCAATTTTAATTGGGAATATTTTTTGGTTAAAGATATATTAAAAGTGTTGGGGAAAAAATTTAACTTTTGTCAAGAAAAATATAAATTTTTATTTGAGTGAAAATAATAGTTTCTTGACAATAGTTAAATTTTCCTGTAAAAATTTTAATCAAATTTTTAAAATCTAATTTTCTTATATAATAAAAGATTATATAATCGGCTTAAAAAGACTTACGGTAGATTAAATATTATTTGAAATTCATTTTATTCGACCTAAAAAATAAAATTTGAATTATTTTTTTGAAGCAAAAATAAAATGTCTTTATTTTAGAAAAAATTTGCCTTTCCTTAATAATTTAACTCAGAGTTAAATTATTTTTTGTTTGTGTTAGCTAACACTTTTTTTAGTGTTCATAAATTATATAAGCCATTTTTTTTTTGAAAAATAAAATCCTATGTAGGAAATATTACATTCTTTCTGCTGATTCTAAGAAGTAGTTTTACACCACGCCCTCTTCTTTGTTAAACTTCAAATTATGGACGCAAGGCGGCCGAAAAGAAGAGTGGGGAGTGTTGCCTGCCGATCCTCTAATTGATGAATTTTCGCAAACTAAATCACTCTTCTGACTGCAGTATTGAGACGAGGGTTATATTTTTGACTACAGTTCAAAATGCGTTCAAGTAAGTGTTAATTTTTTTTACTATTAACATTAACAAATTATTTTGTTGTTATTATTTCTATCCAATTATTAATTATTTTTGCTATTTTTATTTTTTCAATAGCTTTTAAATGTTAATTTTTACTATTAACATTAAGAAATTATTGTAATTATTTTTTGTTGTTATTATTATTATTTCTATTAAATAATTCATTCTTTTTGTGATTTACAATTTTTCAATAGCTTTTAATCGCTATTTGAAAATTTGAGATTTATATTTTTAAAAGTTTATTATTTGCCTCGCAGTGAATTGATTTAGTAGAATCTTTGAAAGTGCCAATTTTAAGAATACTCTTAATTATTATTTTTGATTTTTAATTTTAATTTTGATTTTTTAATTTTTTATTAATTATTATTTTTGATTAATTATTATTAGTTATTAATTTATTAAAATTGAAAATGTTTGAAATATAAATTTTTTAAATATAGTAATAAAAATATTTTTTATTTAATGAATAATTTTTTTCGTTTTGAAAAAATAATAATCCTTCTTCTGGTTATTTGTTTCAGGCTTGATTCTACTTTTGGTGTTGGCGCTTGTGCTGGTAGCAACAGCAAAGAGATCCAAGTGCTACAGTAAAGTGTCATGCTCGATTAAATATAGATATGTATATGAAGATGACTGTTCTGATGAATGCGTAAAAGTAAAGAGGAAGAAGTATTACTACTACGATGACGAAGGCGATTATTTCTCCTATTTTGAACCAGTGACCTTCACTCCATCAGTTTACTATCCATATTACATTGCACCATGTTATCCAATGTGTGACACGACCTATTCTTACGCTACTTACGGTTCTTATGGATCTTACGGATCTTACGGATCTTACGGAAGCCAAAGACGTGTCTTCTAAAATTGACCTCTTTAATCAAATTCTTCATAAAAGTAGAAAAAAAATGCAAATAAAATATTACTTTTTATAACCCGTTTATAATTGACTATGTTAAGTTTTAATTGTACATAATTTCGTTTAACATAATATTTTTAAAAAATGATAATTAATTTAAACAATTTTATATTTAATTAAAGAAAATATTAATTTATTTTCAATTTTTCTTCGTTATTCACAGAAAAACCATGTACGTCTCTATGTGTAATTTGTTTTACGAACAGTCAGAACGAATGTAAAGATTTCTTGTACAATAAAAATTTTGACAAATTATACAAAATTTTTCAGTGAGCAGAAAATTTTCTGTTCTTTCCCCTTTTCAATTCCCATGATTTTCTCTAAATATTATAATTCTGAATTTTAATGTTATGATAAAAATCATTACTAATTTCAATACAGTAACTTTTTACTTTTTTTAAATTAAAAAACAATTAACAAATTTGAAATCACAAAAATAATTTATAACTTAATAGAAATAAGAAAGAAGAAAAAAAAATATTGTAAAAGATAATTATAATTTGTAAATGCTAATAAAAACTAAAATTAAAAAAGAAAATAGTTAAAATTTTGAAAAAATAAAAAATTAGTTATGATTAATTAATTTTAATTATTGAAATTTTATACTCATAAATAGTAATTTTTATACTAGTTTATTAGAAAGATTTACTAATTCAAATTTAAAGAACCTTTGAAATAAAATAATTTTGTTTCTTTTCGTTTTTCTTCCAAACCATCGAAAATTCAAATAAATTTCAAATTTTAAATATTTCTACTTCATGTTATAAGAATAAAAAAAAATTCATTACTTTTAATGTTTCAAATTTTAAACTAATACAATATAAAAGCAAAATATTTAAAAATTGTTTAAATATTCTTTTATTACCAAAATTTTTAATCATTGAATTGAGAACAATATACTTTTTTCTAAACAGTAACTAAAAATGTAAAAGTTAAAGAATAATTCGTTTAGTAATTAGTAGAGAATGGAATATTTTGAAATTTTTATTTTTCGATTTCTCAAAACAAAAAGATCGTTTATGTCTTTCCTTTCCATTATCATTTTGTTGATATTATATTTTCTAAATAAATTGTTTCAATCTTTATGTTTCATTTCATTTCCATTTTCAATATTATTCCACTTAAAAACTAATTATTATTACATTTTTAAAATATTGGTTTCTTTTGTTTCTATTTTTGTAAATGTGATTTAATATTAAGTTGATTTTAAAATAATGTACTTGAAGACGAAATTAAAAAAAAAATGTTGGAAAAAAATGTTTCATAATTTTTTTTTCATTTTAAAGTGAATACCTAATTGATATTTTTATTTTTTAATCTTCTTCTTCTTCTTCTATTTTAAAAGACTGAAAAAGTTGATAACTTTTATTTGTTGTAGTTTAAAAAAAATTATTAAAATCAAAAAATTATACACGAAAGGTTGAATTTAATTAAATGTTTTTCATACTTTTTATTCCTTATAACAATTAGTTTTATATTTATAAATTTTTTTTAACAAATATTAAAATATTTTATTTTTGCTAATTAAATAAAAACTTATTTTTCAATTATTTTCTAAATTGAAAATAAAAAAAATTTCAATCAAATTAATTTGACTTTGATAACTTTCTGAAACTATTTCATTTATTTATTTTGATTATAGAAATTTTATATCTTATACGTAAAAGAGTTTTATTTAAAAACAAATAAAAAAACTTATTGAAATTAATTCAAAAATACACTGAAAAAAATTTTATTTGATTCAAATAACCGATTATTTGACTATTATCAAATAAATATTTACTTGAATCAAAAAATTTTTATTTGAATCAATTAAATAATATTTGCCACAAATTCTGAAATATTTGACTCAAATACAATTTATTTGATTCAAATAAAAATTATTTTATTTAAGTAAATATTTATTTGATAATAGTCAAATAATCTGTTATTTGAATCAAACAAATTCTTTTTTTCAGTGTATGCAATTGTGAATATATAATTAAAAAGAAAATTTAGAATATTTTTTTAATTTAGGAAATTTTTTTATTGATACAAATTTTCCCTAATTGTAAATAAAAAGTTTATTAGAATCGTTATTTTTTTCGTAACATTTGATTTAATTTTAATTATTAATATTTTTCTATTTACGACAAAAAAATTATTTACTGATATTAAATATTAAATAAATGACAAAATGACGAAATAATAAATATTAAATAAATGACAAAGTGACGAAATAATTTAGTTTTGAAATGACATTGAAGAAAATGAGAATTTAATGGGAGAATTAAGAAGATTTATAAGTGTTTATTTTTCTGCGATTGAATAGTAACGACAATAATAAGGATTTAAACGTAGGTAGACCTAGGGTCTCAAGTTCTAGACCTTATTAGTTTCCAAACTGTTCTTGTGGTGTTTGGAGTATTGTCATAATCTCCAGGAAATTTTACATCTTATTGAAAATGCGTTTAAGTGAGTAAATCAATTTTATTTTATTGCTTTTAAAAACTATTCATTCTTATTTAATATAATATTATTTATTACTGTAATATAAATAACTCTATACATTTATTTTTACTAATTTCTTAGACTAACAATTTCTCTATTTTATTTCATTCTTTTCTACTTTATTCTATTTCCATTTTATTCCATTTTTGCTTTTTATTTAA
Source organism: Leptopilina drosophilae (assembly GCA_032873175.1). NCBI lineage: Eukaryota > Metazoa > Arthropoda > Insecta > Hymenoptera > Figitidae > Leptopilina > Leptopilina drosophilae. The sequence goes on along the minus strand of CM065484.1, from coordinate 1,294,174 downwards.
TTTAATTTATTCGTTTATTTCATTTTATTTATTTTATTTATTTTATTCACTTTTTCTTTGCTTTACTCATATTGCTTATTCATTTTTATTTACATTAATTTTACCGGTATTTTCTAAAAATTATTTTCCTTTTTTTTAATAAAATTTATTTTTTTTATATTCAGCCATCATTATTACGTTTGATGAAAATTTTAACACTTTTTAATTATAATTTATTCGTCTTTGAGTTTTACCATTAAATTAAATTGAATTATTTTTAATTCTTGTTAGCAGATATATTTATTTTTAAATTATGTTAATTTTTAATTTCCTTTGTGTAAAATAATTGATATTTTAATGGATATTAGTTTTTCGCTAGAATCTATTGTTAATTATTTAAAAAAATAAGAATTTATTTAATTATAAAATTAGTAATTTTTTATTTTCAACTATTTGATGTAGGATTATTAATTATTTAAGAAATATTATTTGAAAGTTTTGAAATATTTTGAGAATTCGTAAGGTCACTAGAAATGTAAATCGTTATTTGTTTACTTTCTACATTCTCCAATGTTTTTGTTTTTGATTCATTTGAAGATTAATTTTAATTTTATTTACTGTTTGTATTAATTTGATGTTAAATTATTGTTTGGCCAAAAATTTTTTTTTTTGAAATATTAAACATTTGGTTATCAATATTATTATTATTATTATTATTATTATTATTAATATTATTATTATTATTATTATTATTATTATTATTATCAATATTATTATTATTATTATTATTATTTATAATAAATAATATTATAATTAATAATTGTTACAAGTATTATTATTTATTTATTAAATATTATTTATTTATTATTACTCTCAAAATTAATTAATAATTATTAGAAATAAATTTGCAATATTAATTTTTTGGTATTTTTCAGTCGCGAGTCAGTTTCTGCTGCTCAGTGTTGCACTGGCTGTGTCGGGGCAATCTTTCAATTGCTGGTACTTACGATGCGATGATTATGCAACGGGTTCGCTTCAACAATCAGTCGGAGCTAATGGTCAAATTAATCAAAATCAGCCCAGCCAAAGTTCCATCGTCCAAAAGGTGGAGTCTAGTCAATTTAAACCACAAATTCAAAATTACGTGATCAGCCAGGTTGCAGCCCCGATAGCGACCCAGGATGTTGCCAAGGTGGAAACCAGTCAGCAATATATTTATCTACCACAAAATTTCGTATCCAGTCAACCGGAAAAAACTCTTAATGTGCAGCCAAGTCAGAGCCAGTACACAATCTTTTCACAGCAGCCAGTTGAACGCCCAGTTGCACCCAAGATTGAGACCAGCTATCAATATGCCGTACCACAGAAATACGTCGTAAATCAACTGGAAACAATTGTGGAAAAGCAGCCAGCTCAAAGCCAGTACATGGCCTGGACTCAGGAGCCAGTTAAGAACACAGTTGTACCCCAGGTGGAAAGTCAGTTTGTTTCCCTACCACAGAAATTCGTCGCCACTCAACAGCAGACAGCTTTGAATGTGCAGCCAAGTCAGAGCCAGTACACAATCTTTTCACAGAAGCCAATTGCACCCAAGGTTGAGACCAGTTATCAATATGTTACCCTACCAGAGAAATTCGTTGCCAGTAATCCAGAGACAACTGTGAATAAGCAACCAGCTCAAAGCCAGTTTACAGCCTGGACACAGCAACCAATCCAACGCCCAGTTGCACCCAAGCTAGAGACCACTTATCAATACTTTTCCCTACCACAAACTGTCGTCACCAGCCAAGCCGAAACCTCGACCATCAATAAGCAACCAGCTCAAAGCCAGTTTACAGCCTGGACTCAGGAGCCAGTCAAAAGCACAGTTGCACCCAAGGTTGAGACCAGTTATCAATATGTTACCCTACCAGAGAAATTCATCGCCAGTAATCCAGAGACAACTGTGAATAAGCAACCAGCTCAAAGCCAGTTTACAGCCTGGACACAGCAATCAATCCAACGCCCAGTTGCACCCAAGCTAGAGACCACTTATCAATATTCCCTACCACAAACTGTCGCCACCAGCCAAACACAAACCGCGACCGCCAATAAGCAGCCAACTCAGACCCAATACTCAGCCTGGTCCGTTCAAGCCCCTGAAGTTTCCACTTATCAATATATTTCCCCATCTCAAAATACCCCCACCATCCAGTTTGCAACCCTAAACGATCAACAAATCCAATACCCAACCTGGATCATCAATCAGCAGCCCATTCAGAGCCAAGAAGCACCCAAGACAGACTCAGCTCAGCAATATTACATCAACAGTCAGTCAACGCTCCAAAGTCAAAATGGAGCCTGGATGGCGAACCCACAGTCCACTCAAAATTTGGAATCCACCCATCAGTACATTTCCCTCCCACAAAGTCTAATCGCCAACTCAGAAACTAGCCAGAGCCCTATTTCAACCATGACTGTCAACCAGCAACCTTCAGTCGCGGGAAACATCGACTACTTCTACCAACAACCAAACCGATTTCTAGTGAACTTCGTCAGCTATCCAATTCAGGAAACTAGCCAGAGCCAGCTTTCCGCCAATGTGGGCCCAAAACCCCTACAATCGACAACGACACTTAACGCTAACTTGCCGAAAATCGAGGAAACTGCCGCAAAACCAGTTGCCGTGAGTCCGGTGAATGTAAACACTGTCAAACCTGGCGAAATCGTGGCAAACAGTGCAAACATAATTAACCAAAAAACGGAAACAGTTGTCACTGCAGAAGCCGAAAAGAAACCAAACCTTATCATTGCCGAGGAGAGCAAAGTTCAAGCCAACAAACTGGAAAGTCAACAAACTGGTGCGCCATTGAACGAAAAAACTGAAAGTCTGAATGCAGTTCCAGCTGAGAAGCCAGTTGAGAGCCAAGATACACCACAAGTCAACAGCGAAAGTGTAACTCCAGCAAACCAAGAATAGAAAAAATAAAATTTAAATAGAAACAAAAAAAAAATACTAAAATAAATATTTTTTTAGATTACAAAAATTCAAGACTGAAAAATTGACGTGGTTTGCGCCGAAAAGTTTAACAGTCAAAAATTCAAGTGTGACACACGACATTTATAGATTTAGTGTTTTTTTTCGTATAATTTATTTCTAGAGTATAGTTGTTGAAAGACTGAAAAAAAAGAACTGGCAATTGTAAACAAAGACAAATGGTATTTAAATTCAAAAATTAATTTTTTTTCCAATCCTTTTAACAATGAAACAACGATATTTTTTAATGACACTAAATAATTTTGACGCATTTGAATTTATAATATTGATAAAATTTCTGTACAACCTTTGAAAAAATAAATTGTTAAACTTTTTACATGTACAATTTTGGGAATCATTGATTATTTCCTCCACCAATCTGAATTTAATAAAAAAAAACAATTAGAAAAATTTCACTGCTGTAGAAGCAAAAATGTGTGATTTTAATTTTTAATTTAGATGAAATTTTCCAATTTCGCTTTTTACAATAAAATTTTTGTTTTTATAGAAAGTAAAACATCTTTGAAGTGCAAATATTTGGGTGTAAAAAAAATTAGTTGTAATAATGCGAAAAGAAATTTTTTTTCCTTATTTTAATCATCAAGTTTCAATATTTAAATTTATTTCTAAAATTAAAAAAAAATTTTTTTGCGATAAATATAACGGATAAATGTAATTTAAATGTTGAAAATCAATTTTCAAGATTAAAAACAATTGTTTAAAATAGAAATTATTAATTAATCCCAATTTAGGAAAATAAAATTAAAAAAGTGATTTATAACAAAAAGTTATTACATTTTTTTAGAAATAACAAGAAACTTGATTTTCTAAAAAATTAAAAAGTAATTTAATTCAATTTTTTTAATTTATTGACAGAAATAATTATTTACCGATAGTTAACAAATTTTAATTTAACAATTTCTCAAAAGACTTAATTTTTGCATAATTTCCCAAAATTAAATTATTCCATTTTTGAATAATTTTTCTAAACTATATACAGTTTTTTTCACAAAAATTATTATTTTAAATAATTTCATTTGTGAAACTTTATTCAAATTTTATTATTTTTTTCTAATAGAATTCAACGAAGATTGAATTATTTAAATACAAAAATTAAAATTAAAAATTCGAATTCTGCCACAAATTTTATTATTTAAAAAAATAATTTATTTCTTACAATGAATAATAAATAATTATGAATAATTATGTTATTAATTATATTATATTATTAATAATTATGTTATTTTTATGAATTTTTTTAAAAAAATTTTATAATAAATACATTTTTATGACAATTTATTATTAACATTTTTGAAAATAATTAAATTCTTTCGAGGAATTTAATTTTAAATTTTTATTTAATTTTTATAAACAAGTATTACCAAAAATTATTTAAAATTGTTAAAATATTCTACGAGAATTCAATTACACTTTAATAAACAAGTATTAAATTCAATTAATTTAAGAATTTAATTAAGAATTCAATTAATTTTTATAAACAAGTATTACCAAAAATTATTTAAAATTGTTAAAATTTTCTACGAGAATTCAATTATTCAAACACAAAAATATTAAAATAATTGAAATTCTGCAAAAAATTTAATATTTAAAAAAGTAATTGAATTTTCACAAGGAAGTTTATTAAAATCTTTTAAATAATTAAACTTTTATAAAAAATTACATTTTTTATTAAAATTTTTGAAAATAATTGAATTCTTTTGAGGAATAATATGTTTTATTAAACATTTTGAAAATAATTAAATTCTTTCGAGGAATTTTATAAAAATTGTATTGAAAATAATTAAATTTTTATAAACAAATTTTACTAAAGATTTTTTTAAATTCTTAGAACTTTCTATGAGATTTCAATTATTATTTAAATACAAAAATATAAATTTTAAATATTATTTAAAATTCTGGAAAAAATTTTATTGTTCATAAAAATAATTTAATTCTTGCAACGAAGTTTATTGAAATCTATTTAAATAATTAAATTTTTTTGAAGAATTTTTTATTAAAATTTTTGAAAATAATTAAATTCCTTCGAGGAATTTAATTAAAAATTTTTATTTAATTTTTATGAATAAATATTACCAAAAATTATATAAAATTGTTAAAATTTTCTACGAGAATTCAATTATTCAAACAAAAAAATATTAAATTAGTTGAAATTCTGCAAAAAAAATTAAATATTTAAAAAAGTAATTGAATTCTCACAAGGAAGTTTATTAAAAACTTTTAAATAATTAAATTTTTATAAAAAATTGCATTCATTATTAAAATTTTTGAAAATAATTGAATTCTTTTGAGGGATTAAATTTTTTATTAAAAATTTTGAAAATAATTAAATTCTTTCGAGGAATTTTATAAAAATTGTATTGAAATTGGAAAATAATTAAATTTTTATAAACAAATTTTACTAAAGATTATTTAAAATTCTTAAAGTGTTCTATGAGATTTCAATTATTATTTATACACAAAAATAAAAATTGTAAATATTAATTAAAATTCTGGAAAAAATTTTATTGTTCATAAAAATAATTTAATTCTTGCAACGATGTTTATTGAAATCTATTTAAATTATTAAATTTTTTTGAAGAATTTTTTATTAAAATTTTTGAAAATAATTAAATTTTCATAAAGAAATTCAACCAAAATTATGTAATCAATCAATTGATTTCATAATTACATTTTTTTAAAAATAAGTTTAATTGATTAAATATAAAATGTATTAAAATTCGTTATTCATAATAATTGTTTAAATAAATAAAATTTTACAAAGCCTATGTAATACGTGTGTATAAATTTTGATAATTGAAAATTTTTGTCAGATTACTTATTTTCTTTGTTATATATATGTATAATTTATTATCACAAACTTGAAGAATTTTACAAACAGTGAAATCTAAATAAAAACAAAAATAATCTCTTAGTAAATGTAAATAATATAATAACAGAAATTTGATGAATAGCTTTACTGTTATCGAAAGTAAGGTATTTAGAATTATTCACACACTGATATGAAATTCACTATAATTAATTTTTCAAAATATTACTTGAATCTTTATCTACTTCACGATTTTGCTTATTAATAATAATTTCTAAACTTTTCTTTAATAAAAATCATTTTTTTATTTGTTTGTAGAGTTTTTTCTACAAAAAAAAAAAAAATAATTAAAAAATAATTTTTTTTAAAGTGAAAAAGTTTTTTTCTTTAAAATATTTCGTTTTTTTCTTTATTTATAAAAATTTTATTTTAACACTTAGAAAACTATTTTAAAAATTTGTTCAAATTGTCTAAATAACATATGAATATAAATGTAAAATTTGGGAAAAATTTAAGGAAGTTCATCATCACAGTACCAATGACGTTCGAGGCAAATTGCAGATTGTTGATTACTTTCCCCTTCATTTATTCCATAACGAATTCGTACTTGACACTCAACTTCTTCTGTTTCTTGATAAATATTTTTTATTCCCAATGATGCACAGTGGACTTGCGATAAGAAAAATAAATTTTTTGTTAGAAAAATAAAATTAGTAAATTAAAAAAAAAAATGGTTAAATTTCAATTATTATTTAAAATTATTATTCAATTATTATTAATCTATTATTTAAAATTTACAGGCAAAAAATATTTATTTTATTTATTTTTTTATTAATATTTATAATAATTAATAAACGTTGTATGTAGTTTATACCTTTTGCTCTCGATTTACTTCTAAATTGACAATCGGCCCTTATAAATAAACAAATAAATAAGCATAAAAATAATAAATTAGCTCTCATCGTAAATCTTTTGACTCTTACTTTCAAGTTTAACAACTTTTTACAACTGTTTTCTAAATTTTCAGTTTCTTATTTTATATCCCAAATTCATACAATAAATATCTTTCAGAGAAAAGAATAAAAAAAAATTGTTCTACCATAGAAAATAAAATTTTTGAATACTTTACCAATAAAGGTTTTTAGAAACAAAAAAAGTTTATTTTACAATACAAAAGTTTTCGATACAATTATTTTAAGTTATTTAATATTCAAATTAGTATATTTTTTTTCAACGCTGAAAATTTAAATCTTTAATTCAAATTAAAAAGAAAGTATAACTAATAAAAAAGTAAAAAAATGTTTTATAAATAACAATAATGTAGCATTTTTAAGAAAAGAAAATTTGTCTTATTGTAAAATCACTATTCAGTGAATGAATTTCAATTTTTTTTTTCATTAATTTCATGACAAAGAAAAAATTGTGTTTATTGTGTGTGTTTGTTCTTTTTTGTCACGTCTTAATAATGCTTCGAAAAAATTTTTAAGAAATGTTAATATAAATGTATTGTCAATGACTTTTCTTATCATTTTTTAAATTATATGCAAAATATGACTTCAAGTAATCGATGTCACGTTCCCACAGTGATAACATTGTTGATAAATAAAAAATTCTTTTTACATATTATTTATTTTTGTTTCTTTATTCGTTATTAAATTTAGAATAAAAATTTAATGAAAATGTAAATTTGGAGAAAATTATTTTAAATCTCTTCAGTTGGTAAGAGCGAAAATTGTTCTTCTTTTAATCTACAAGGAGTAATTCCGCGCATTGATAATTTTTCGTTACCTAAGGAGCAATTTTTCGCTAAAGATAATGTTTTCCCATGATAAACTTTTTTGGTAATTTAAATTAATTTTGTAAAAATTTAATTATTGGATTTTTTAAATTTTCTGAAAAAAATATTTTAATATTGGGAAAAATATTTTGTTCAAGAAAAGACGAAATCGATGAGAAGGAGACATTGTAAGGGTTTCATGGATGTTGCACAGATGTCAGGACGATATACAAATTTTTAGTTGAAATTAAATTAAATATTTTAAAAACTTGATTCATGTCTAACTAAATAATATTTTATAATTATTTATATTATGTTTAATATATTTTTATTCATATTATTTATTTCCCTATTTTTTGTATTTATTTATTTAATATATTTGAATACTTTATTATATTAGGTTATCGAAAAATACTATAATTAAAATTTCTTAAGGGCATTTTAAAGAATTTTATTTTTTCCTTTTATTAATTAAACTTTAAATGGTTCTTAAATTAAATTCCTTGAAAATTTTAAGGAAGCAACAGTTTTAAAATATTAGAATTTTTAGTTTAAAAAATTATTAATAACATTATTCTTCTTTAAAAATTATTAGTTTTTCAATAATTTTACTTAAAAGTCCTTAAAAAATAATTGACTGTTTGATAAATTCCAGTTGCAAATTTAAGAAAAAATTGTATTTCATTAGGTTCTTTCATTGAAATTATTTGAAATTTTAATTCCTCGGGAAAAATAAATATGTTTTAAATTTTTTATTTTACAAAAAGTATTAAAGTTTTGAAAAATTTCATTTAGAAATTTCAAAAAATTGTTTCTTGAAAAAAATGGAACTAAAATTTTTAAAAAATACTTCTATTTCCAAAAATATTTTTGAGTTTTGCTATATAGTTGTAAAATAATTTAGGTTTTTTTCGAAATATAGCATATTTATTCAATTGTTTATTTATTATTTTACCTCGTTAATTCACGAACTGTCAGAGAGGTTAAACAAAATTTTTCACGAAGAGAAAAAAAATTTGTTGCAAAAAAAAACTCAATAATGTTACGAGTCGATCATGATTGTGAGATTAATGTTAAACAAGATGACCTTTTATTCCTTCCGGGTCGTGGACCTTTTCGAAAAATACTCGATTGTTTCCGAAGATTTATTATGGCCTCAAATAAATCTCCCTTGGCTCGAAAATATCTTCGCAGTAATTTTTCCATCAATTATGAGAAGCGTCGGCACTTGCGAAACTTTAAGGAAGTCATTCATCCCTTCAGTTTATTCAGGCGAGTATTTAAAAACAAAAAAAATATATGAACTTTTTGTCCAGATATATTTGTTTTTTATTTTCTTTCCTGCGTTTACTATGAGTTTGAATTACAAGTGTTTTTCAACTGCTTATAAAAATATCAAAGTTTATAATGACAAAACAAAAGTGAGGTTATGTTACATTCTGTTTTTCCGAGAATTTAATTGACGATTCTCGGTATAATATAAAGGCCTAAGCACAACTGATGAGCGAATGTCGTTCGCGAACACAAAGCATGAGTTAGAAAAGGATACAACAATATCTTTGTCATTTTCTAACAACTTTCGCGAACTAATTGTGTTTTGGTCTTAACTGATTTTACGAATTACGTTCGGTTCATAATTATAGAGAATGTTTAATTTAAAATAGTTGTTGTGGAAGCACCCTTAGCCACTGGTTGATTTTATAATTCTTTGACTGCCCAACCTTGCTTTAAAATGACAGACATATAAGTACATCCTTCTCTTTCTCATAATTACGATTCTAGTTCTAGTATTATACCATACTTGTTTATTTTTGACTAAATACGAAAGAATTAGAATTTTAACTTAATTTTAATTTTACTTTCTATTATTATTGTAGAGAATTTCTTAATTATTGCAACAAAATATTGTGCCAGGTACAGTAAGTTGTATTCTTTCGAGTGGAAAAGGTGACAAAAAATATTACAATCTTCTATTCCAGGCACTGGTGGAATATCATGATGATAATTATTATGATAATTTGCTTCGTTGTTTTCCCTTACCAGGCGGCATTCAATATTTCCACAGTCAGCATTTATTGGACATTGGCGAAAAATTCTCTAAACTTTATTCTCTGCTGCGATATTCTTGTGAATTTAATGACAGGGTGAGTTAAAACAATAATAATAATTATCATTTCGAATGTTTTCTTTGCTCTTGTTTGTTGGCCCTTGATGCAGCCATTTTGCAGAAATGAATTTCTTTTATAAATTTAAAATTCGTCAATATTATATTATTATTGTCCTCTGCTTTTCCATTTAGATATTTCGACGAGACCCAGAGGATAGTCATGATGGAAAAATCAAAACGAATTCGCCACTACATCTACCCGGGAACATTAATTCCAGACGTGATTGGTTCCTTTCCAACGGACCTATTCTTCATCATCGCCTGGGACAAAACGATCATCCTCCGCGAATATTGTTCCCTACTGGTGATATTCCGCATCTTCAGTATCTACTCCTACATTCGGAATCTTGCCCTTGCCTACGACTTTCACACAACGCCTTATGAGATATTCAATTTTTTCCTCTGGGCCACTATTCTCATTCACTGGCAAGCCTGTTTGTTCTGGATCATTCCCATTGCTGTCGCATCCCTAACACTTGTGCAAGCGCCCGCTAAGGACTCGTGGATAAACTTCTCCAATCTCTGGAACGAAAGTAATGCGGAAAAGTATTATCAGTGCTTCATTAGAGTTATCGCGACATTCACGAGGTGCGGATTTCAGAAGGAGGAAGCCAACACGGCCGAGGATCAATATCTAATCATCATATTCCAATTGTTGGGAACCATTGTCCTCTGCATTATGATAGCGAGAATTATGCAGTACTTTCAGAGTGCCAACAGTTCGAGACTAAAGTACCAGGCGGCTATTGGCGAATTGCAACAGTACATGAGGTACAAGCAGTTGCCACGAAAAACACAGAGGAGATTTCTGTCCTACTATGAATTTAGGTTTGTATTGCAAATTTTCTACTGAAAATATTTTTAGTTCGTGACTTTTAGTCATACTTGAACTAACAAGATAGTGACCATGAACTAACAAGATAGATGCGATAACAAACAAGATAGATAGTTCTATCTATCTTGTTAGTTCATGGTCACTACTCGGTATCTTGCAGTAGTCATTATGTGGCATTTCTATATCAATCTTAGTTCATGACTATAAAGGCCTAAGCACAACTGCTTCGCGAATTTCGTACGTGAACGCAAAGCATGAGTTATAAAAGGACACAAATATATCTCTGTCCTTTACTAACCCATGCATTGCGTTCGCGAATCTATTCTGCGTTGGCCTTAAGTTCATGTTATTCAGTGTGACGTTTTTCCACAGTAAAGAATGTGGGATACGTGACCACTGAATAACATAACCTTAACATGAACAAATAACAATAAACAACAACATAAACAATAACATAAACAATTCACAATAACATAAACAATAACATAAACAATAAACAATAACTCTTGTAGATTTCAACACCAGTACTTCAGAGAATCGGAAATTCTCAACACTCTCTCGAATCAAATGCGGCAAGAAATAAGAATGCACTCATGCCGGAAGCTAGTGGAGAATGTGCCATTTTTCAATAATATCCCACTGACACTACTGGCAAGAATAGTTGCCCTCATGAAGTCGGAAATATTTTTGACCAATGACGTAATTGTCAGGGCTAATACACCAGGGGACTGTATGTACTTCATAGCAACGGGCACGGTGGCGGTTTATACACCTTCTGGAAAGGAGGTCTGTCATCTAGAAGATGGCGCTCATTTTGGCGAAATTGCCCTCGTGATGCCTGACGAGAAGAGAATAGCCAGCGTTGTTGCCGTTGAAGTTTGTGAGCTTTATCGATTGGAAAGGGCCGATTTCTCCAGAACTATTCATCCTTATCCGATGCTTTGGGAGCGTATCAAGCAAATTGCCATGGAACGTCACGAAAAGACGGTTATTTTCAATGCGCAGTGAGCGGTAAGTTTATCCTTTTCTATCTTTAATTTTCTAATTCAATTCGGAATAGTTTCGACAACGACGTTTGCGAGTGTCAGCTCACTATGATAGAAAATAATGGGAATATCATTAGGTCCTTTTCTATCTCATACGTTCGCGAACGTCGTTATCGAATCTATTGTGCACTGGGCTTAAACTTTCTCCGAAGCGCAAGTTTTAAGGTCTAAGCACAATTGCTTCGCGAGCGAAATACAGGAGATAGAAAAGGACATAAATAAATCTCTGTCCTTTGCGTTCACGATCGACGTTCGCAAAGCAGTTGTGTATTGTCCTTTAAACACTTCGGAAAAGTGTTCAATGCATTTCGCTGAAGGAATCAGTTTCGTATAGCGAATCAAAAGTTCAAAACAGATTTTACTTTAGTATTAAAAAATTAATTATCCAAATTCTTTACTTCTCTCGTATACGAAAATGAAAACAATAAAAGTGTCACAGTGTCTAAGAAGTGAAAATCAATATTTTGTCAGGTAAAATCGTCGAATAATGCGCAACATTTGCTTTCGGGTGAATCTAACCTCACTTTTTTTGCGACATGCTTTGTACACGAGATACTTGAAATACTTAAATATCTCATCAGTGTAATTCGAAAAATGGTTGAGCTGAGAAGATCGAGTTTCGATAATTCTTCATTAAACTTTTTATTTATTAAAAAAAATATTAAAAATTAATTTTTAAACTACGCATTTGAGTGTATCACATATTCACATTCAGAGCAAAGATAAGTTAGAAATCTGAAATATCGAGTGATAAGATTATCGACTGTTGATACGTAGCCGTTTTTAGTGCTTTTTAGACTCCAATTTTTCACAAAACTTGTTAATTAAATTTTATTATTTTCGCTACATCTGTAATTAACATTAATTTTACTACCAACTGAATGAAAGACAAAGTTACGTAAATAAACTAACCATTATAACGTTTCAAAGAGCAGGAAGTGTTTTATGCTTCCATTCACCGGAAATATCAAATAGTCTTAATAGCCAAGATGCTGTTGGATCGAAGTAGAAAAATTTTTTTCCCCTAAAACGTCAGGAAATAAATTTCACAGTTTCATTTCGTATAAAGTTAATTTCTTCTTAAATTCAGATTAATTATATTTTTAGCCTTTCGAACGTCATATACAAATGGTACGTTTTACCGACTGCAGATAAAATACTTCTTCTTTACCAACAGTAGGTGATAAACTTTAAAAAATTATTTAGCTTGGAATAATTTTTTAAAATGTAATATTGAAAAAGGTGATACAGTATTCTAAATTTGCAATTTGTATTTTGTCAATTTTCCAGAAAAGTCCTCTTTGGATGATTGTTCCAATAAAATGGTACTTTGGTGGGATTTGAATGAAAGTTGAACGGCGAAAATTACGATTCTGTATATATGTAGAGTAGAGGGACGTTCCTGTCGAGGTAAACAATGGTTTGTGCGCATCGACGCATGGGCAGAAAATGCCTGAGAGGGTTGAAGAATAGAAGGCTAAAGGAGGGTAACAATGCATAACGTTTATAGGAGGGCAGAGGTGGGCTATCCATTGTCATAGGCTGACAATGCGCCTGCTTCGTAAGGCACCTATTGGGGGACGATAAACACCTACTTCATTCAAATATTCCATAATTTCCCTCGCAGAAACTATTTCCATCAGAATTAAAAATCAATTAAGTAAACTCTAAATTTTAATATTTATTTCAATTTTAGATTGATACAATTTTTACTGTTTAACATTTAAACATTAAATTAACATTTACGTTAAAGTCACAGTAAATCGTGAGGTATTAAAAAGTGTTGCAGATTAAATCAACACCAAAAAAGATTAAAATAATCAATTTTGGTGTTATTTTTTACAATGAATAACATTTTAGTTTATTAAATTATTTTATAATAATTAAAGATGACCAAGTAATAAAATCATTTTATATTATAAGAATATTATACTTCTTCAAAATTATTTTCATTATTTCAATTCAATTATTATTTTCAAAAAATTTTAACTACAATTTTTCTTTATATCTATTATTTTTAATAAGAATTAATTAATCAATTTCCCAAAAATTCAATTATTCTGAAATTATTTAATTAAATGCATATTAGAAAATAAAAACATCAAATAATATTAACAAAATTTATAATTAAACTTTTTCAAAAATATTAATTTCAAAATTCAATTATTTCCAAAACGTTCACTCTATATTTGTTTTATTATTCAATTATAATATAAAATTTTAAATGCAATTTATTTTTAAATCAATTTTTAATGAAAAATTCTACAAGAATTTAACTATTTAAATTCAAAAGTAAATAATTTATTGCATAAGTGAATGTTTCTCAAAATTTAATTTTCATAAAGAATTTTAGTAACAAATTTTTTAATAATTCAATTGTTTTGTCGAATTTTATTAAAACTTGCATTATCATAATTATCCTTTTTTCAAGGAATTTAATTATAATTGTATGAAAAATAATAAAAACGCTGCGATGAATTTTATAAAAAGTTTTCAATTTATTCGTTTAGAATTCAATTTTAAAAAATTTCAATTATTCGGAAATTCTGCAATTAAATATGTATGGAAAAATAAAAACTTAAAATAATTTCAACAAAAATTCTATTAAACTTTGAAAAAGAATTAATTCTACAGAATTTTTGTCAAAAATATGAAAAATTAAAAATTTCAATGATTTTAGTTTGCAAACTTTTTCAAAATTTAATTATTTCTAAAAATCCACGTTATAATGCTTTTAATACTTAAGTATAATCTAAAATTTTAACTGAAATTCATTTTTAAAACCATTTTTATTAGTAAATTCTACGAGAATTCAATTATTTAAATGCAAAAGTAAATAATTTATTGAATAATTAAATGTTTCTCAAAATTTAATTCTCATAAAGAATTTTACACATTTTTTAATAATTCAATTCTTTTTTTGAATTTTATTAAAACTTGCATGAACATAATTATTTTTTTCAAGGTATTCAATTATTCAATTTTACAAAATTTCAATTTTTCGGAAATTCTGCAATTAATTACATATTGAAAAATAAAATCTTGAAATAATTTTAATAAAAATTCTATTAAAATTTTAAAAAGAATTAATTCTACAAATTTTTTGTAAACAATATGAAAAATTAAGAATTTTAATGATTTTAATTTGAAACTTTTTGAAACTTTTTGAAAATTTAATTATTATATTTCTAAAAATTCACGTTATAATACTTTTAATACTTAAGTATAATGACATATTTCGATATAAAATTTTAACTGATATTTATGTTTAAAACCATTTTTATTAGAAAATTCTACGAGAATTCAATTATTTAAATACAAAAATAAATAATTTATTAATTTCTTGTTTCTTGAAATTAAAATCTCATAAAAAATGTTATCAACAAGTTTTTTGAATCATTATATTCTTTGGACGAATTTTAATAAGATTTTTAAGAATAATTAAATTTTTCGAGAAATTTGATTAAAATTGCATTAAAAATAATTGAATTCCAAAAACAATTTTATTATTTATAAAAATAATTGAATCCCTGTAGAAATGTTATTATTTATGAAAATAATTGAATTTTTGCGTAGAATTCTATTCAACTTTTTTTTAATAATGGAATTATTCTGGAAAATTGTATTGAAATAGTAGATATTGAAAATTATGGAATTTTAGAAAACTTTTGAAAATAATTGAAATTTTGACAAGAATTTAATTAAAATTTTGTAAAATAATTGAATATCAGAGAAGAATTTTACTATTTATAAAGAGAATTGAAATTTTGACGAGAATTTTTTAAAATTTTTGAACACAATTGAATGTAGTAACTGTGTTACTAAGTTAGTTAGTAAGTTGGTAACTAAGTTAGTAACTAACTTACTATTCTCCCTGGAGAAGCTAAATTCGTTGAATTTTTACAAATCGTTGACTTTAGCGTTTTATTTAAAATAAAATTTTATTCATAGATAAAAATAACACTAAAATAGATTATTTTAATCCTTTTTGTGTTAATTTAATCCTAGAGAGATTAAACTGTTACAGATTTTTTTAATCCTTTCTAGTGTTATTTTAACACCTCACGTTTTACTGTGGTAGCATGGCGCCTATTCCTTTTTTACTATTCAAAGAAATAAATAGAGATTAGCCTTGCGAACGTTATATATAAATGGCACGTTTTACCGACTGTAGATAAAATACTTCTTCTTTACCAACAGTTGGTAATAAAATTTCAAAAATTATTTAATTTTGAATAATAAAACCTAATTGACCTGAGAAAGGTGACAGTATTCTAAATATGTAATTATCAAACGGTGAGGAAACAAAGGAGAGAGAGAGGGATTTTTTTTTAAAACTATAAACTGATGTTGGAAAAAATGCACATCGCAAGGGTGGCCATGTTAGAGGAGAAATAATTATCTCTTATATAGTCGCGAATTCAACCCAAGTATAAAGTTTGGATCGTTAACGCATTTAACGGAGCGGAAACGATGCGAGGATAGTGATTTCTCCTTTTCTCATTACCCTCATCTCTGTAAATATATATCAACACACTTGCTAAATGTATCATTTACAGTTGAAGTTTATCCTCCAAGTACTGAAAACTTTTTTTTTGGTACATTTTTTTTTTATTAAAATTATTATCAATATACCGAATAGTGTTATGTTGTTAATTATTTACAGTTATTACAATTTGTTATTAACTTGTTATTACAGTTTGTTATTATTGTTTATTATTATTATTATTATTTATTATTATTTTATAAATTTTAATTAATATTGATATTAATAATTTATCTGGTTCAACAATAAAATCCAATTTTTTTTTCAAAAAGTTTGCAATAATCGCAGAAAAAATCTATTTAATAGAAATTAGCATCGAATTAATTAAAGTGATGCTGGAAAATTAATTACCGCACATAAAATAAATTTCTACGTCAACTTTTTTTTTTTAAATCAAGTCTTCTTTTTTGATTGTTAATAATTTTTCACTCACTCTTTTTTTTTTTGTCGAGAAAAAAAGAATATTTATTAGTAAGTGTAATTATCTGTTAATGTGTTAAAATTGAAGATAGTGAAGGGTTATGAGTATAAATATGGATAAATATATTAATTTATTATCAAAAAGTTGTTTGAAATTAAAGATGCTCTCAACTTGGAATTTGTTAATAGACTTCTGTCGTTGGAGAAACAAATGCAAATTTTCAAGGAAGTTAGATTCCTTGACAGGCGTATAGTATTCAGAGATGATAATCTGATCTTAAATGAGGTTAATTAATGCCTTGGAAAACCAGTTTTCAACAAGTTTTACTCATCCCTATCTTGTTGTGATAAGAGAGGAATTTTAAATCCTCCTCGATATATTGGACCTCTCATGTAAACATTATTGTTTTAATTTTATTATTATAGTTGCGAGAAATTTATGTTTTAAGTTTATAAACATTTATTTATCGATAGGTATTATTTTTTTTTGGTTTGTGCTATTTATTTTGTTGTTCAGGGTGGATTAATAAAATTGGCGCATAAATTATATTTTTTATAGACAATCTGGTTGTGAAGGCACTTTTCTTCAATGATATGTTCGTGTTTGATTCTAACCTTAAAAAACAAGTTATCGATTATAGTTGGGGTATAACTGCTTTGTGTTGGTAAAGCATTAGTTAGAAGAGGATGAAGATATATTAGTGTCATTTTCTATCTCATGCTTCTCTTTGGCGAAAGTATTGTGCACTGGCGTTTATTCATAGCTCTGTCCTTCTCTACCCCACGCTCACCGTTACAATTTGATAAATTTTTTAGATTTATTCCACAAAAAGTTTTATTTTTAAAAGCTCCTTTATTTTTTTTTGGAAATTTGCATTACTTTAAATTCGATATTAGTTGAAATAAAAAATTCTAAAAATTGTATTAAAATTCCTTAAAATTATTCAATTATTCCCGAAAACTATTCGAAAAACAATGAATTTCAACATCTGTACAATTTTAATGAAATTCCACAAAAATATTTTTGATAAAATTCTTCGCAAAAATTCAATTTTATTTTAATTATTTATTTTTTTCAAATTGATAAATTCTTCACCATTATTCAATTATTTTTCCATATAATAACATTTTTCACGAAAATTGAATTACTTAAGAAAAACATATTTAATTCTTCGTAAAAATTTAATTACTTTCATGAATAATAAAATTCGTCTCAGATATTTAATTATGTTTTAAAAAATTTATAAATTCTTGAATTCATTCCGTAATACTTCACAGTTATTTAATTATTTTCCCAAGTAATAAAATTTTTCGGAAGAATTCAATTATTTTACAAAAAAAAAAAAAATGAAAAAAATTCTTCACAATTATTCAATTATTTTTCCAAATAATAAAATTTTTAACAAAAATTTAATCATTTAACAAAAATTAAATAAAATTCTTGGCAAAAATTCAATTATTTTCGTAAATAATAAAATTCTTCTAAGAAATTCAAATATTTTTTTTAAGTGATAAATTCTTCACAACAATTCAATTATTTTTCTAAATAATAATAAATTTTAGCGAAAATTCAATTACTTTCAAAAAATTAAATTAATTTCTGTGAAAAAATTCAATTATTTTCTTAAATAATAAAATTCGTCTCAAAAATTTAATTATTTTTAAAAAAATGTATAAATTATTCAACTCCTTGTGTAATTTTTTACAATTCTTAAATTATTCAAATTTTTTTGAAAAATCGAAATAAAATCCGAGGCGAGAATATAATTATTTTTAATAAATAATAAATAGTAAATAATAAAATGCTTTTCAATTACCTATTTTTCAAAAGTTTTATAAAATTCTTCTCAAGAATTCAATTAATTTTCCAAATAATAAAATTTTCCACGAAAATGCAGTTATTTAAGAAAAATTAATTAAGATTCTTCGCAAAAATTTAATTATTTTTATAAATTATTAAATTCTTCTCAAAAATTGAGTTATTGTTTAAAAAATGGATAAACTCTTTATAAAATTATATTTTTGAAATATTTAAATATTCAATGTATTATTATTATTATTATTATTATTATTATTATTATTATTTATTTTTCTTTTTAAATAGTTGAAGTTCAGTTGAACTTTCTAATATGAATTTGATTATTAACGAATTTCAGCTGAAATTTTAGCTAATAATAATTAAAGACTGAAAGCGTTGTAAAAGTACGATTTTGTTGGAAATTTAATTTTAAAAAATTAAAAACAAATTTTAAAAAATTAAAAACAAATTTTAAAAAATTAAAAACAAATTTTAAAAAATTAAAAATATATTTAGAAAAATTTAATAGAAATCGTAGAGAATTTTAATTGTTGTAAAATTGTAATAACATTTAAATTTTTACTTCGAAGAATTATTATTATTTTATTTTATTAATTCCTATGAACAATTAAAATTAAGTTTTATTAAATAATCATATTTGTTTAATTTTCAAAGTTTCATTTTAATACATTGTACTTTTTTAAAATAAAATTTTTTTAAGTTACATTTTAATACATTGGACTTTTTAGAATAACATTTTTTCACACTGAAAGAAAATGTATATTAAATTTTGTAAAAATATTTTATAATTTGGGGAAAAAGTGCAACAAACCGAAATATTGATATAAAAATATTAAACTTTTAAAAAAAATATGTCGAATTTAGTATAATTATATCAAATATCGAGAATTTAAATTCAATTTTAAAATATTTTAATATAACTTTACTAAATTCTACATAAATTTTTTTAAAGTTTAGTATTTTTATATCAAAATTTCGGTTTGTTGCACTTTTTCCCCAAATTATAAAATACTTTTAAAAAATTTAATTTTCATTTTTTTTCAGTGTATAATACTTGAGATATTTGAATTTTTTAAAAAATTGAGAAGCAGGATTAGAATAAAAGTAAATATTTTTTATTGAATTCAGGAAAGAGTGAGGGAAATGCCGAATGTAATGTTTTCAAATCGACTAAAACAATATTTTCTATTTGTTAAAAATGTTAAAATTAATTTTCTATATCTACTACTTTTTTCATTTCAGTATAATTATTATAACTACTTTTTGATATTTTTTTAAAATTAAGAGTATCAAGCCTGTATTAGAAAATAGATTATGACAGTTAATAAAATAATTTTTTCAATAAAATTGTTAAATTTTTTGATTATACTGACTAATTTTAAATTAATATAATTAATTAATTAATTAATTTTTAATTTTATTTTAATTTTAATTTTTAATTTTTTACTAATTTTCGTCGAAAACATAAGGAAGGATTTTAATTTTTACCATTTTTGGTATTTCAGATTACTGGTGTGGTGGAACGATTCATTGTATACGTTATGTGTTCAAATTGAGCCAAGGACGCTTGGAAATAATTCGCAGTTGTGGAGTAATCATCTGTTGTCGGTGTTATGGGGGTAAGTGTTTTTTATCCAAATTTTTTAAACTTTGGTTCATCGGAACGAGTGTCGAAAACAGCCAAGGTAAACAAAAAGAATCTTCTTTTTTTACCTCAACTGTTTTCGACAGGAAAATCGTTAGCATCACCACAAAGTTTATTTTCCACTTTCCACGAAATACATTTATCAAAAGCATCTAAATTTTTCAAAAACAATTAACATTCTAAAAAGAAAAAAAAGCCCCGTTAAACTTAATGCTGACATTAAAAATTTCCAATGTTTTGAAGTACACTCGTCAATCATTCACGAAAGGTCAAACCTCAGATATCTCCTTCCCCTTAAGCTATAAAATCCAACTTCCATTCGAGAGTAGCCAAGATCTCACTTCCCTCCGAGACCCCATTTTGCCGAGTGGAATATAAACACCGATAAATCCCGAGGTCCCGTTAAAAATTGATACACTGGCTCCGGAAGTGTTTGGGGGGGTTCACAGAATTGTGGTGGAAGGTTTTTTGCGGTTTTTCCCATAGAGTTAAGATGGAAGGGTGAGAGTTGGGAAAAATTCCACTGAATAGTAAACTGAATAGTAAACTGAATATAGTAAACCGGAAGAACATATCGATAAGTATCGGAATTTCGTGTTGCCCGTGTATTCCGCAAGAGGGGGATGTGAAATAATGAAAGGCGGATGTCACAGTCGTAACATTGGAAAAGCAATAGAGGAGGCGGAAAAAAAAGAGATTCTCTCTCGCAAAGGAAAGGAAAGGAAAGGGTTGGTGCTTTGCGAAAATAAGGGGTGGTTTGTGTATATACACTATGCAGCTCATGTTTAGCGCCTTTATAAATGTGTAATGCGTGTAGGTCGCCACTCGCCGCCATCGTGGTCTGCGTATCGATAAACGATCAATCAGTCGGTGCACCTGCAACAGTCGAGGGGTGCTTTTTGGGGTAGGAGAGTTGTTCTGGGGTGATGGAGGATTGGCTGCAATTGCGGTTGAAGATGGCATGTGAAAAGGAAGGGGTTTATATCGAGAAGAGAGAGAGAGAGAGAAAGACAGTGACCTGGGATTGGAGAGAGGGGAACCCCGCAGTGTATCGACCAGACGTGGAAGAAGCCGCCAGGGTCGCCCCGTACCCGGGTTTTGTTACTATAGGTATGTCCCTATATACACTCTTCAAGACGGCATATAGACGCGTACACATGTGCACTCCCGTTTCCAAAGACGCCGTTCGGCCATCTTTGATTTTTCCCAACATCAATTTTCGTTCGCCCTTTTATTTTTATTTCCCGATTTTTTTTTTATTTTTCAAATATTTCCAAACATTCCTCTCGCCCTCTCATCTTGTTTCTAGAAAATTAAAAAAAAATTAATTTTTCTTTTGTTTCTAGAAAATTAAAAAAATCTTAATTTTCTAGAAAATTAAAAAAATCTTAATTTTCTAGAAACAAAAAAAATCTTATTTTTCCAGAAACAAGATGAGATGACATTATTAAGAGGGAGAAAGAGAGGTTCACAACAAAGTGATTTTTATTGTAGCGGCCATTTTATAGTTGCATACAATCAACGCAAAAGAATTAAATGATCGTTTACGAGCCGAAGCAACCGGTTCCTTTTAGCCATCATCGCTGGACCACCGGATGTAGGAATCTCTTCTTCAAAGATTAAAGGGGGGGAAAAAAAACTTTAAAGAAAATAATTAAAAAAAAAAAAAATGTTGGACCATTATGATAGTAACTGTAAGAGACATTTTTCATTAGTTAACGAGATGATGCCGGTGTGTTGAAAAAAAAAATAGGACCAATTAAAATATGGATCGTATATATATGAATCCATAAAATATGATTTTATTTCTATTCGTTTTGCTTTATACAATAAACACAGCTGTTGAATAAACGTGCAAGCCTAAAATACGGGTGCTAAAATTTGCACATACAATTTATGATGTTTTATCACCTGTCGATAATTAATACTGTGAATTATGGATATTCGAGATTAAATTGCTTCTGAGTAACGGAGTTGGTGTGAAAGATATGTGACGCGATCTGAAGAAAGGGACCTTAGAAGCAAATCACTTTAAGGTTATGTTAGTGCTACTTTTTTGTTGATTAAAAGTTTCTTTTTACTTTTTGCAAATTAAAATCAGTATTTATTAAATATTTTAGTTATAAAGAAGACTTAAAAATCAATGATTTATATTTGACAGAACATCCTTTTTTATATTTTCCTTTTAAAAATTGCAAACATAACCTATAATTTTTTGCTTCTAAGGTCCCTTTCTTCAGATCGCGTCACATATATTCAGGAAAAAAGCATTACCGAACGAAAAAGTAATGAAATAGTGTATTTAAAAAAAACTTTGAGATTCTAATAATTAATAATTGGAGTAATTAAGTCGAGGGACTTTCTAGATACTCAAAACATTCCCTTCTACCGAAACTGTTTCCTTGTAAAATTTTTTAAATACTTTTCACATAGACTAAATTTTGCTTCCTTCCAAAGTGCTTCTCTTAAGGTTAATAATAAAATAGCGCGGGAAAGGAAATTGTCTAAGGGTGCTTCTTGCAACTCATCATTGCATTTGATTATCTTCGTCCCGCTCTTAACCCTTTCAAACCCTACATATTTTAAATTTCAATTAGCCTCCAGCTTTTTCTGAATTCTTAAATAAAAAAACCCTGTTTAGCCTTTTTTTCTCCTCAAAAAAGTCGTTCTCGAAATGAAATTCAAATCGAAAAAGCGGATCAAACGCAGAAATAGTTTGTTCAACTAATTAAATTTATTTCCATACATTATTTGATTTTTGAAAAAAAAACACCGGTAATATTCACATGGGGAACGATTTTCTTTTTGTATTTAAAGATTTTGCATACACAGAGAAAAAAAAGAAGAAGAGGAAAATAAATAAAAATGTTTTTTTTTTCTGATCAAAAAATGGTCCCTAATGTGAATAAGAAAACGGTTGGAAAAACTTTTCTCTTGAGATGAAAGGCCGATTCATTTCTCGTGGTGCTTAATCCACGGAGATGGTTTCTGATTTTCGAGCAGCTTTTCAGGAAAACTCGAGGGCATAAAAGGAAACGACAGAATGGAGTCAAGAGACGCGAAAATTCATAAACTTTAGAAACGTGTTCTACCGCCCCCCACCCCACCCCCTTTCCACTTCCCCTAACCCCTTTTTCTAAAAGAGACGGAAGTTATATACATTAACGCGAAATGAAAACGAGCAAATACCATCAGCTTTGAGAGAGAGAAAGAAAGAGAGAGAGAGAGAGAGAGAGAGAGAGAGAGAACTATGACTTGCAACAGTCGTGTGACGCATCCATTCAAAAACAAACAATTTCACTTTATAAATGATGCCCTGAAAATGAATTTGTTCTTCCGCTCATTATTATCAGCGTTCGAGTAGAAGTCGTTTGTCTTAACAATTTATTACTTAAACGGTAAGAAATGAATTTTTTTGTCGTACTGCTCTTTCAGAAGGGTTTAGAATCAAATTTTAATTTTTTTGACGTTCGTCTTTTAATTTAAGGCACGATTTCTTTTTTTTCAATACAGGTGTGAAAGCACCTTAAAGATTAAAATTAAAAGAGGGGAATCCCTAGAGTCAGAGTTTAGAACTATATGGTCGATTTTAGAAGGATTTTTGAATCGAATTTTAAACTTTTTCCCGTTCGTATTTTAATTTAACGCATGAATTCTATTTCTTTAGCAAAGCAGGTGTAAAAGCACCTTAAAGATTGAAATTAAAGAGGGGAATCCCCAGGAAAAGAGTTTGGAACTATAAGGCCGATTTTACAATTTTTAAAGGTTAGCAGTTTGGAAATTTGTACCCGAAGAGACTTAAAGAAGCCTTTCTAATAAAAAAATCCCTTTAAGGTGAGATTAAAATGGGCTAGTTCTCTTAATTTCAAAATTTGTAGACTCTACAATTGAGTGTGAATGAGATTTAAACATTTTTTTTGTAAAAATTTGATCTACCGACAAAGGTGTGAATGCACCCTAAAGGGGATTCCCTGATTTATTTTAAAAGTCTCAAGGAAGAATCTGATGGAGAGTCAAATGAAAAGTTAATACAAAATCATAATTTCGTAATTTAGAAGAAAAAGACATTTTTAAATTCCTTTTGGTAGAAAGGTGAATAATTTAGTTTTGAATATTTAAAACGATTGAAAGTTGCATTTGAATAAAAACTGCAATCTTCTGGCAATAAAGGAACATTTCTTAAATTTTAGGTTATGTTACTTAAATCGTTTCTTATTGACGAAAAATTGTAATTTTTATTCAAACATAACGTTAAATTGCTCAAAATGTAGAAAATTAAATTCCTCATGCTCCTACC
The DNA here is from genome assembly GCA_032873175.1 of Leptopilina drosophilae. NCBI lineage: Eukaryota > Metazoa > Arthropoda > Insecta > Hymenoptera > Figitidae > Leptopilina > Leptopilina drosophilae. Next base: position 1,269,800 of record CM065484.1, on the reverse strand, counting down.
GAAAGGAATTTAAAATTTAATTTGACGTTTTCTTTTAAAAAAAAAGTGGAAATTATGACGCTGGACTAAATTTTATTCCTATTGTTTGTCGGATTTTTTTAAAACTATTAGAAGCTTTTTTTTCTCTACAAGAATTAAATTATTTTTATAAATACTAAAATTCTTTGTATGGGAATTAAATTGTTTTTAAACCAATTTAAATAAAATCACAGGAAAGAATTTAATTATTTTCGAAAATTTCCAGAAAATATTCCAATATCAACGGAAGAATTTAAAATTCTCTAAAAGTGATTCAATAATTCAGAAAATATTTTTAAAAATTCTATTTGAAAATTAAAATACTTTCAATGCAGTTTTAAAAATATATTCGAGAAAAAGATTGAGAAATTCAATATTATTTTCGAAAAATAATAAAATTCTTCTGACGAATATTCAATTATTTTGAATAATATCTGAATTTTAATATAATTCTTTACAAAAATTCAATTATTCTCGAAATAATTTGAAAGAATTTAATTTTCAAATACTTCGATAGAATTCTGTAGAGCAATTCAATTATTTTCTAAAATAATCATGAATTCTTCAAAAAATTTTCAATTATTTTTATAAATTTTATAAACAGCAAAATTCGTTGCAGAAATTGAATTCTTAACAAAAAAAAAAAAATTCAGAAAATTCTGAAAGATTCAGTTGTACAGTTATAGGAAGAAATTAAGTTGCACCAAAATTTATTGCGAAATAATAATTATTAAACCTTTTTGTTTTCTTTTCTTTAATAGAGTCAGTAGCCAATTGAAATTTTCAATCAATTTTGAAAAATAATAAAACTCATTTTTTTCAATTCCACTCGTTGAGTTTTGTTTAAAATATTTTCTCCAAAAGTTATTTAAAAATAAAAATTTTTTTTTGAAATTTTAATCGTTTAATAATTTAACAAAATATTTTTAAAAAAATCACTCAGATCTTTTTCTCGAGTTATAAAGAAGAATTTTTAAATAATGCTCCAAATCGAAAATACGCAGAAAAATTTCTCATAAATTCTCCTAAAAGGGGAAAAATTCTCTGCTAATAATACACTGAAAAAAAAATTTATTTTATTCAAATAACCGATTATTTGTCTATAATCAAATTAATATTTACTTGAATCAAATGATTTTTATTTGAATCAAATAAATTGTATTTGCTTCAAATACTGAAATATTTTATTCAAATACAATTTATTTGATTCAAATAAAAATTATTTTATTCAAGTAAATATTTATTTGATTATAGACAAATAATCGGCTATTTGAATCAAATAAATTTTTTTTCCGTGTATTGTCGAGAATATTTATGCAGATTTTAAATCACCGATAATTTTGCAACTCTTCTATTTTGTGTAGCTACAAATTCCCTTATTTTCAATTTTCTCCTCTATTTATATGCACTATTCACCGGCGTGTTCTCACTATGAACGTAGGCTTTCATCTTCTTCCGACAAACAATTATTTTTGCAATTTCTAACTTTGGATATGAAATGCAAATTCACCTTTTGGGAATTTTCTATTCACACAAAATTTGATACTTTTCTCAAAACAAATTGATACTAAAGTAGATCAAATTGATGCCGAAAATTAGGATCCATTTTTGGCTTGATCCACATTTTGGGCAGCAATTTGATTTACTTTTTAGTATCAATTTGATACATTTAAGTAAACTTTAAAAAGTGGGTTTTAAAAAGTAGTGTTTTTAGCAATAAGATTATAACACACACTTCCAATAAATATTCTTATATTCAGGTGTCTTGATTTTTAAGAAATTAATTGTTATATTTAAAATGCGGTTTTTAGAACAAATGAAATAGTTGGGATCAAAAATTTTGTGTACACTTTTTATTGTGGAACATTTTGGAATTTAAATATTTCACCGTACTTCTAGGAATGTCAAATTGAGACAAATCGTGTATCACGTAGCAATGTTTTGGGGCATTTTTTGCCTCAAACTCCATGTTTCGGATGATTTTTGTTCAGAACCCTGTGACCTAAATTTTAATTTCTAACATAGCAATAGGTTTTGGTAAATTGTTTGATCTCAAATTCTATTTTTCGAGTGATTTTTGGTCATAACACTAGAATTAACATTTTGATTCTCTAAATTGTCTTACTTAAAAATATGTAGCACTTGAAGATTTAAAAATCAAAAGTTAAAAATCAAAATTTAAAAATCAAAATTTAAAAATCGAAATTTAAAAATCGAAATTTAAAAATCGAAATTTAAAATTCAAAACTTGAGACATAAGGATATAAACGTTAGGTTACGAGCGGTTTGGGACTATTTTCCCCATCAAGTTGTCTTCGAAATTGTGTAATTGATACTTTGACCCATTTTTGAGGAAATAATTGACGTACCCGCAGAGGACAATGATAATAAGAATAATGGAGGCTGTTGGAGAAGCAGAAGAAGAAGAATAAGAATAAGAAGTTTTGCGGAATTTTTGCCAAAGGAGATTCAAGTGCACCTGCGCCATGTCTCGGCAAGTGCAGGCAGTTGTAAAAGCAAATCGAGCGACGAATACAATATCCGTTGGTTTGCACGCTACACTGAAAATTGCCACGCGTGACAGCGTGCATGCATTCTCAAGATGCTGAGTGCGAGGTTTATATATGTACACAGTTACATCTTGTGTGAAAAGAAGAAGTTCCAACTTGAGAGAAAGAGAGAGAGAGAGAGAGGTTTGAGTGCGAGTAAATAAGCCCTTATTTTTACCATTGTATCCAGAGAGAGAGAGAGAGAGAGAGAGAGAGAGAGTGAGATTCCACCATGATGTGTACACCATTCAGATAAAATAAGAAAACAATTTTATATTATCCACGACTCAATTCATTTCAAGAATAAGAAACTTTTTCCCCCGAATCTTTTATGACAACTGAAGAAAGAGGATGCAGCAGTTATATTGCTGAATTATCAACATCGTCATCTTCCATCACTTTGGAATCAGGTTTTTTACACTCATCGTACTAGATTTTATTCATGTTTTATCATCAACTTTTATTCGAAACTTGGAATCTGTACCAAATCAAAAAATCGTAATCGTAATAATCAAATCGAAAAAAAAATCTTAATATCGTTGCGATATTACGATTCAAGTTGGCTGAAAAAAAGTGTCGGTCCAAGCGAAGAAGTACAACACAAGAAAGAGGTAAGATAAAAAGAAAATTAAAAAATACGATAAATATTTGAAGACAACAACTTTTTTGTTCTCCTTAAATATTTGTCATGAGACGGTTATACTCTCACTAAAGAAGAGCAAAGAAAAAAGAAGTTTTGTGTGTCGACAAAAAAAAGGCAATCCAAAGAAGACAGGCGAAGTTAATAAAAAAGAAGAAGAATCGAAGTGAATTTAAAAAAGAAGAACCAGACGAAGTGAAGGAAGTAACAAAAAGATGTAACAAAAGTAGAGCGCAAGTTGAAGAGGAAAAAAAAATCATAAATACCAAAGCGAGAGATTAACTTCGGGAAAAAAATAAACTTCGGTAGGAAATTAAAAAAACGGGTTGAAGAGCGTAGAATTTTAACAATAGATAATCTCTACAAACCTGAAAGATCGTTTTCAAAATAAGACGGATTTTTAAAAATTACGTTGACTTACTAGAACGCTACTTTCACTACTAAAACGCTACTTTGACTACTAGAACGCCACTTTCACTACTAGAACGCCACTTTTTCTGATTTTATACAAGAACAACATCTTTGGAAAAACAAAAAGTAAAAAAAAAGAGTCTTAAAAAAAGTCCTTTAAAAGAGTCTTAGTGAAGGAGGAAAAAGATGTTTCGCAACGCGAATGAAATGGGTGGAAATAAAAGAGAAGAGTGAAGTGATTAAAAAAGTAAATGTATTATGGTAAATGCGAAGGATGCTCCTCGCGAAGAGGGGAAAAGAATGGGTTTTTGAAGGGATATAGAGGAAGGCTTTCACACTGGCGGCGTTGGTGTAACTTGTTAGTCGGGGCACTCATACATCTCCAGGACCAGGGAACAAGACGACGGCGACTTGTTTATGTGGCCAAGAGCTAGTTGCCCCTGTGGCGGCCAACTAAATCACACCCCGCGGATTTTATATTAAAACAAATAATTAATTCCGATGCCCCGGCGCACCGGGTGGTCCACGATTCCTCCACACAAAAACCGCTATATATAGAGAAAGAGAAAGAATAACTAAGTAACGATACGATTCGGTGAATAAACATGCCTATCGCACGCCATCGCAGTATCGTCCTCAAAAAAGATTTCTACAATTCAAGATCATCGATTCTTACGTTCCTTTTGTAAAAATTAATTCTAATCTAGCGTTCTAATCTTCTAAAAAATCTAAAATCTTCAACTTGGGCTAAACGAACCATAGTCTGTACCTAAAACCCCCTCTCGTACAATTCTATTCCATAAAAAATCACCACTTGTGGGAAAGTAGGAATCTTACTCCAATAGTGTTTTTCCGACCGATTTGCAAGTTGTGCCAACTTTGAAATTGATCCTCAAACAATCTTCAGGGTTGCCACAGGTCAGGGAAGTCTGGGAATTCAGGGAAAAGTCCGGGAAAGAAAAATTAGTCAGGAAAACTCTAAATTTTGATGTTTATTCGTTTGCCTCGTAAACTATAAAAATAACCACGAATTTTAAAACAAAACCTTGAATTTTTTCTATCACAGACAATAATTTCTTTTTAAATAATTTAATTTTTCAAAGAACTATCATAAAATTATGACTTTTAAATTGAGGAGTAAGTTTTCAAAACCTGATAAATCCAAATTTTGTCATTTCGAGAAATTTAAACAAATGACAATTCTCACATAACCATTAAAATTACATTGAATGTAGAAAAAATGTAATAAATTATTCATTTTTTAATACTTTTTCTATTTAACATGCTATGTTTGTAATTAAATTCTATTGTAATAATAGGGAATTTAAAGGTTTTAATAATTTTTTCTAATAAAAAGATAGAAATTAAAAGTCATGAAGGTTAGACCAAAATATTTTCTAAACTGAAAATTATTTATTAATAAATTTTCTTTCTTAAAATGAACAGTGATAAATGGATTTTTAAAGATTTTAATATTCGAAATATGTGTTTATCTCAATTTTTTTAAAAATGGATTTATCAACTTTTGAAAAATTGCTCCTTAATTATGTAATGAATAATTCTTACAATTTTCATAAATACTAGATTGATAAAAGAATTTTAGTTAAAAATACTAAAAAAATTTAATTTTGGAAAAGTTACAAATAATTAGAGAAGTTCAATTATTTTCAAAAGTAATAAAATTTTACGTAGAAATTCAATTATATTCAGAAAATATAAATAAAATTCTGGTCATTTCAATTACATCTTTAAAAATAAAAAAATTCTTCTCCAAAATTCAATTATGTTCAAATTTTTTTTAAAAACTCTCGTCAAAATTTCAATTTTCTCCAAAATAATACAATTCTTCTTCAAAATTTAAATATATTTAAAAACTTGAATAATATTCTTGTTAAAATTTTACAGAAATTCAATCATTTATTAAGTTTTTAATAAATTACTTTAAAATAATTCAATTATTTTCATAAATAATCAAATTTTCACGTAAGTTCAATTATTTAATATACAAAATTTTCTAAAAATTTGTGAAAAATATCAATTATTTAAAAAGAAATTTTATAAAATTTGTCGCAAGAGTTCAGTTATTAAAAAAAATTTAACAAAGTTCTTTTCATAAATTCAATTATTTTTAGAAATAGTAAAATTCTTCACCGAAATTCAATTATTTTTATAAACTTGAATAAAATTCGTTGCAAGAATTAAATTATTTTCAAAAGTAATAAAATTCTTCGCAGAAATTCAATTATGTTCAAAAATTTTTGTCAAAATGTCAATTATCTTTATAAATAATAAAATTCTTCAATATTCATTTATTTAAAATTTTTTTTTAAATTCTCGTCAAAATTTAAATATATTTAAAAACTTGAATAAAATTCTTGTTAAAATTTTACATAAATTCAATCTTTTATTAAATTTTTAATAAATTACTTTAAAATAATTCAATTATTTTCATAAATAATCAAATTTTCACAGGAATTCAATTCTTTAATATACAAAATTTTATAAAATTTTTTTGAAAAATGTTAATTATTTAAAAAGATTTTTTTTAAATTCGCCGCATGAATCAATTATTTAAAAACAATTTAAGAAAGTTCTTTACAAGAATTTAATTATTTTTAAAAATAATAAAATTCTTCACCGAAATTCAATTATTATAGAAAAATTTTAATAACATTTTTGGAAATTTTTTAAAATTATTTTCATTAATAATAAAAATCATCGCAGGATTTTAATTAATTTAAGATACAATATTTTAATCAAATTCCTCGAAAAATGTAATTATTCTTAAAAATTTTATTAAAATTTGTCAAAAGAATTCAATTATTTAAAAATTTGTTGATAAAATTCTTTATGAGAATTGAATTTTAACAAACATTCAATTATTCAATAAATTATTTACTTTTCAATTTAAATAATTGAATTTTTCTAGAATTTTCTAATAAAAATTGATTAAAAAATGAAATTACCGAATAATCGAATTATTGTTTATGAAAATAATTGAATTATTGCAACGAATTTTATTACAATTTTTTTCAAATAATTGAATTTTTTTTGAGAAAATTTACTACTTTTAAAAATAATTGAATTCTTGCGAAGGATTTTATTAAGATTTTTGTAAATAATTAAATTTTTGTTGAAAAATTTCATGCTTATTTAAATTATAACAAACCATGAAGAAGGTCTTCTTTATGTTTTGTATTTTGTATTTTTTGTTTTATATTCATAAAAATTGTTGAGTTTCAAAAAGGTTTGAATTTGAATGTTCTGAAGAATTTTAATTCCTGTGGAAAAGTAATAATTAAATACTTATTTAAAAATTTAGTCATTGATGTTTTTGAATAATTTTACAATTAATGAAATTTGTTAATAAATTTAATAGAACATTTTTTTGAGTATCTAATAATTTTTAGAGTGAATCAGAATATTTTTTACGTTTAGGGAAAAAGTGTGAATTTTTTTCTGGAAATCAGGGAAAAGTCAGGGAAAAATAAAATTAAATATTTGTGGCAACCCTGATCTTAAAAGGGGTCAATTAATACAAACCCGAAAATTATTTTCTAATCGTAATTTCTAAGGATTGTTTAAAAACTATTTTATTGACCGCAGGTAACAAAGCATATTCAGAACATTCTGCTTCTTTTTTTGCCCCCCGAAGAAACAAATGTTAATGACATCAGAAAGCGTTCATGTGTGCGAAGAAAAGGGGGATTCTCGAATTTGTTAACCTCAATATTATTCACATTGACATTTGAGACGCACGCTTGTAAACGTGGACATTCATCTCATGAACGTATGATTGGGGTTCCGCAAAAATATGAACCTGTTCAGTTTGACTGAATGTGAAGCGCTCTTCCTCTTGGTTTTATTACAAGGCACGTCATTCGGTTTCAGAAAGAAAAAAACAAAATCCTGATTCAACAATATTCTACCACCAAAAGCTTTCTCTGAATGGTAAAGTTAAAATCCTTTACTCCGGTAAACAGGAAGCTCTGAGTCTACTTAAAATAGAAGCAGCTGGAAATTAATCACCGCTTGAATTATTTAAATAAGTGAATTTATAGAAACTACTTTTCGGAATGAATTGTTATTAATTCCGAAAAGTAGTTTCTATAAATTCATTAACGTGTAGTAATAGTAATAATAAAGTAATAGTAATAGTAAAGTAATAATTCACGTGTAAATAGAACTAGATGTGATGCTACATTAATTTCGCAAGGAAATTGAACCTGTAAACATAGCTGAGGGGAAAATTGCCAAGGGATCTTCCTTACCGACTGTCGAATAGGCAGGGAACTGTGAAACCCACAGTCGGTAAAGAAGAAACGAATGGAAAAGTCCCTGAAAATGCAACAAATATAGCGGGCAGTGTGATTCATGTTCTCAAAAGGTGTGGATTTCTAATTTCCCTTATCAGTGAGCAAATAATCGAAATTGTGATTGAATCGCTTAAATAATTGGAGAAGTATGTGTGCATATTCACGTTTAGACTGTCGTTTATCGAAGTGCAACATCTGTTTGCGTATAGGTCGTAAGGCAGGTATAATCAGGGTGTGAATTCCTGGTATTTAAGTGTCCAGCAGTAACAGTACAGCAGGCGAATGTTACCTTTTCTTACGCTGTAATGATCTCTTTGTCCGGGCAGCGTGCGACTTTAAGTGAAAACGTCCATTCAAAGAGCGACAATAGTTTCGTGCATTGAATATATTGCTTTGATTGCGGCCTGAAGATAACTGCAAGTCCAACTCGTCTCTCTCTCTCTCTCTCTCTCTCTCTCTTACTTTGCCTATGGCGTTTATTCGCGCCCTGAGATAATCATTTCCCTATAGGCGCGCATTGACCTTCACATCTAATTATTGTATCGTTTTCATTTCAAGAAATACATGGAATAATTATTAATAATAATAATAATAATAAAATAGTAATAATAATAAAATTAACAACAAATAATTGTTATTAACATATTATTAATGCTAACAATTTAATCTGATAATAAATCATTATTAACAAATTATAAAAATAAACAATTATTAATAAAGAATTGTATATTCGATAAACAATAATAATATTTATGTAATTAGTTAATAATAATAATAAAAAAAATAATAATAGTAATAATTATAATAATAATAATAATAATATGTAAAACAATAATTAATAATAGTAATGATAATAAAATTGTAACAATTTAAATGTGTGCAATCATTAATAAAAAATTGTAATAACAAAATAATAATTAATTATAATGAATAATAACCGAATTAAAATAACAAAGTAATAAATAATTATAATAAATAATAACCGAATTGTAATAACAAAGTAATCAATAATTATAATAAATAATAACCGAATTGTAATAACAAAGTAATAAATAATTATAATAAATAATAACCGAATTGTAATAACAAAATAATAATTATTAATTATAATAAATAATAACCGAATTGTAATAACAAAATAATAAATAATTATAATAAATAATAACCGAATTGTAATTTAATAAAATAATAATTAATTATAATAGTTAATAACTGAATTGTAATAACAAAATAATAATGAACTAACAAATGATACGCGCGCAAGCGCGCAAAACGTGTTATTCAATTTTTTATTGTTATGCAAATTACAAAATTTTTTATTTTTAAATATAAATTTTTCAAATAATTCCATAGTCAAAATTTTAAAAATTCACTTATTAAGTACAAAATTAATTATTACTGTTCATATTTTAAAAATTTTAATGAAATTTCACGAAAGAATTCAATAATTTTCTAAAATTTTAATAAATCCCTCTAAACAATTCAATTATTTTTTTAATTAGTTAAATTTTTGCAAAAATTCAATTATTTTTTAGACAATTTTAAGTAAATTCCTCGAAAGAGATCAATTTAAAAAAAAGTCAATACACTTTGAAAGAATTTAATTATTATTTTAGTTTTAATAAATCCTTCGAAATAATTAAATTATTCTTATAAATATAGTAATATTCTTCGCAACAATTTAATGAATTTTATGAATATTGAATTCTTTGCTGGAATTATATTATTTTCAAAACAATTTGTAAATTAATTCCTCGGATGAATTCAAATGTTTTTGAATATTTTCATAAATTTTATTTATTTCCAAAAATTCTAATTAATTCTTGGAAACAATTGAATTATTTTTATAAATACTAAAATTATTTCGAAGGAATTAAATTATTTTTAATCCAATTTAAATAAAATTACACGAAAGAGTTTAATTATTTTCAAAAATTTCCAGAAAATTTATTTTCATCAAGAATTTTTGAATTCTTTAAAAATAATTCAAATATTGTGAAAAATATTTATAAAAAAAAATTTCATTATTTTCAATTATTTCTATAAAATTCTTCATAAAAATTTAATTATTTTTCAAAATTTTCATAAATTTTTCGAAACATTTCAATTATTTTTATAAATAGTAAAATTTTTTGCAATAATTCATTTATGCTTGATAAATAGTAAAATCCTTTACAGAAATTTAATTATTTTCAAAACAATTTGTAATTTTTAATAGAATTTCTCGAAAAAATTTTATACCTTCAAATATTAACATAGAATTCATTTATTTTCTAAAATTTGAATAAATTCTTCGGAACAATTCAATTATTTTTATAAATAGTAATAAAATTCTTCACACACTGAAAAAAAATTTATCTCATTTAAATATCCGATTATTTGATTATTAACAAATAAATATTTACTTGAATCGAATATTTGCTTCAAATACAATTTATTTGATTCAAATAAAAAGTATTAGATTCAAATAAAAATTCTTTGATTCAAATAAAAATTCTTTGATTCAAATAAAAAGTATTTGATTCAAATAAAAAATTATTTAATTCAAGTAAATATTGATTTGATAATAGTCGCAAATAATCGGTTATTTGAATCAAATAAATTTTTTTTTCAGTGCAAGAATTCAATTTTTTTTAAATACAATTTAAATAAAATTCTTCTTCATAAAATCCAATTACTTTCAAAATTTTCAATTAACATTTTTAATGAAACTCCATTAGTTTAAAAAAATTTCAAAGTAATTCTTTAAAAAAATTTAATTAGGACTTTTAAAAATTTTAATAAAATTCTTCAAAAGAATTTAAAAGTTTAAAAATTTTTTTTTTTAATTTTAACTATAATAATTAACAAATAAGGTAATAGTAATTATTTTGTTACAATTTATTATTAACTTATCATTAAAATTCTATTATTCGTTAAGTATTATTCTTTATTAAAAAGGCGTCACTGTAATGCGACAGAACAGAGAATAATTAAATAGACAGCATATTATTAGTAGTTTATAAATATCGATTTAATTTATTTTCAATTTGCTTCGGGTAACATTAAATCGGATATTCAAAATGGTAACAATTTTAATCCTTACTTTCTTTTTGTGCACATAAGTACAACTTGAAAACGAATAATTTATAATTTATAATACTGCGCATCTAAAGTAGACAAAACAGTAAAAATAGTGACCAACGAATATTTTTAAATATGACTGTCGATTTTGTTTCTTGTCACGTATTAGCAACCTTTTTCTCACTAATACCCGGATCGATGGCGCAAATTTAGTCAACAGACCTGCAAATAAAAATAGAAAGAAATAAGAATAGGAAAATGATTATCTCATGAAGCTGAAGTCGGCAACATTTTATAAAACGAAAAATCTGAAAAGAATTTTTCTCAATTTAAATTTATCTCTAAAAATTTTTTTTTGTTTGTTAATTTTTAATAAATTAATTATTACTTAAAAGACAATTGTTTAGAATAACATGATTTAGAATTAAAAATAGGAAAAAATGGTCACATTTTATTGTTTTCGTTTTTAAAAACGTTGCGGACTTCAGCGTAATATTATCTCTGATTATTCGCGATAGAAATAATCAGTTAATTTCGAATCCGTATCCATAGTTGTAATGCAATTCACAGTCTGTAATTCTACAGTTTTGTGGTTTTTATATCGAAATTAAATCTACATACACAGTGTGGAGAGTATTCCTGAAACTGGAACCCCGTTTCCATCCATTGACCACAACAACGGAATCTCCAGTTTTTATAAATCCTCGACTCTTTCCGAAATTAATAGCAGCTTGTATGTTGGCATCGACGTCTTTCAGTAAGTCTGCGGGACATATGTAATTAGAATTAATTTTTTGCTCTAAATGTTTGCAAATCTTAAAGAAGCATATAGTGAAACAAATGCGCATACCTCTGTTAAGAAACGGATAAATTCCCCAATAAAGATGAGCCTGTCTGGCAACTTGTGCATGCCTAGTCACAGCAATAATCGGACAATGTGGTCGATACTTGGAAACAAGATGTGCCGATCTTCCGGAAGCTGTGAGAACAATAATTGCACTAGCCAGGCATTTGTGGGCTGCATCAACGGACGCAATTGCTGTCGAGTGCGTTGCATCGATTGGAGGAAGAGCTTTACTCGTCAGATTGATGAAAACCTGATTGTACCAAATTGCAGCCTCGGCCTCCTTACAGATTTTCGCCATTGTAACAACACTTTCCAATACATACTTTCCCTTCGCAGTTTCGCCTGTAATTATCAAAAAAGTAACAATAGTTTTCTAGTTTTCTCGAACTTCAAAGTTCGAGACAGGAATTTAGTATTTTTTTTGGAAAAAGGCCTGTGAAACATACCAGACAGCATGACAGAGTCGGCACCATCGAGAACAGCATTGGCAACGTCCGACACTTCGGCTCTAGTCGGTCTTGGCTTGCCAATCATCGAATCAAGCATTTGAGTTGCACAGATTACCGGCTTTCCAAGCACGTTACACCTACTGATCATTGTCTTCTGAGCGAGGAATACCTTCTCGGGGGGAATTTGAATTCCAAGATCGCCGCGCGCTACCATAATACCATCGGACGCCCTAATAATCTCATCGAGATTTCTCATTCCCTGTTCATTTTCCACTTTCGATATGATCTTGATGTGCTTGCCCCTTTCGCCGAGAACATTCCGAATCTCAGCAACAGCTGCGCCATCGCGAATGAATGAGGCGAAAATTATGTCCACCTCTTTCTCAACGCCGAATATTAAATCTGCTCTGTCCTGTTCGGAAACTGCGGGCAAGTCTACATACGTATCCGGCAGATTGACACCCTTACGGGAGCCAAGTAATCCGCCGTTCTCAACCGTTGTTAGAATTTCATCACCACCTTGGGTACAGAAAGATTTTTTTTTCAACCAATGGTAACTTAAAAACTTAAACTTAACTGTTAACTTAAAAGTATCAAATGGCAACACATTCATACCCGAAAAATGTGGATCAAATAAAAAATGGTTTCAGATTTTTGACATCAATTTGATACACTTTGGTATCAATTTGATACTTTGAAAACTGTGTTACCACGTCGGTAAATCGTTAGATATTAAAATAATACCTAATAATACCTAAATAATACCAAAAAGGATTAAAATAATCCAATTTAGTGCTATTTTAATCCATTTTGGTGTTATTTTAATACCTAACGATTTACGACGGTGTATTTTTTGACGGTGTATTCTATTTGCTGTAAGTATTCAAAAGAAAATTACTTTTCTCAAAAAAGCTGTACGTACCGACTTCTCTGACAATTAAGGAAATCAATCCATCATCAATGTAGACGCGACTTCCAGGTTTCAGAACATTCAAGATACGATCATAATCGATGTAAACTTTATCCTTTGTTCCTGATTCTTTGTATGCCTCATCGATGGTAAATCTAAAGTTTTGTCCCTTTTCCAAAGAAACTTCTGCTGAATTCTTCTAAAAAAATTAATATTTTGCAAAATTGAAAACAAAATTTCCCTCAAGTTCACAAAGTAAGGAAGAGAATAGACAAGAATTATTACTATCATTAATTTTTTTTTATTAATTTTAATAAAAGGAGCAGAGTATTTTTAGAAAAATCTTTAAATAAATTTGAAAAAAATTTAATTAAAGGCATTTGAACCATTATGACGTCACGATTCAAATTTCTGCGATGAGTTTTATTTTGTTTTGAAAATATAAATGAATTACTGCAATTAGTATTTGTAACTTCTAAATTCATTTTTTCTCGTCTATTTTTGTGTGTTTTTAACTAAAATTCTTCTATAAATTCTTTATCTTTAATAATTAATTCAACATGTATATATTAAAAAATATAACTAATTCTCAAAGAACTTGAATTATTGAAATTTTTCGAAAATCTAAATTCTTTAAAATTTCTAATAAAAATCATTGAAAATTGAATTTTTACATGATTTTCAATCAAAACCTTTCGAAGTTGATATATATTTCAGGGTTGCCACAAATATTTAATTTTATTTTCCCCTGACTTTTCCCTGATTTCCAAACGAAATTCTCACTATTTCCCTGATCATAAAAAAAAAATATTCTGATTCACTCTCAAAATTATTAAATACTCAAAAAAATGTTCTATTAAATTTATTTACAAATTTCATTAATTGTAAAATTATTCAAAAACATCAATAACTAAATTTTTAAATAAGTATTTTATTATTACTTTTCCACGGGAATTAAAATTCTTCAGAACATTCAAATTCAAACCTTTTTAAAACACAACAATTTATAAGAATATTATCACAAAACATAAAGAAGGCGATCATCTTCTTCATGTTTTGTTATAATTTAAATAACCATGAAATTTTTCAACAAAAAATTTAATTATTTACGAAAATCCTAATAAAATCCTTCGCAAGAATTCAATTATTTTTAAAAGTAGTAAATTTTCTTAAAAAAATTCAATTATTTGAAAACATTGTAATAAAATTCGTTGCAATAATTCAATTATTTTCAAAAACAATAAATTAACTATTCGGTAAATTAATTTTTTAATCAATTTTTATTAGAAAATTATAGAAAAATTCAATTATTTAAATTGAAAAATAAATATTTTATTGAATAATTGAATGTTTGTTAAAATTGAATTCTCATAAAGAATTTTATCAACAAATTTTTAAATAATTGAATTCTTTTGACAAATTTTAATAACAGTTTGAGAATAATTACACTTTTCGAGGAATTTGATTAAAATATTGTTTCCAAAATTAATCAAAATCCTGCGATGGGTTTTATTATTCATGAAAATAATTTTAAAAAATTTCCAAAAATGTTATTAAAATTTTTCTAAAATAATTGAATTTCGGTGAAGAATTTTACTATTTCTAAAAATAATTGAATTCTCGAAAAGAACTTTGTTAAATTTTTTTCAACAACTGAACTCTTGCGACGAATTTAATAAAATTGTTTTTAAATAATTGGTATTTTCAAAAAATTTTTATAAAATTTTGTATATTAATTAATTGAACTTACGTGAAAATTTGATTATTTATGAAAATAATTGAATTATTTCAAAGAAATTTATTAAAAATTTCATAAATTATTGAATTTCTGTAAAATTTTAACAAGAATTTTATTCAAGTTTTTAAATATATTTAAATTTTGACGAGAATTTAAAAAATTTTTTTAAATAAATAAATATTGAAGAGTTTTATTATTTATAAAGATAATTGACATTTTGACAAAAATTTTTGAACATAATTGAATTTTTGCGAATAATTTGATTACTTTTGAAAATAATTTAATTCTTCCAACGAATTTTATTCAAGTTTATAAAAATAATTGAATTTCGGTGAAGAATTTTACTATTTCTAAAAATAATTGAATTCTTGAAAAGAATTTTGTTAAATTTTTTTGAATAACTGAATTCTTGCGACGAATTTTATAAAATTCTTTTTAAATAATTGATATTTTTCGTAAAATTATTTGAAATTTTTATATTAAATAATTGATTATATTAAATAATTGAATTTCTGTAAAATTTTTCCAAGAATTTTATTAAAGTTTTTAAAAATAATTGAATTTCGAAGAAGAATTGTGTTATTTATAGAGATAATTGAAATTTTGACGATAATTTAAAAAAAATTTTTGAACATAACTGAATTTCTGCGAAGAATTTTATTACTTTTGAAAATATATAATTTAATTCTTCCAAAGAATTTTATTCAAGTTTATAAAAATAATTGAATTTCGGTGAAGAATTTTACTATTTCTAAAAATAATTGAATTTATGAAAAGAACTTTGTTAAATTTTTTTTAATAACTGAACTCTTGCGACAAATTTTATAAAATTCTTTTTAAATAATTGATATTTTTCGAAAAATTATTGGAATTTCTTTATATTAAATAATTGAATTCCTGTGAAAACTTTTCCAAGAATTTTATTAAAGTTTTTAAAAATAATTGATTTTCGAAGAATAATTGTATTATTTATAAAGATAATTGAAATTTTGACAAGAATTTTTAAAAAAATTTTGGAGAACAATTTTTTTATTTTTAAATATATAATTGAAATGGCCAGAATTTTTAAAATTTTTGAATATAATTGAATTTCTACGTAAAATGTTATTACTTTTGAAAATAATTGAATTTCTGTAATTATTTGTAACTTTTCCAAAATTAAATTGTTTTCAGTATTTTTAACTAAAATTCTTTTATCATTCTAGTATATATGAAAATTGTAAAAATTATTCGTCACATAATTTAAGTCATAATTTTATGATAGTTCTTTAAGAATTAAGTTATTTAAAAAGAAATTATTTTCTGAAATAGAAAAAATTCAAGGTTTTGGTTTAAAATTCGTGGTTATTTTTATACTTTACGAGGCAAACAAAAAAACATTAAAATTCAGAGTTTTTTCATGAATTTTAGAAATTCGATTTTTTCCAATACTTTTACTAAAAATCGCTGACTTTTCCCTGACTTTCCTGACCAATTTTACTTTCCCTGACTTTTCCCTGAATTCCCTGACTTGTGGCAACCCTGTATTTGTGAATATTGTTTTTTTACTTTCAAAATTCAATTAAATTTTGAATTTTTTAAGTAAATTTATTTAGTAAAATTATTAAATAATTTTTAAATAATATTTTTTATTATGGTTCCCCAAGAATTAAGTTATCTAAAAATAAATTATTAGCAGGAATAGAATTTTGAAGACTCTTGAAATAAATCAGGGAATCCCCTTACTTTAGGGTGCATTCACACCTCTGTCGGTAAGGAAGGGTCTAAAACCAGTCGTTTTACCAGAAAGTGACTAATTTTTATTTTGAAAAAGAGAATACCTTGGAGTAACCTTCGAGGTTACCGGTTCGAATTTCGGGACCTTTCGTATCGAGAGCAATGGCCACTGGAAATTCATATCCCTTTCTTGCGGAAAGATTTCTTTGTGCAGTTCTCACGTTGGCAAATAGAACAGCATGATCCGCGTGGTATCCATGAGAGAAATTCATTCGGGCAATAGTCATGCCTGCCTCGATCATTTTCTCTAACATGTCGACGTGTTTCGAATCCGGACCAATTGTACAAACAATGCCGGACAAACGATGAGATGCTGGCGCTGTAGTTGTATCAAGAGCGCACATGTGGTCCAGAAAATTTTGCGACACCAAACCTTTTGGTACTCTAGTTTCCGTCATCTAAAGAGTAGCAAACAAATGATTTAATTTTTAAATTTTAATTTTCAGATAAAAATTTTAATTTTCAGTTAAGGAAGAGTCGAACAAACAATGGGAACAAAAGTTAGTCCAATGCCATAATTTCGATTTTTTCTGAAAAGTCAAATTTTAAATTCCTTTCGGTAAAAGCGTGAGAAATTTAATTTTCTACATTTTGAACATTTTAAAGATATATTTAAATAAAAATGATAATTTTTTGTCAATAATGAATGATTCATAACCTAAAACTCGAAAGTTTTTTATTGTCCGAAAATTGTTATGTTTATTCAATTGCAAGTTTTAAACGTTTTAAATGTTCAAAATTAAGTTCTTCACCTTTCCACCAAGACGAATTGGGAAATTAATTTGTCCTTTTTTTTAAAATTACGAATTTACGGCTTTTGACTAACTTTTGATTTGACTGTACGTCAGATTCTTGTTTTCAACGATTCAGGTCAATTTTTTTGAATAGTTTTCTTTTTCTCGAAAGAAATTCCTAACAAATATCGAATTTTTTCGGTTGTCTAACTGGATTTAAACCCCTTATAAGTTGTTTCAAAAGTGCCCATTTATTACTTCTTCTAAGTTACATACAAACATATTTTGTATCCAATTTTTGAAATTGAATATTAAAAATAATTTCAAAATATTTTATTACTTAACATTACAGGAATAATTTCAAAATATTTTATTATTAATCATTACGAGAAAAATTTTAAAATAATTTCAAAATATTTTATTATTAATCATTACGAGAAAAATTTTAAAATAATTTCAAAATATTTTATTATTAATCATTACGAGAAAAATTTTGAAAATAATTTCAAAATATTTTATTATTAATCATTGCGAGAAAATTTTAAAAATAATTTCAAATTATTTTATTATTAATCATTACAAGAAAAAGTTAGTGGTTTCATTGGTGGGTAAAAAGTACTTAAAAGTTATATTTGAAAATGAATAATAATTTTATTAGCTACAGGTGCCCGCATTTTTTTAACACCTCTGTAATAATCATCTAGATGTTTTTTCTCTAAACTTATGAGTTGAAAGCGATGAAAACAGAGAAAGAATTCACCAGAACATTCCAGAGCTCAAAAAGTTGAAATCAACTTCAAAAAAATTAATTCATTAACGATTAATGATAGAATATTTTTAAAAACTATTTTTACATGCGATTATAGAAACATAATGAATAATAATAAATATAAAATGCGATTTTCCAAAATGAAAAGAAAGTTTAAACTACTGTAATTTACTATATTTAAAAAATGAGGGAATTATTTAAAATTATTCTGATATGTGATTAATAATTACCAATTAATCCAAGTCAGGCAAATTTTCAATAAATTTTATTTGATTAGTGTTTTCAAAATTTTTTTTGAATTTGTAATGTTTTTTAATTATTATTAAAATTTTCAGTTTGTGAAGCGAACAGCGACGCCGTCGAAGAGTTAAATGGAATTTTTAGTTTATTTTTTAACTAACTTGGATTGATTGATAATTATTATAATTACATATATTAAATAGTGAGCAAGTGATAACTTCGAAAAAATAAAATTATTTATTATTAATTTTAATAAAAATATTCAATTTCAGAAAAATTTGTATGTTTCAATATATCGTTAAAAATTGCTAGAAAGAAATATAAAAAAATATTGTAATGGATTTATTTAAAATATTTAGAAATATTTAAAAATATTAAATATGTAAAATATTTATTCAGTTAAAAATAATTGAGTTAGTAAAAAAAATTTTTTTGCAAATAGAATTCACTTCTGTGGGAAGTCGACAATTGATAAAAAAAACGTATTTTGTCCTAAAAGTAACGAAAGTAAAAAAAAAAATATTTACACATTTAACTATTTGTGAAAATGGGAATTCTACATTTTATAAATATAATTTAAGGCAAATTAAACGAAAACACTCTGGACAGTGAATAAAATATTTATTTACTCCAACGTTTCGAAATCTAAATGATTTCTTCTTCAGGGAGTCAAAAAATAATAATTAAAATAGACGAAGACTTAAATTTTTATGCCCTGACGATAGAGTAGAGTCATAAATGAATTAATAATCCGTCCTTGTATAAAAAGCAATAAATAAATAATAAATAACATATAGATAATAAATAAATAATAAATAAGATATAGATAATAAATAAATAATAAATAACATATAGATAATAAATAAATAATAAATAACTTACAGATAATAAATAAATAACAGTTCACAATATATTAAAACAAATATTCTGTCAAATCAAATTAAAAACGTATTGCAAACTGCAAAGTCAAATTTAAAATCATTTAGATTTCGAAACGTGGGAGTAAATAAATATTTTATTCATTGTCTGAATGTTTTCGTTAAATTTGCCTCGCACGTTAAAGATTACTTAAATAAAAAACCAATGAATTTTAGTGAGAAAAATAATTGAATATGCTGAAAAAATTTCGTTTACGTAAGAATTTAGAACGAAAAAATGAAAATTTCGAACAAAAGTGCTCAGTTTTGCAAATACCTTTTTCAGTTAAGTTGTTAGTGGAAGTTTGAAGGAAAATGTAAAATTTGCAAGTTGCTTTTTACTGGCAAATAGATTGCGATGGACTGATGTTTGAAAAGACAAAAGGTCCTCTATTTATATGACTTTACCGTCGTCATTACTTTCTCAGTTCCTCTGTAGAAAATAGGGGCGTATGACTATCAAACACAGGGGAAAATTTTGTTCAGGGAAAGTTCCCGAATTGCGCACCTGAGCTTTGGATATAATAAAAAAAGTTGACGTCTACTCTTTGTTATTACCCTAAAGAAATTTCCCGAACATTTCAGAAATTTTTCGAGAATTGGAAAATTTCCCGCTGTTCATAGCATAAGGTTCTGAAAAGTTCGGGGGATATTTCTTTATTGCAATTCAAGAGAAGACAACGATATTTTATTATATTCATCATTCAGGTGCGCAGTTCAGGAAAATTCCGCGAGAATTTCATTATTTAAATAAAAGAAAAACAATTTATTGAATTATTACATATGTTTCTTAAAATTGAATTCTTTTCAATTTTAAAACCAATTAAAAAATTTAAAAACCAATTTTCAAATAATTTAAATTCTTTTGCAAAATTTTATTAAAAGAGATATTAAAAATAATTAAATTAGGGACAACTTTTGAAAATAATTGAAATTTTGCCAAGAAATTTATTAAATTTTTTGAAAATAATTCAATTTTAGAGAAGAATTTTATTATTTATAAAGATAGTTGATAATTAACGGAAAGAATTGCATTAAAAATTTTGAATGCAATAATTTTATTCTTTAAAGAAATTTAATCAAAAATTTATTAAAAATAATATTTAAATTCTAATAAATAAATTGTAGCAAAGGTTATTAAAATAATTAAATTTCTTTGATAAATTTTAATAAAAATTTTTTAAGAATAATTACATTTTTCGAGGAATTCGATTAAAATTGTATTAAAAA
Source organism: Leptopilina drosophilae (assembly GCA_032873175.1). Classification (NCBI taxonomy): domain Eukaryota; kingdom Metazoa; phylum Arthropoda; class Insecta; order Hymenoptera; family Figitidae; genus Leptopilina; species Leptopilina drosophilae. Next base: position 1,249,193 of record CM065484.1, on the reverse strand, counting down.
TAATTGAAATTCTGCAATTAGCTTTATTATTCATCAAAATAATTGAATTCCTAATAAGCATTTTATTATTTGCCAAAAAAATTAAATACCTGTAAAAATTTTATTATTTATGAAAATAATTGAATATTGCGAAGAAATTTATAAAAAAAATTTGTAAATAATTGAATTCTTTTGGAAAATTTTATTAGAATAGTATAGAAACCTATTAAAAATCATTGAATTGAGGAAAAATTTTGAAAATAATTGGAATTTTTCCAAGTATTTTATTAAAAATTTTTGAAAATAATTGATATTTCGAAGAAGAATTTAGTTATTTCTAAAGATACTTGAAATTTTGACGAGAATTTTCAAAAAATTTTAAACATAATTGAATTTTTGCGAAGAATTTTATTACTTTTGAAAATAATTGAATTCCTTCAATCATTTGTGATTTCTCTAAAATTATCTAAATTATATCGTATAATTTACGTACTTTACGGATCTTTTTCAACCGAATCACGGACTTTACGGATCTTTTTCAACCGAATTACGGACTTTACGGACCTTTTTAAAAAAAAAACGGACTTTTACGGACTTCAAGCAAAGTTACGGACTTTTACGGGATTTACGGACCTAGTTCGAGCCCTGCATTTGATTAATATTACTATTTTCTAATTACTTTCTGTAATAAATAATATTAAACTTTTATGGATAAAAATTTTTTTTATATTAAAAATATTTGCGTATCATGTATCAATTGTTTTAAATTTACCTTAAACAGTGTCACAAATATATCGAAAGTCTAACCATTAATCAAAATTATTAATTTCTTTTTGTAAAATACTATTCCTTTATAAATGAAATAACTTTTGAACGATAAAAGATGCCATTCTGTCATTAAACACATACAATGGATATATTTTAAACTATTTTTTAAGACATTTTAAAAATTTTTTAAAATGGTCGAATGCACCCAGAGAAATGGTATATTTATCTCAGAACCATCTAGAATTTTTATTTGTTTCAAATAAATTTTATTTGGTTTAAATAAAAAGTCTAGTTGGTTCTGAGACAAATATACGTTTATTGAAGTCAAATAAAATATATTTGGTTTAAATAATATTTTTCTCTGGGTGTGCCTCAAAGAATAAAATTTAAAGTTTCTTTATTACTTTTTTCAATGAAAAATAATCTAATTTTGAAAATAAAATTCACCAAAATAAAGACGGTTAAATTTACTACAAAAAACTGTCGTAATTTTTTTTATTTCATGCATTATAATAGAAATAATGGCATTTTGAAAATAGAGTTTTTTCCACTAGAAGTATGAGGTTGTCCGTCTGACGTAGAACGCCCCCCACATTTTTGAATTTTTAAAATAATTTTTACAATCTCCAACAATTGTATTTCTACGACAGTAAATAGAAGAATGACGTTAAACATTATATCTGAATCGGGGAAGTGCGAATGTACAAAAGTTTCGTGAGCCCAACTCTCTTGTTGAAGAATTTGAGAGCCTTTCTGTCTGGTGACACGACAAAAAAAAGCGTATACACTATATCGTTCACCGGGAAAAACTTATGGTCATAACATCTCGACTCGAATCTGGTCCATCGCCATATAAACTTGATCGGATCAATGTTCGTTCGAGTTGTTGTTTTCTTGAATTGTGTGTGCCCAAGAGATATAGAGAGTTTGTGTTAAAACCAAGAGAGAGAGTGTGTGTGTGGAGGAATGGAAGCGAGCGCCGCCACCACCGCCTCAGCAGCGGCCGCTTTAGGGTCGCTGACTCGAACGGTCGCCGATCCGTCAGTCGATTACTCCGGGGATCTTACGTGAACATGGAAACAGGTTCTTGGAATCCGGTTCTCGATTCTACATACGACTCTAATCAACGCGGTTAGATTGCTGCATCGTTCCCTCTTGGTTAGTTGTTCGCTCCAACCCAGGAGCGGACTCGATACACCTACTGTGAACATTGTTCTCTCTCCCGAGTCTCAAATTCGTTCGCGAATATTCATAATCACAAACCTCCATTGCTTGTACATTTTTTTTTGGATGAAAACACCATTTTTTCTTTCCCTCTTCTTATTAATGTCCGTTTTTAGATTCAATGGCAATAGGGGCCCGTAATGTCAATAGGCTGTAGTCAATCTATCTTGTTGTAAAATTATTAAATTAAATCGTTCTTCTTCATACTAAACATAAGTATATAATGTTCTCATTATCGATGAATATTCGCAGAACGGAAATAATAAATCTTGTCTTTATCTATAAAAGATTTCGTGAATCTTGTCCTAATAGTAGATGAAGCGGATAAGGTTTTGAGATTGTCGCAAAGGGCAAAAGCGTTCGATCAATTAAAGGGAAGACGGGGACTTCGTGTCCATCCTATTTTCAATGCGTATATAAGTACATTCCGCGGGGCAGTTATCTCAATCGCGAGGAGAGCAAGGAACGATCCGACACAAAGATCCCTTATTGAAATTCCAGCGGAACAATTTCTTTTCCGGCGACGCGATGCGCCGAAGGTTACAATGTTTCTCCCATCTGCCGAGCGCGCGCATACACACTAAACCGTGTGGATGGAGAGTTTAAAACTTTTCGGATCTCAATTAACGATAATTGGCAGCTACCGTCTCACTTTATAAATCGGCCGTGCCCACCGAATGATGGGACTTTTGAAAGCAGCACTCTCTTGCCTGTCTACCTATGGCACTGCACACTGCCTCGCCGCTTTTATATATACATTGTAGAGGCAACGTCATGTCAGTTTAAATGCTTTTGCGCATCATAACCGAGATGCGTCGGATAAGCGGGAAATCAGCTCACAGGGACGCAATTCTTTCATGCTTTCTAGTGATTATTAATTTTTTAATTTTTGTATTCGGATCATTCATGGAGATCATTTCTACCACTAGGCACATTTCGACTTTTCTAAGGACTGCATTGCGTCGAGATCAACGTCAAGTGAATAATTCGGTCGCTCCTAGGCTGAAGGGTGTTTTATGCAATCGACACCTGGACTCCGGACATTTTGCTTCGACTGGTCCGAAAACAATTCAAAGAAAATATATTGCATTCTCTGTGTTTTGCTAGATAATGTCATTTCTTCGACCTCACACTAAAGGAGTCTTCTTGGGAGACCAAAGAAGGTAGCACTCTAAGAATAATTTTAAAAAAAACCTTGTTTTTCTCCTACTCCTAAGAAAAAATATTCAGTTAGTCTTAAGACAGTGCTCATGTAGAGCCGCAAGAAAAATTTCTGTAAATCTATACAATCATCAAATAAAAAGAGAGACGTTGCTTTTTGTGTTAATTTTGAAAGAGTTGATTGTTATTTTTTACCAGTTAATACCTACAGAATATATTGTGAACACCACATAGTTAACAAAAAGATCAGATTTTCTAAACAGATGGCATTCTTGGGAGACCCAAGAAGGTAGCACTCTAAGAATAATTTCAAAAGGTACCTAAATAATACTCTAAAATTTTGTCCTCATTTAAATTCCCAATTGGTACCAAAAAGTCTTAGTTTTTCTTCAGTGTTCCTGAAGACATCTGGTTCTACTCTTTCTCTCTGATTCTAACTGTAAAGGATTCTAATTGGTCCCATAAAGTCTTAGGTTTGCTTCAGTGTTCTTGTAGACATCTGGATCTACTCTTTCTCTCTGATTCTAATTGTAAAGAATTGAAATTGATCCTACAAAGTCTTAATTCTTCTTCAAGGTTCCTGGACACATCTGGATCTACTCTTTTTCTCTGATTCTAATTGTAAAGGATTGAAATGGGTCCTACAAAGTCTTAGTTTTTCTTCAGTGTCCCTGGAGACATTTGGATCAACTGATTCTTTTCTAATTCTAGTTTTAAAGGATTCAAATTAGTCCTACAAAGTCTTCATTCTTCTTCAGTGTTCCTGGAGACATCTGGATCTATTCTTTTTCTCTGATTCTAATTGTAAAGGATTCAAATTGGCCCCAAAAAGTTTTATTTCTGCTTTAATGTTCCTGGAGACATTTGGATCAACTCTTTCTTTTTTAATTCTAGTTTTAAAAGATTCAAATTGATCCCAAAAAGTCTTAATTCTGCTTCAGTGTTCTTGAAGAAATCTGGATCTACTCTTCCTCTTTGATTCTCATTGTAAAGGATTCAAATTGATCCCAAAAAGTCTTAATTCTGCTTCAATGTTTCTGGAGACATTTGGATCAACTTTTTCTTTTTTAATTCTAGTTTTAAAGGATTCAAATTGGTCAAAGTATTAATTCTTCTTCAGTGTTTCTGAAGACATCTGGATCTGCTCTTTCCCTCTGATTCTAATTGTAATCGATTCGAATTCGAACATTAAGAATTGAATTCTAATTTCAAGTCCCCTTTGTTAAAACCTGTCGTAAATTCGTTTTTCGGTTGTCTAACTGAATGTAACTCCTTGATAATACAAGAGGACAGAGAATAAATAATAATTTAGCATACTAGGAAAAGTAGTTTCCAAAGGAAACAAAAAGTGGAGTAACATACTGACATTTAATGTGAGAGGTTGATATCTGGTGGCAACATTGTAGCATATATAGAGGAATATTCACGAACTTGATCGTTTAAGCGCTATCAAACGAAACAGTTGAGCTTCACCGTCAAGCTGTCAGTCTGACATTCTAGAATGTTACAATATGTATCGTGCAGTAATCGGTTTAGTCTCATCTAATACAGGTGTATCTTGTATCGCGCCAACATGCACCACTCACGAAAAAAACGCTCAGTCACGAACGTCAAACTCAACAGAAGTTGTTTCCCTTTGAGTTATCGTCTGCCTTATGCATCACAATTATTTTTAATAGATATACTAATTTTGACCATCAATCCGATTTTTATGACTATAAGACGTTTTCTTCTTCTTAAATGACTTTTGGCTCAGCCGATTGTCAGAACAACAACGAAATGTTTTAAAAACATTTTTTTACACGGCACTTAATTATTGTAGGTTCTGTAAATACAACTCACTCATTTTTTCGATTCCTTTAGTGAAAAAAATACAAAAGAGAAAGCATTTATGTGAATTAATTACGTCGTAATTATTATATTTATATAATATTCGGAAGAAGAAGAGCTCTAAAGCAAAAAAAAACTGAAGAGCAAGAAAAGAAAAGCACGAAGCTCGTTTCCATGCTTGACTCGTTGGAAAAAAGTAGAGGATGGTTGGTACAATTTATATAATGGAAGATGAAGGTACTCGAGACCGGAAATTAGTTGTTTTACATCGCACACACAAGTCGATCCTTAGTCTGCTCTGGTTTTTGGATCGAGAGAAGTCTTTGTCTCATTTGTCGATCCCAAACTTGGTTGTTCGAATGGCGACCAAGTTTTACGACAACTCTCTCCCAGGGGGGTGGGGTGGGGGGGATTTCTTTTGTAGCACACGCACAAATCGCGATTCTTCATACGTATGTATCAAACAACACGAGTGTAAAAGTATATTGACAACAACGACGAGGACGACGAAGCAAAACTTTAATGAGAAACGTTTCACGTTCCCCGATCATTACTGGAGAAAAGAAACAAACTCGCTTTGTTCCATCGGATACTTGAACGATTCACCGCGAGATCTATACACAACAGAAGAGAGAGAGGATAAGAATAGACGGCGAAGATCGCTTGACGATATAACGATGCATCAGGGCAATATTATACTTTTTCATCTCGCCCCTGCGGCGCGATAGTTTAACCAATTTTATACGCTGTAATTTTTTTTTAATCATTTATGATAGAATATCCTTTTATGATCATTTGGAAAAATTCCAAAGTGGTATTATGGATGTTTTTCGAAACGATTTTTAAAAACTGGATGAAGCCAGAAGGACGATTAGTTGCACTTTAGAGGTTCTAAGGTGGGAGGTTTGGTTTAGGAGTTACATCCTTTAAGGATTTTGAAAAAATCGATTTGTTTTACTGCATTTACCAGGAATAGAACGTAAAATTGCGTAAGCAAAAAGGAAATACCATTCGGGTTGAATATGAACCGGGGTCACTATTGGATTAGCTAAATTAAAATTTTCAGGATCCCGTAAAATATAAGGAGTGGCACATCTAATCAAAAATAATCTTATTAATATAATTAATAAAGCTAATAAATCTTTAATAAGAAAATATTTATGAAAAGGAATTTTATTAAGATCCCTATTAACCCCGAAAGGATTTCTACATCCATGCATATGTATGGATTGCATTGGATAGAAGACAAAGATGCGAATTGGTTGCATTGGATAAAAGAATCAATTAACTGAATAGAAAAATTGGAATTTGGTTAAACGACAAAGTTGGAAATTAGTTTGTTGCAATTTTGAATTTTAATGGAAATTCGCCTTTATTTTTGTGAAAATTGGTTTCTATCTAAAATGGGCGGAACCTTGTTTTTCTCCTACTCCTAAGAAAAAATATTCAGTTAGTCTTAAGACAGTGCTCATGTAGAGCCACAGGAAAAATTTCTGTAAATCTATAAAATCATCAAATAAAAAGAGAGACGTTGCTTTTTGTGTTAAATTTGAAAGAGTTGATTGTTATTTTTTATTTTAAACCAGTTAATACCTACAGAATATATTGTGAACACCACATAGTTAACAAAACGATCAGATTTTCTAAACAGATGGCAAAAAGTTGACACTAATGGCGCTAAGAGGGTTTCGTGAGTTACATTCTCTCCCATAAACATAAGACACAAACGGTTCATTATTATTAAGAATTAAATCCAAAAAAAATTATATTTTCCCCTCGAGGTTACTCGCAAATTTTAACCTAAAATAAAGCATATAAAAGTCGTGATATTACTGGTTTTTGAAGAAAAAAAAAATGTTGCGAGGGAAAAAATTACGTATTTTAAGTTTCATACACACGTACGTATCAGAACGTACACGTACGTTCCGATTGCAACGATCGAGTGCACCTGCCCTTCTTCATTTGTTACCCGCGGAGTCGCCCGGCTGCGCCAGATCGATCTCTGTCCCCTTAAATCAACAAGCTATAAACTTTCATTACACCTCGGGCGAACGGCAAAGAAATTCTTGATGAGGTAACGATCGCAACAGATAATTAGATGATCAAGCTGTTTTAATGGCTCGTGTTTGATGAATTAAAAATTCCCCTCCACTTTGCAAGATTGATCGTATATTATGCTTTTGATAATATAATTTCAATTTATCATTCCGCATTGTTTTCAAGAATGCAATTCTTTCCCCTCGTCATTTGTGGAGTCATTACTCCACAAATGACGGGGGAAAAGAATTGCTTTCATGCAAATTTTCTTTCCTGAGTGTGATAATAATTAATAAATCTTTGGAATTTTGGTTACTTTTCTTTTAACTTTAACTGGAACTTTAATTTTTAACTTTAAGGTAGTACGGTAAATCGTTAGGTATTAAAATAATGTCAAAAAGGATTAAAATAATCTAATTTAGTGTTATTTTAGTCCATTTTGGTGTTATTTTAATACCTAACGATTTACCGTGAGAAGAAAAAATGGGATAGAAGTGGTTTGTGTTTAGTAGAGGTTAGATCGTTGTGCGCATGCGCGTCGCTATGGTAACTTGCGGGAGTGAGAGAGACAAAGCGATCGGATAGGTTTAAGGGTCGTTCACAATCGATATAAAAGATTTGGTTCGTTTTTAGTCGTAATTCAAAACGGTTAAAAGGAGTTCAGAACAAGCGACTAATTTTCTACAAAGGCTTTTTCTAATTGCCTTTTTAGAAAATTAGATTGTTTTTTTAAGGACTATAATTAACTGTTATGGTGTGGAATTATTTAGCCGTTCATGAGAGATATTTCTTGACCTATGCAGACCTGATGTGGCGCGGCTTTGCCATCGAAACGAACGGGAATGAACGAGAGTACATGTTAACACCTACATGATTTCTCTCATGCTTATATTGCTTTTTCTTTCTTTCTTTCTTTCTTTTTTTTGTTGCCTTGTTTTTCTTTGCAGCCACACTACGACCATGCAAGGTCGTATCTCGCTCGAGAGCAACATCTTCGATGTATCATAGTATAACGTATTATATGCACGGAGTATGGAGAGAACGAATCTCGTCTATTACGATTTATGGCATTACCTTATTACCATGCGTAATTCTCCTTCATGTTCAACCAACCAGTATCAGACTCCATTATTCACGTATATACTCTTGCATCCGCGTTTACTCCATTATTCTTCCACGGAGTTGCGGAGATAAAAAATAATACCCATCAATATACGATTGTCATTTTAGCAAAAAAAAAAGGTTACTTGTAGAATGAATTTGAATATAAATCGAAAGGAGAGACGGAATCATTTACTATTTTTGACTTCTTTCTTCAGTGATGATTTTTGCGTTAAGATCAAAATTTTCCTCTTGTCCCATTGTCACAAATCTTCCGATTCTGCATTTTGGGGTTAGAATTGAAAAAAAATTCCCGACATCTGTAGCAAAAGATACATTTCCTCTTCTAGTTAAATAAATCCGTAGGTAAATAAAGAAAAATAAAAAAAAATGATGATGATGATGATAATGATTGTTTATAGGCATGTAATAAAGAATACTTTGGAGTGTTTCTGCGGTAGACTTGGATTGATTGATAGTTGCTTAAATACTCGTTTAGCGATTGGATTATAGTTGCAACTTGTTGAAACGGCGCACGACGACGCCTGCAGCTTTCTCCCTCTCATTTCTGTCAATTAGTGTTTCATCGCAGTCTCAAGTAGACTCATGTCGATCGATTATTATCCCTCGCACTGATCCCACATTGACACATAACAAGACCGCATAAGTCATCAACAAAAAAAAATAAGAAACTAGTATATAATAAGATTTTTATTCGTTTAACAAAAAAAAATGTCCTACCTCCACTAATTACAATAATTGGATATAACTCTAAAAGGGTTTTCTATTTCAAACTCAACAACTGACATAATGTTGTGTAATTGCCTGATGAAATGGCTATTTTTGGAATTCATCGAAGACTGTTAGTGTGAGAAATGTTTTTATAATTGTATCGACTTTTTGAATTTTGTAAAAAAATTGAGAAGTCGAAGCTTTGCTGTATTTTTTGTATACAGCGTAGGAAGATTTTTCACTTATCTCTACTCAAATCTACTATTTACTACTTTTTTTACGTTATACTATTTGGGTAGTTTTTAAGATTTCACCCACTAAAAGAAAAAAATTAATTATTATTATTTGAATTATTTTTACTTTTTCTGTTTTTTTCGCGAATTTCCACTACTTACAATTCGCAAATACTAGAAATAAAAAAACAGTTTAAAAATTTTAATCAAGTTCTATAAAACGATTCAATTATTTTCGAAAAATGTTTCATATTCAATTATTTTTTAATATGAATTATATCATGTATTTTCAGAAAGTTACGCAAAACAATTTAATTTTTACAGCAAAAATTATAAAGTTATTGCAAAATTCAACTATTTACATAAATAAAAGAAAGCTAAAGTAATCAAATAAGTAAATAAAAAAAATTTCCACAAGAATTCAATTAATTTAAAATAGTATTTTTAAGAAAAATTGAAACAAATCAATTTTTTAAAATTTTTATACAATTCTTCAAAATAATTCAATTATTTTCACTAAGAATAACATTTTTAATCGAAATTCAATTATTTTAAAGAAATTTTTTATTAAATCTTTAGCAAGAAGTAAATTATTTTCAAAAAAAAACTAAATCGTTAAACTCATCAAAGAATTTAAATTATTATTAAAACTATTTTTAATTAATTAATTATAAAATTCAATTGTTTAAACAAACAAATTTATTATCTAAAAACAATATTTACCGAAAATTGTTATGAAGAATTCAATTATTTAAAAAAAAAAACTAAATCGTTAAACTCATCCAAGAATTTAAATTATTATTAAAACTATTTTAAATTAATTAATTATAAAATTCAATTATTTAAACAAACAAATTTATTATCTAAAAACAATATTTACCGAAAATTCTTATAAAGAATTTAATTATTTTCTAAAATAACGAATTTTTTATAAAAATTTAATTTTTAAACATTATGATATAAGATTTTTTGCAATAATTCAATTATTTCGATATACAATAAAATTCTTCTGAAGAATTCAAATATTTTTGATAATTTGAATAAAATTCCTAACAGAAATTAAATCACTGTAAAAAATACCAGCATTTCAATTATTTTTATAAATTTTCATAAATAATAATTTTCTTCTAAGGAATTAAATTATTTTTGTAAATTTTAATATAATTCTTATAGTAAAAATTCAATTATCATAAAAAATGTCAACATTTCAATTATTTTAATAAGTAATTATTTTCTTCTTATAGGAATTCAATTATTTTTGAAAATTAGGAAAAATTCTTAGCAACAATTCAATTATTTTCAAAAAATGTCAACATTTCAATTATTTTCAATAAGTAATACAATTTTTCACAGGAATTCAATTATTTTTGAAAATAAGTAATTTACAAGAATTGGTCTACAAATGTAATTATTCATAAAATTTTAATTTCAATTCCTCAAAAAAAGAAATTAATTAAATTAAAATTTTTTTTTCAAAAATCCAATTCTTTACAAAAATATTGCCATTTTTTTTACAGAAATTCAATTATTTTCATATTTTTTAATAATATTGTTCTAAAGAAATCAATTATATTGAAGATAAATTTAATTAAATTTTTTTTAAATAAATCAATTGTTTACAAAAAATATATAAATTTGCCACAAGAATTCAAATATTTTCTATTATTTTATTGTTGTTTAAAAGAAATCAATTATTTTAAATACAAATTTAATCACATTTTTCAAAAATATTTCAATGTTATGATATATATACACTGAAAAAAAAATTTATTTGATTCAAATAACCGATTATTTGTTTATAATCAAATAAATATTTACTTGAATCAAATAATTTTTATTTGAATCAATTAATTAGTATTTGCTTCAAATATAATTTATTTGATTCGAATAAAAATTATTTGATTCAAGTAAATATTTATTTGATTATAGACAAATAATCGGTTATTTGAATCAAATAAATTTTTTTTTCAGTGTAGCAAAATTATTTTCGGAAATTTAATTATTTTGAGTCATTTTAATAAAATTCTTTGCAAAATTCAATTATTTTCAAAAACAGCAATATTCATCACAAGAATTCAATTATTTTAAAACATTCATCATGGAAATTCAATTATTTAAAATAAGTCAAATAAAATTGTTCTTAAAAATCGTTTTATAAAATGGCAAGAATTTAAATATTTTCATAAATAATAAAATATTTTTTAGGAATTCAATTATTTTCAAAAAAAAATTTAATAAAATGCCACACACAGACATTCAATTATTGTCAAAAATTGTTAATAGAATTGTTTGTAAAATTTAATTCTTCTTAAAAACTTTTTTGAAATTTAATGATTTTCAATATTTTCTGAAAAATTTCCAAACAGAATTCAAGTATTTAAAAAAATTTGTTGTAAAAATCTTTGTAAGAATTTAATTCTTTTTATATGAATAACGAAAAATTTCTTTTAGTCATCAAGTTTAATTTTTCGATACTTACGTTTTTTTACTCTTTTTTTTACTTTAAAAGCTTTTAATTAATTAGTTTTAATTAATTTTGAAATTAATTATGTAGTGTGAAATGTGCATAGGTTAAGTCGTCATGCGCATGCGTGTCACCATGGTAACCTACAAGAGTGAGAGAGAGACAAAACGTCACTATAAAAATCGATCTAATTATACCGTCTTTTCGAACTAATTAAAAGTAAAATAATATAAATAAAAAACTAGACACAATTTTCTTTTAATTTTCCTCCTCTTTTTTCCGTATTATTCCTTAAATTATCTTTTCAGAAGACAAACACACTTAAAATGATCCGAGATCGATTGCAGAGTTTCTTTTCCTCTCTTTGGCGCGGATGATAAAAGGGATCTAAAGGAGTTCGAAGTAAAATCCTGACGCTTTAGGTGACAGAGGCACATGGTGTTTAAACATCCTTTTGGGGTCTAAAATTGGGACCGATGCGGACACACGAGTTTTTGGTGGGGTCCGTCTAACCATTGACGAGGAGGGGCGAGGGGGGTGGGGGGGGGGGTAAAAACTCAAGTGCGTTTATCGATCACGAAAGAGAATCGAAAAGAAAAAAGGGGTGAAAGGAGGGTGTGGGGTGTGGGGGGGATGGGGTCCGATAAGAAGAATGAAAAGGTCCGGAATGCCGTCGGACGAGCCCTCGAGGGCATCTACTGACCGTAGCTTCTACCACAGGGTGGGGTGGGGTGGGGGGTACCTTTTACAATCTACACAACTGCAAATTACCGAGTGGGGCCCACTTTGGGTCTTGCGATTTCCCCTTTTTTTCTTTTTTTTTGCACACACGTGCGTCACGTTTGTTTCTCTCAATTAATTATTACTGATATTATTTGCAAAAACTTATTGCTCTTAATTTTAATTTTTCTTCTGTTCGATAAGGTAGAATTTATCATTCTTTGTTCAAACGGTTTGTAGTTTCTTTTTAAGTTTTTTTTTAAAGTTTTTTTGTATAGTCTTTTTTTAAGATTCTTTTTAATTATTATAATATTAGTTTAATAATACTTTTAATGATTCATATTTTTTATGAATATACTATTCATAAAATATATATATATATATATATATATATATATATATATATATATATATATATAGATATAATAATTATATAATATTTTATATATAATTATTATATATTAATTATATATTATAATTATTATATTAATTATATATTATAATTATTATATTAATTATATATAATTATATATAATAAATTATATTTGTGACGCGCTCCCATGAAAGGTAGCTAAGAGGCAAACGAATTGTAGGTTAGGTTCGTCTTAAATTTATCTTGATTGAAACGTTTATTTTTAATTATTTGAATTTGAAACGAATTTTTATGGCATATTTCGAATATAATGAAGACAATTTTTGAATTCAGATTCTCTTTATTTTTACTGAAAAAATTTCAAACATAACCTGAAATTTTTAGCTTCTTATCTTTCTTGGGAGCGTGTCACATTTTAATAATAAATTATAGCAATCAGTAATGAAAAATATTATTACCGTACAGGACAAATTTTTTTTATCTCTCTTCTTGCTTTGAATATATTAATAGAATTTTAATAATTATTGTTATTAATTTCATGATTGAAACTTGGTCTTATCAAATATTGTCGTTGCGTGTTGAACGAAATAATCCTATATTTTCATTCCAATCGACATCAATAATCTTATATTGCCATCGTTAATAAGAATTCAAAAAAAAAAAAATTTTTATATTTCCATACTGAAGATTCTCTCTCGGAGTCATTAGTTTTTATTCCATTTCAAACCGACCCAATTCTATCAGTCTTCAATCTACAATATAATCGTATTCCTTTTAACGATATTGTTATTTTCTAGTATTACCATTCCTCTATGTCTCTTATCTTCAATCTGGTTTTTCCATTTCTCTCTTCACATAGTCGTACCACAGTATTTACGACTATCGGCGTGCAGTGGAAAAAAAATTGTATATCTTTAAAGATTTTTCATTTATTAAATTAAACAAAATCAATTTATTGAATTGAAATAAAATTTAATTTTAGTGTTTGGAAATTTTTTACTTAATTCTTTTTGTGAAAAAAAATGATCTGATTCTGGTTTTATTTATTAATTTAAAATCTTGACTTCTTTAGTATTGACAACTTATATGTTACCCTTCATGAGAAAATAATTAACCTCAAAGAAATCGAAACAAAAACAAACAAGTTTGAAAGAAATTTTATGCATTAGAGCTACTGTAACCTAACCTACAATTACAATTGCCAATGAAACGTAATTTACATGTATATTAAACTTAATAACTTTTTGCCTGGTAATTGTGCGATGCTCATGTATATTAAATTTTATGTACATGTGTATTAAATTTCATTTATATATCTACACGAATCCCCGCCCATCATGTGCCTAACAAGGCGGAAATCAATGATAATTTATCATGACTTGTTAAAAGCGAAAACTAATTTTAATCCCTAAAGTCCTCACGGACTTTATAGAAACCATTTTGCGTGAAACACATTTAAGAAGATTTCCAAATATTAATTATTGTAACCAAATTTGACAGTTTGAGGTTATGTATCTTGTTTTTTCTATTCTCAGCGCTGGGACTTTACCATCAATCGCCTAGAGATTCAAAATACAATATGAATAAAATGCGAGATTAAACAAAGTGACATTTAATGAGTAAAAAAAATCCTGACAATTTTTCTAACCAATTAGAGAATATTTAAAGTCGAATGCAGAGAAATAGGGAAAAGTTAAGGAAACAAAGCTATTGGCTGTCGTTCTTATAAACTACTGAAACGTCAGGTATGGTAAACTGCGTGCACTTGTGAATGCAGGGAGATAGTATAGACTCTCTTGTCCTTAGAGAGCAGTTGCTTGTTTGTCAATTGTTGACCCATGAAAAGATATACCTTTAAGAGTTGCCGCGCCGTGATAGTGTGTCGCGCATGCGCTATGAATTCGCGGCACGACGACAGCGTTCTCTCTGATAAAATCGGACAAAACTTCAAGTGCGGATAATCGGCGCGAGAATTTTTTATTTTGTTTTTTTTGTAAATTCACTCGAGGATTTTATTTACCTATATAGGAGACAAGGTGCGCGTTTGACGATAGGGGAATTCCGGGAATTTAAAGCGGCGCCTTCTCTGGGTCGCGAACAATCGACTTTGCGATTCGTCGCGTCAAAGATTTTTCTCGAATAAACGGCCAATCGTTACGGAAAACTCAAGTTTGGTTTACTATCTTGATGCGAATTTTTCATGGTTTTTTTCAGAGAGAAATTGTTTTTAGATTTGAATTTCCCGCTGGAAGGGGTTGAATTAGGTCTGAGAATCCCCTAAAGAATTAGATGAATTAGATGAACTTCAAAAGCGATTAATTTGGAATTTTTTAATATTTTAATTTTTCTTACTTTTAACTAACAATTCTGTAGGATTAAATTTCTTAAAAATGTTTATTTGAATTCTAAAAATTATTTGAATTTTTTAATTTCAAGAAAATAAAATCTTTAAAAAATTCAATTTTCCACATTTTGAACAATTTAAAGTTATATTTTAATACAAATTGTACTTTTTTGCAATATAATAAATAATTTCATGTAACATAACTCAAAACTAACAAATGTTTTTTTGAACATTTAAATAAAATTTTTTTTTAATAATTCAATTATTTTCATAAAATCAATTAATTTTGGAAATTTTGATAAAATTCTTAACAGAAATTGAATCACTATGGAAAATATAAGCATTTCAATTATTTTCATAAATAATAATTATCGTCTAAGAAATTCAATTATTTTAGAATTTTTTAATAAAATTCTTTTAACAGAAATTGAATTATTATAAAAAAATGTCAGCATTTCAATTATTTTCATAAACAATAATTTTCTTCTAAGGAATTCAAGTATTTTTGAAAAATTTAATAAAATTCTTAGTGAAAACTCAATTATCATAAAAAATGTAAACATTTCAATTATTTTCGGAAATAATTATTTTCTTCTTAGGAATTCAATTATTTTTGAGAATTTTAATAATATTCTTAACAGAAATTGAATCACTATAAAAAATATCAGCATTTCAATTATTTGTATAAATAATAATTTTCTTCTAAGGAATTCAATTATTTTTGAAAATTTTAATAAAATTCTTTTAACAGAAATTGAATCATTATAAAAAATGGCAACATTTCAATTATTTTCGGAAATAATTATTTTCTTCTTAGGAATTCAATTATTTTTGAAAAATTAAATAAAATTCTTAGTGAAAATTCAATTATCCTAAAAAATGTCAACATTTCAATTATTTTCGGAAATAATTATTTTCTGCTTAGGAATTCAATTAGTTTTGAAAATTTTAATAAAATTCTTAACAGAAATTGAATCACTATAAAAAATATCAACATTTCAATTTTTTTATAAATAACAATTATCTTCTAAGGAATTCAATTATTTTAAAATATTTTAATAAAATTCTTTTAACAGAAATTGAATCATTATGAAAAATGTCAGCATTTCAATTATTTTCATAAACAATAATTTTCTTCTAAGGAATTTAATTATTTTCGAAAATTTTAATAAAATTCTTAGTGAAAATTCAATTATCTTAAAAAGGTCAACATTTCAATTATTTTCGGAAGTAATTATTTTCTTCTTATAGAAATTCCATTAATTTTTGAAACTTTTAATAAAATTCTTAACAGAAATTGAATTTTTATAAATAACAATTATCTTCTAAGGAATTCAATTATTTTAATAAAATTCTTTTAACAGAAATTGAATCATTATAAAAATGTCAGCGTTTCAATTATTTTCATAAACAATAATTTTTTTCTAAGGAATTCAATTATTTTTGAAAATTTTAATGAAATTTTTAGTGAAAATTCAATTATCATAAAAAATGTCAGCATTTCAATTATTTTCGGAAATAATTATTTTCTTCTTAGGAATTCAATTATTTTTGAAAAAATAATTTTAAAAAATGTCAGCATTTTAATTATTTTTATAAACAATAATTTTCTTCTTAGGAATTCAACTATTTTTGAAAATGTTAATAAAATTCTTATCAGGAATATAATTATTGTCAAAACTGACAACATTTCAATTATTTTCATAATTAATTAAAAACTTTCACAGGAATTTAATTATTTTGGAAAAGTCAATAATAAATAATAATAATAAATAATAAATAATAATAATAATAAATGATAAATAATTTCATGTAACATAACCTAAAATATAACAAATTTTTCTTATTGACAGAAGATTGTAATTTTTATTCAAATGCAACTTTCAATCGCGTTTTAAATGTTAAAAATTAAATTTTTAGCCTTTCCGCCAAGGGGAATTAAATTTGTCTTTTTCTTCTAAATTGCGAAATTATGACATTTGGATTTAATTAACTTTTCTTTTGACTGTCCGTCAGATTCTTGCTTAAAAATATTTAAAGAGAAAAATATGATCCCCAAGTTTTGAACGTTCAAATGAACGAAATACTTTTTTATTGAAAATATTTTAATAAATTACAAATCATAAAAAAAATTTTTAAACTAAAATTGTACTTTTACTAATTCAGTAATTAATTTTTTGGATAGTGAAGCAAAATAACTGCAATAAAAATACAATTTTTGGAAGAAATAAATAAATTTTGTTCATTTGAACGTTCAGAACTTTAGGATCCTAGAAAAATTCCTTCATTGTAGAAGTGGTCGGAGGAAATGTGGACTAAGCTTAATGGAGAAGTGGAAAATTTGTGTCATGATTGTTTCATAGCATTATTGCGATTAGAGAGAGAGAGAGAGAGGTAGGAGGAACAAAGAAAAAGAGTGAAAGAGACGAGGACCAATGAAAATTACAAGCTATCCGTTGTACGAAACCGACTATCTGAGATAATGCCCGTTCGCCCCGCAGCCATAATGAATATGTAAGACAGATTGTAGGCTAAGAGGGAGCCTCCGCAGCTACCGCTGCGTGATACGGTTGTCCATGCGCAGATTATATTCCCGTCCCTCTCTCGAGCCCCATATGCGTTCCTCTCTGCCTCCCAGCGAGGCATCCAGTAACCGCCGCTCTTACACAGCCGATAACTTATTATTTATAATGATTAAAAAGCCCGAGGAAATCACATGCTATTCTCTTTCGCATTGTCTGTCTCTCTTTACAAAAACAAGACAGTACTTCTTCCTCTTCTTCATCTTCTTTTTCCTCTTCATGTCTTGAAAATCATGTCCGATAGAAATGGGATATTCCAATCAAGCACCAGTAATTCGCTCGTCTTCAACTCGTACTTTGTTGTGCGAGAGGTGGACTCGACACTTTAAACGCTCGAAATTATATAGCCTGCTATCTTCACAATCGCAGACTGAATCAGGGCATACACTTCACGCAAACATAAAATGAATTTCTCCCTCAACATCAGAATATACGTATACTTTTTTGACAAAGGACAGGCATCCTCCTTGCATTTTATTATTCTTGTTATTATTAACTGTAATTTTTATAAGGCTTATATGTTCGTGGAGATTTTTTGAGAGAAAAAAGAAAAAAAAATTAACCTTATCGGAGTACTGCCATCAGTTTCTTATGTGACATTTACATGGCAAACGAATTTAATTGGTTCTGCTTTGAAAGTACAATCTTGGTAGGAAGGTATATATGCTTTTCACTTTTCTGTCCTTGTCTCGGAGCACTCACTTTGTGTGTTGGAAAAAAGGATAGAGAAGGTTTTGGTCCACCACATGTCAAGTTTCAAGTTACCCATCCCTGTGTTCTTCTTCGCAGTAAACTTCCCAAATGTGTCACTTGTCAAAAGTCTCATTCCTTTTGTGTGTCACCTACCCAACCTTGCTAGATGCAATTTTCCTGAATTGTGCCTCGAAAAGTTGAGGGCGACTATTATTTATCAACTGCCCAACCTTTTCATTTTCGGCAAAATACACTCAGATGCATTAATGCTGTCCTTCCGGTTTAAAGGAATTTTGAAAAGTCGTGTCATTTCTATCAAATATTCTTAGTTCGTGACATACGAATGTTCTCATATGTCATGAACTAAAAACATTTTGATAGAAATCATACGACTTTGCAAAATAACGTCAAACCGGAAGGACAGCATTAATGCATCTGAGTGTATTGTGTATGTGTCACGCTCCGAAGAAAGGTACCTAAGAAGCAAAAAATTTGAGGTTATGTTTTTAATTTTTCACTAAAAAAACATAGAAAATCAATTATTAATTAAAAACTATTGTTCTTCGAGTCTTTATTATTTCCAAAATAGTAAATGAAAATTGGTTTCAAATTCAAATAATTAAAAATAAACATTTGTAAGATTAAAACATTTGTAGAATTAAAAATAAACTTTTAATCAAGAGAAATCTAACACGATTCTAACCTATAATTCGTTTGCTTCTTAGGTGCGCGCGCCTTTCTTCGGAGCGCGTCACATATTTTGGCTATGATTGTTTTCAGTTTGTCAGGGGAATCCCCGAAGAAAGAGTTCGCAACTGTAAGGCCGATTTTACAATGATGGGTATAACAGACTTCGCACTCGATGATTAATTTTAGAATAAAGTTACTTTCAAACTAAAAAACAAGTAGTAAAAAAACTAATAAAAAAATGTAGCTATCAAAAAATTAAACTTGACGACCAATAAAACTCGTTTTTAGAAATTTATTTACAAAAATATTAAATATTTATATACAAAAAAATTCCATTCTATATTTTATTGTAATTCGCGTGGAAATGAAAGTTTAGGCGAATCCAGCAAAGTATGGGAAAGTTTAGCAAACCATTGTTAAAATTAAACATTTTATAAATTATTTTATTTCTCTTTTTCAAATTTAAAACAATTTATATTTTTCTAAATTAAATTTAAATTAATTTAAATTAATTTAAATTTAATTTCTAAATTTAATTTAAATTAATTTAAATTTAATTTCTAAATTTAATTTAAATTAATTTAAATTTAATTTCTAAATTTAATTTAAATTAATTTAAATTTAATTTCTAAATTTAATTTCTAAATTTAAATAACTTTATTTTATAAAGAAATTATACGTTATTAATCGTCCATCTACGTCATTAACCCCTCCCCCCTTTCTATGTTATCTCTTGTTTTTTTATTACCTGGGAAAAGTAAAAATAATTTTTCAAAAATTTTCGAAAAAATTTTTTTTTACTAATTATTATATACATAGTACGTCACTACCCCCTCCCCTTGCCCCTAAGTCATCTCTTTTGTTTTTTTTTATTACTTGCGAAAAATAGAAATAATTATTAAAAAATTTTTGAAAAATTTTATTTTTGACTAGAAGTTTTGTATAAAATGAAAAATTTCCAAGCAATCAAAAAGTCATTAAAAATCAATTAACGATAATAGTTAACGAAGAGATAGAGACATTTCTTCAGTTGCAATTTTACCTCGGGTCGTGAAACATCGTGCGGGGATATTTTTGGATGTGTTTCCAAATTTTTGGATACCATGAACATTTTTGGATAAGTTTGGATATTTTTGGATATTTTTGGATATTTAAAAAAAAATGTGCAAGAGTGTCTAAAAATTTTTAAAATCGTGTGTGAGTGTTTTTTTTGCGGCTAAAAGACGAAATCAAACGAGTACCAATCCATTTTGGGGAATTTTGGGGAATTTTGGTCGAGACTAGATGCAGTAAGTTTTTAAAAAATTTGTTAAACTGAAGTTTATAGTTTTAAATGATTTAGATTTTTCTTTATTTCTTATGATTTTATTTTTTTCTCATTCTTATTTTAAGTCATTTTCATTCTTAAATATGCGTATTTTTTAATTTTTAGTAATTTTATTCTTATTTTTAAAACTTTGAATAACTTCATTTTGTTTTTTCATTTCGAATTTTAAATAATTATGACTTTTTTAAATATTAAATAATTTTATTCTCAAATTTTTTTGTTTCGTTAAAATTACTAGGAGGAAAATTTTTATTGAAAATTTCTGGAAAAATTTGAATTCTTGGAAAAAGTGAGAGAGACAGAGAATGAGTAAATTTCCAAAAAGTATGACGTCATTATCTCTAGTGCGTCATATCCTTTGTCCCTTTTATTACACCCGAAAAGTAGTAGTAATTGTTATAAAATTTTCGAAAATTTGATTTTTGACCACAAGAGGGCAAAAATTTTGTAATTTTCCAAGAAATTAAAAAGTAATTAAAAATCAATTAGTGATAATAGTCAACGATGGGGCAGAGAAATTTCTTCAGTTGCAATTTTACCTCGGGCCGTGAAACATCGTGGGGGGATATTTTTGGATGCGTTTCAAAATTTTTGGATAGCGTGAACATTTTTGGATAAGTTTGGATAAGTTTGGATATTTGTGGATATTTTTTAAAAAAATGTGCAAGAGTGTCTGAAAATTTTTAAAATCGTGTGTTTTATTTATTTTTTTTGATTTTGATATTTTTGGATGCTTCTGGATAAATTTGGTGTCACTGAAAATTTTTGGATAAGTTTGTGAACATTGGATTCAGTTAAATTTAAAATTTTTTTCGGGAGTGTTAAATATGGCCGACAATTTTTTTTTCTTTTATACACGTGGTCCGGGAGTGTTAGAAAATTTTTTCGAAAGCGCGAAATTTTTTTGTGCCCAAAGATGACATCGAACGAGAGCTGCTCCAGGATGGAGGTCGTGTATAGGCTGAGACTGACCGCTGTAAGTTAAAAAATTTTTTTTAAAAGTTTTTTTACATTGTTATTTATAAATTTCAGAAGATTTAAATTTTTTTCAATATTTGGTGAATTTATTTTTTCAAATTTTCAATCATTTCTATTTATTTAATTTTATTTTTCTATTTTCAAATTTTTTATAATTTTATTACTGCTTTATTTCAATTTTAAATAATGTATTTTCATTTTTCGAATTTTATTTTCATATTTTCAAATTTCAAGGTCATTTGAACCGTTACAATGTCACAATTAGTGCAAAGAACCGTCTTTGAAACTTATAAAGTTTTCAAAATGCACTTAAATAATTTTATTTTAATTTTTTCAAAATTTATTTTTATGTTTAAAAATATTTACTTTTAATTTTTCAATAATTTTTTAATAATTTTTAAATAATTTTCTAATAATTTTTATTATTAAAATTTTTTTAAACTTCTATTTCATTTTCATTTTAGCTAAATTTAAATTTTATTTCTTTAATTTTTTAATGATTTTGATATACTTCCGATTAGTGCATATGTCCGATTTTAATCAAACTTGGTGTACTTACGTAATTTTGTGCCCTGATAACGAATATTATCATGAAAATTGGCGCAAATTTGATTTTCATGGTTAAAAACCATAAAAACACCATAAAAATGGGTTTGTTTGCGTTTAACTCGTAAAAAACGCAAAATTTTTTAAAATGTTTTATACAAAAGATATAGATTTTACAAAAATAAACATTTTTTATTTCCACTATTTTTTTCAAAAAATTGTTAATTTTCGAGAAAAATGCATAAAACCATAAAATTCCATAAAAATTGGTTAAAATATACTTTCAACTAAAAGGACATGTAATTTTAACAAAATAAAGTTTCTTTATGTATTTTGGTACGCTCATTACAAAAATCATCATGAAAATTTGCGCAAATTTAAATTTCATTTTAAAAACAATAAAAACACCCACTTCTGTAGTGTACTCACCTGTGGTACTTTAAAAAAGGATTTCTCTGGAGGTCACGTTAGAAGAGGTATGGTTCTGGTTTGGTACCTTCTAGTACAAACAAAAAGGTCTACATTGAAACGCGTAAGGAAACAAGATGCGGCGGGCTTCGCCCGCCTCTGAGTTGTTTCTTTTCGGGGCACCTAAAAAAGGTTTTTTTAAACGTTGAAGGGGGAATTGGTTCTGGGTTGGATACCTCCTAGTACCAACTAGGAAGTCAATTTGACTCTCTTTCTACATTAAAACGTGGAAGGAAACTAGGTCTTTTTGGGGCACCTAAAAAAAGGTTTTTTTAAACGTTGGAGGGGGAGCTTACAATTAGGAAGCCAATTTGACTCCTTTTCTAACTTCACAAAGCTAAATTGATTTTCGTGGTGAAAAGACACGACTCAGACGCGGGCGAAGCCCGCCGAGCCTAGTTTCTTTACACGCCGTTTTAATGTAGAAAGGGAGTCAAATTGAATTCCTAGTTGGTACTAGAAGTTACCCAACCCAGAACCAATCTCCCCAATTTCACTGATTTAAATCGCGAGAATAAAGTCACTGAATCTCAGTGAAATTTCACTGATTCAGTTTTAGAGAGTACGCGTTTCAATGTAGACCTTCTGGTTTGTACACTCAGATGCAATAATGCTGTCCTTCTGGTTTGACGGTATTTTGCAAAGTCGTATGATTTCTGTGAAAATGTTTTCAGTTCAAGACATATGAGAACACATTCGTATGTCACTAACTAAGAATATTTGATAGAAATGACACGACTTTTCAAATTTTCTTTAAACCGGAAGGACAGCATTAATGCATCTGAGTGTACTAGAAGGTACCTAACCCAGAAGTAATACCCAAATTTCTTTGTTTTTTATTGCTTTTACCATGAAATTTAAATTTGCGCAAATTTTCATGATGATTTTCGTAATCAGCGTACCAAAATACATTAGGAAACTTTATTTTGTTAAAATTACATGTCCTTTTAGTTGAAAGTACATTTTAACCAATTTTTATGGAATTTTATGGTTTTTTGCATTTTTCTCGAAAATTAACAATTTTTTGAAAAAAATAGTGGAAACAAAAAATGTTTATTTTTGTAAAATCTATATCTTTTGTATGAAACATTTTTAAAAATTTTGCGTTTTTTACGAGTTAAACGCAAACAAACCCATTTTTATGGTGTTTTTATTGTTTTTACCATGAAAATCAAATTTGCGCCAATTTTCATGATGATATTCGTTATCAGGGCACAAAATTACGTAAGTGTACCAAGTTTCATTAAAATCGGACATATGCACTAATCGGAAGTATATCCAATGATTTTTATTATTGAAACTTTTTTTTTAATTTTCAACTATTTCATTTTTATTTTAGCCAAGTTTAAATTTTATTTCTTCAATTTTAAAATCATTTCTATTTTTCTAATTTTAAATAATTATTATTTTCATATGTTCAAATTTAAAACAAATTTACTTTTATTTTTAAAATTTTAAAGGCATTTGAACAAACCATTGTGACGTCACAATTTGTGCAAAACATGCGTTTTAAAACTGTGACGTCATAATAGTTTAAAATGCCTTGAAATAATTTTATTTTTCTAAATTATTTTTGGTATTTACGCAACCCTCGCCCCAGGGAGCCCCGAGCTGGCGACCGTAGGCCCTCTAACTCAGTTTATTATTGTTTACACTTTATCAAAATTTAAAGTTTATTTTCATTTTCTAAGAAATGAAACTCATTGAAATTTTTGAAACTTCAAATTCTCTATTAATTTTTCTCTGCTATCTACTTAATATTTAATTAATACTTTATTATAATTTAATAATAGTATTTTATATTTTATATTTGAAAATGAAGTTTAACTTTTAAATAGCAAAAAATACAAGTAGAAAATATTAAAAATTTTTTTTCGGTTATTGGAATTTTTTTTCGAATGAAGAATTAATTAAATTTAAAAATTTGAATATTAAATGTTGCAATACATTGCAAAACATTTAGAAATAATTTAATTCATAATTATTGTTATTTTTAAAATAATTAAATTTTGCATTAAATTTTACTAAAATGCTACAAAATTATTGAATTTTTGGGGAATAATAATTTTGTTATTTATCTATTTAATAATTAAATTCTTTTAGAGAATTATTTAACAAAAATAATTGGATTTAAATGTTGAAATTTTTTTTATAATAATTGATTTTCTGCTAAGAATTTGATATTCAACATTTTGAAGAATGGAAAGAATTTTTTTTTTCAAACATAATAAATTTTATGAAATTATTTTTTTTAATAATTGAATTTCTACAAAAAAAAGTTATTCAAATTTGAATAATTCAAATAATACTAATAATAATAATACTAATTGAATTCCTGAGAAGAATTTTATTATTTCTGAAAATAATCGAAATGTTCCCGCTTCTTTATATAATAACTGAATTTCTGATATAAAAAATTATTAAAAGTTTCCTAAAATAATTGGATTTCTGAGAAGAATTTTACTATTTATGAAAATAATTGATTTCTCTAATCTAATTTTATAAAAATTGTTTTAAATTAAGTAATTAATTTTTTTCAAACATAATAAATTTTATGAAATTTTTTTTAATAATTGAATTCTTGTGGAAGACTTTATTTAAATTTATTAAAAAAAATTGAATTTTTTGACTATTTAATTTTAAATTGCATTAAAAATAATTGAAAGTCTTCGATGAGTTTTGTTAGTAATGAATATAATTGGAATCTAAAAAAGTACCGAAATAGTAGCATAACGTAAAAAAATGAGTAAATAGTAGTTTTTGTAGATGAGTGTTTAATGAAAAAAAAGTTAGAATTCGAGAAAGATGAAAAACAGAAAGAGAAAAAGATAATAGTAATAATTATAGTAATAAATAGTGAAGGACGGAAAACAATTTTCAACAAATAGGACCGAATGTAATAAATTTAATTTTCTTCTGCTAAATTTTAAAATCGATAGGTACATGTAAGTATTTTGCATTTCTATTATTAAGACGATGATGCTGAAGATGATGATGATGATGTCAAGATTTTCTGAATGGAAAGCGCCACTTTCGACATATAGTATATAATTCCGGAAGCTCGCGTATAGCGCCATAAAGTTTCCCCATAAGCAACACTCGAGTAAATACAAATTGCATTGTAAAGCAAACTGTTGTTTCTTGTGCAGATAAATCAGCACGTGATTTATGAATATAACAATGTGAATTACGAGTAACGCGTTACGCGCCTTCATATGTATATACAATATATTCTTCTATACCCGCATCCAACTAAAGAGAAGCGAAAGCAATGCCAAGAGAGAGGAATTCATGCGAAAATAATGGGCTTTATTTCTAAACAAAGCATTCGAGAGAATAAGAAAAACAAAATAAAGAATACAGTCAATTCTTTCTAGTCAACAACTACCCAACCTTGCAAATCGAAATTTTAGAACTTTCGAGATTTACTGATTTTATTCGCGTCGATGGGTAATATTGTAGAAGTACCCTTATTATCTTATAGTAAAAGTATGAAAAAGGAACTACCCAACCTTGTTAATGGAAATTTTAGAATTGTTTCTAGATTAATTGCTTTTATTCCCGATGATATAAAAAAAGTTGCAGAAGTACCCTAAGTTTCTTAAAATTAGTAAAAGTTATGAAATAAACTACCCAACCTTGCTGACTGAATGTGAATGTTTACAAGTTACACAGTAAAACGTGAGGTGTGAAAATAACACTAGAATGGATTAAAATAATCTGCAACAGTTTAATCTCTCTAGGATTAAATTAACACAAAAAAGGATTAAAATAATCTATTTTGGTGTTATTTTTATCTATGAATAAAATTTTATTTTAAATAAAACGCTAAAGTCAACGATTTGTAAAAATTCAACGAATTTAGCTTCTCCAGGGAGAATAGTAAGTTAGTTACTAACTAAGTTACCAACTTACTAACTAACTTAGTAACACAGTTACTACATTCAATTGTGTTGAAATATTTTAAAAAATTCTCGTCAAAATTTCAATTCTCTTTATAAATAGTAAAATTCTTCTCTGATATTCAATCATTTTACAAAATTTTAATCAAATTCTTGTCAAAATTTCAATTATTTTCAAAAGTTTTCTAAAATTCCATAATTTTCAATATCTACTGTTTCAATACAATTTTCCAGAATAATTCCATTATTAAAAAAAAGTTGAATAGAATTCTACGCAAAAATTCAAT
Organism: Leptopilina drosophilae; assembly: GCA_032873175.1. NCBI lineage: Eukaryota > Metazoa > Arthropoda > Insecta > Hymenoptera > Figitidae > Leptopilina > Leptopilina drosophilae. The sequence continues at coordinate 1,222,754 of CM065484.1, read as the reverse complement.
TATTTTCATAAATAATAACATTTCTACAGGGATTCAATTATTTTTATAAATAATAAAATTTTTTTTTGAAATTCAATTATTTTTAATGCAATTTTAATCAAATTCCTCGAAAAATTTAATTATTCTTAAAAATCTTATTAAAAGTCGTCCAAAGAATTTAATGATTCAAAAAACTTGTTGATAACATTTTTTATGAGATTTTAATTTCAAGAAACAAGAAATTAATAAATTATTTATTTTTGTATTTAAACAATTGAATTCTCGTAGAATTTTCTAATAAAAATGGTTTTTAACATAAATATCAGTTAAAATTTTATATCGAAATATGTCATTATACTTAAGTATTAAAAGTATTATAACGTGAATTTTTAGAAATATAATAATTAAATTTTCAAAAAGTTTCAAATTACAATCATTAAAATTCTTAATTTTTCATATTTTTTACAAAAAATTTGTAGAATTAATTCTTTTTAAAAGTTTAATAGAATTTTTATTAAAATTATTTGAAGATTTTATTTTTCAATATGTAATTAATTGCAGAATTTCCGAAAAATTGAAATTTTGTAAAATTGAATAATTGAATACCTTGAAAAAAATAATTATGTTCATGCAAGTTTTAATAAAATTCAAAAGAAGAATTGAATTATTAAAAAATGTGTAAAATTCTTTATGAGAATTAAATTTTGAGAAACATTTAATTATTCAATAAATTATTTACTTTTGCATTTAAATAATTGAATTCTCGTAGAATTTACTAATAAAAATGGTTTTAAAAATGAATTTCAGTTAAAATTTTAGATTATACTTAAGTATTAAAAGCATTATAACGTGGATTTTTAGAAATAATTAAATTTTGAAAAAGTTTGCAAACTAAAATCATTGAAATTTTTAATTTTTCATATTTTTGACAAAAATTCTGTGGGATTAATTCTTTTTAAAAGTTTAATAGAATTTTTATTGAAATTATTTTAAGTTTTTATTTTTCCATATATATTTAATTGCAGAATTTCCAAATAATTGAAATTTTTTAAAATTGAATTCTAAACGAATAAATTGAAAACTTCTCATAAAATTCATCGCAGCGATTTTATTATTTTTTATACAATTATAATTAAATTCCTTGAAAAAAGTATAATTATGTTCATGCAAGTTTTAATAAAATTCGACAAAACAATTGAATTATTAAAAAATTTGTTACTAAAATTCTTTATGAAAATTAAATTTTGAGAAACATTAACTTATGCAATAATTTATTTACTTTTGAATTTAAATAGTTAAATTCTTGTAGAATTTTTCATTAAAAATTGATTTAAAAATAAATTGCATTTAAAATTTTATATTATAATTGAATAATAAAACAAATATAGAGTGAACGTTTTGGAAATAATTGAATTTTGAAATTAATATTTTTGAAAAAGTTTAATTATAAATTTTGTTAATATTATTTGATGTTTTTATTTTCTAATATGCATTTAATTAAATAATTTCAGAATAATTGAATTTTTGGGAAATTGATTAATTAATTATTATTAAAAATAATAGATATAAAGTAAAATTGTAGTTAAAATTTTTTGAAAATAATAATTGAATTGAAATAATGAAAATAATTTTGAAGAAGTATAATATTCTTATAATATAAAATGATTTTATTACTTGGTCATCTTTAATTATTATAAAATAATTTAATAAACTAAAATGTCATTCATTGTAAAAAATAACACCAAAATTGATTATTTTAATCTTTTTTGGTGTTGATTTAATCTGTATCACTTTTTAATACCTCACGATTTACTGTGTTTCGATACTTACATCCAACATGTTTGGGTATTTACAAAAAAAAAGTTAAACCAGGGTGGGAGAAATGACAAAAAAATATCAAAAATCATTCAACAGGGTTGGGTAGTGGACAGAAAGGTTGAAACTTCCAACTAGCAAGGTTGAGTAGTTACTGAAAGGAAACTTTACTATTGTGGCCACAGTGACTCATTTCGGTAAATACCAGAAGTAGATAAACGCAAAGCATAATGGTACTTCTACAATAACATTCCCATTTCCATTGGTCTTCGTCATTTATCATGTAAAATCTAAATCAAAGGCTTAGAAAACAAAAAAATCGTGGAAAAGCATTAAATGAGGAGAATAAAGAAATGACTGAAAAAGTAAAGAAAGTAAAGTAAGAAGTGAAGAAAGAAAGTAAAAAAGAAGAAGAAAGAAAGTAAAGTAAGAAGTGAAGAAAGAAAGTAAAGTAAGAAGAAGAAGAAAGAAAGTAAAGTAAGAAGAGAAGAAAGAAAGTAAAAAAGAAGAAGAAAAAGTGAATTATTTTCAAGTGTCAGTGACGAGAGAAAGAGAGAGAGAAGAGAGGTCGTTGGCATGGAAGAACCAGTGCTCTGGCACCTCTTGCAATTTCTTGCAAGTCTCGGAAACAGAGCAAGAAGGGTGTGTTGGGGGTAGAAAGGGGTGAAAAGGGTAGAAACAGGGTTGCAAGAGAGAGTTCGATCGAAGTACGTCGGACAGCAAGGAGGCGCCGACACTGCGCGCCACACCCTAATGCAGCAACTCCATTGATTATTGTTGCTGGTGCACTTTCTGCCCCCGGCAGCCCCAAGTCGACCCACAGGTGCCTCACACCATTCGCTTTAAGGAAAACCCAGTAGCAACCTCTCAAAGTAAATGTATTCACATTACACCACCAAGAGTTATTTATCGTCTTCATGTCCCATATTTTTATTCCCCCCACAACTTATATTACTGTCCTTTAATAAGACACTTTAAATGGATCATTACCCCGCATTGAATATTTCACGCCAATCTCGACGCCGCATAACGAGACAAAAAAAAATAGCAATAAAGATGAAAAAGTTATTGTAGAAGCACCATTATTAACCGTCTTACCGTCTTAAAACAAAAAAAATAATAAAATAATAATAAAAATAAAATATACTTAAATAAAATAATAATAAAAATAAAATATACTTAAATAAAATAATAATAAAAATAAAATATACTTAAATAAAATAATAATAAAAATAAAATATACTTAAATAAAATAATAATAAAAATAAAATATACTTAAATATAAAATAATAATAAAAATAAAATATACTTAAATAAAATAATAATAATTGAAAAGAAATCAAAAACTATACGTAACAACAATAGAACATGTGAAACATCCCTAAGGTTAATTATTAAAGATAATTGATTTAAAAGTAGGAAAAAAATTTTACTTATAATGTTACGTCTCAAAGTATTGAAACTAAACATAATCATAATTTACATATTTAATTTGGCCGGCATCGGTGATTCAACCTGATTTATTCACAGAGCCTAAAGCTCTGATTTTAAGGGACAGGTTTTAAGAAAGAGTAACTGGTTAATTTAAGTTAAATTACTAGAATATTTATTCGAATCCTTTACAATTAGAATCAGAGAGAAAGAGTAGATCCAGATGTCATCAAGGACACTGAAACAAAATTATTACTTGTAGAAGAAATCGAGAATTTAAATGGGGACAAAATTTAGAATATTAGTTACTTACCCTTTAAAATTATTCTTATTATCGTAGACCCAAGATGTGAAAACCACCTTCACAATGAAGTCGAAGAAATGACGTTGTCTAGCGGAAACAGAGAATGCAATATTTTCCCTGTGAATTGTTTTCGGGCCAGCAAAACGTACGGTCCGGAGTCCAGGTGTCGAATGTAAATTAGGTATGCACCCCTCAGCTTAGGAGTGACTAAATTATTTATATGAAGTCGATGTAGATATAATGCAGTCTTCAGAAATTTAGAAATGTGCCTCGTAGTAGAAATATTCTTCTTGAATGAATTTGACTTAGTTAACTTGGTCGCGGTTGTTTGACTTATACGAAGAAGACACACGGGGATAGAACACGACTTGTTAACTTGGTGGCGATTTTTAGACTGACGCAAAGAACGTAGATTTGATAATTCGAGGGTGACTTGTAGACTAGCGAAGTTGAAGGACTAGTTAAGTTGGCGGGGTTTCCTGGACTACCGAATTTGGCGAGGGTGGCACCTTTTATACCTTGGCTTCCAATGGAAAGAAATGATAATGCCACCCACTTTTATTACCTTTGGGTCAATTTTAATTTATCGATTAAATTAGGCGCGCGTGTTTGACCCTTGTTTTAGACAGGTGAACCACCTGGTAGAAGGGCGACAATCGTAGATGACCATATATGGTAAAGGTCGTTCAGGTGTCTGACAATTGGATCGATTTGTTTGGGTTACAAGAAAAAAGGGAGGATTCACATTCCAGAATTACAAATATCAAAACAAATACGTCGCGATGACGTGACACCTCCCCCCTTTAAAATTCGAAAATTGGAAAATGTAATTGAACAATTTTTGAATTCAAATTTTTGTACAATCAAAAGTTATTACTGAAAGGGAAGTGTCATATATAGATTCACAATTGATTTTGGCGAATAACAAAATTTCATTCGTATTTAGAGACGTAGATTTAATGCATTATAGCATACACATGCAAAATTTCAATACAATTTTAAAGTAGTACAATTGTTTAGAAAAAATGTTTATCACATACATTGGTGTAGAAGATTTGATGAAAAATATTTTTAGACATATTTTGGGTAGTAAGCACACACATACGCATACAAGATTTTAATAGATTAAATAGAACATTTGTTTAGCAAATCTGATTAATACAATTATTTTGCGTAATGAATTTAAGTTCTGATAAAGTAAGAACACGCATACAAATATACGATTAACTAATACATTTGTTTAATAAATTTGGTGAGTACGCAAGTAATTTTTGTTTTAATGATTCTAAGAGAGCTTGATTAGTAAATGGACTCATACACATACAAGATTTAGCAAGAATAATTAGTTCATTGTTTAACAAACACAATTTGTTTCAGAATAGTTTTGATTCATAAATACACACATACAAATACGTTATAGAGTTTTAAAAATTAATTTTATTGTTTTAAATTGTTAAAATTTCAAAAGTTAGAAGATACAGATTCATTAATGTCATTTTAGAATCGCTCATACATTCATTGTTAAAAATTTCCATAAATATTTAGAGATGTAATATGTTAATACGAATTTGAATTAGGCATATATTGATGTTGACATTTATTATTTGTTAATTTAAATACATTTTAAGGTTGGAAATATTAATTTCGACTTTCACACATAGATTGATTGTTATTTTGAAAATTGCTTACATTTCAAAGGCAAGAGGTGTTAATTTAAAGTTAAAATTGTACATAGAATTTTAGTTATTTTGAAAATTTAAGGTGAACATTTAATGTTTGAAAATGGTAGTTTGAAATCTCACACATACATTGCAGTTTCGCTTGAGAATATACATGTTAAGGTAAAAACTGTTAATTCGCACAACATTTTGAGGTTAGAAGTTTTAGTAAAAATTTTGAATCATACTTGCATTCATTGTTTAACCATTTTAATTTTAATATTCAAGGATTGATATGACAATTGGCACAGAGATTTAAAGATTACCATATAGAATATAGAAGTAGAATGATATTTATGAATTGCTTTTGATTTGAGAAAAAAAAAATATTGATAATAATTATAATGACAAGTCATATATTGAAGAGAAAAAAAATTTTTTTTTTTTATTTAAATATTATTTAGAAAATTAATTTCTTTCAGATTTTGCTTTCTTTCACAATTGTTGTCACCCTTCCCTTCCCTCAGAGAAAGGATACGAAAAAGAATTTTTAGTATTCTTTCTATACTGAGAATAAAAATTAGAACATTTTTTTTTCGTTTAGATAGAAATTTCATTTTTAGAGAAACATATGTGTCTAAGAATTTATAGAGAAATCTGTTTTTTTAATACGAAGTTGTAATATTTTTTTTTTGTAAATTTAGTTATTTGACAAATATGATTTTAAATAACTACTTGTTTCATATTTTAATTTAATTTAAAAAAAAATAGTCTGAATAAGAGGTGATAAACATTTATATTAGAGAAAAAGAATTTTTTTTTACACTTGTAATTTATTTATTTTTTTATAAATAAAAGTTAATTTATTTCTGGTATAGTAAAATTTAATTTACATGACATGTAATTTTGATTAATTTAAATTATTGAGTTTATTTTTAAATTTTGAAAATTGTATCGTTATTATTTATTTTATCTTTATTTAATATTGATTAGTTAATTTTCTCTTTGTTTCCTTTTAATAAAAATACAATTTTAGAAAATAGTTATCTTTGATTTTTATAAAATTCAATAGATTATTCTTTAAATTTGTTTACAATTTATTAGAAAAAATTGTTTATTTTTGAGATAAAAAGATGGGAAAGGGAAGGTTCATTATTTGGTTCTTTTTAGGATTTTCTGAAAATATAAATATACACAATTAAAAATGAAGATTATATATCGCTTCTAAGATGATCCTGAAACATAGCAAAACTATATTAGAGTTTATTCAATGATTTAACGATTAATTCAATTTTCAATTGAATAGAAATACTTATTTAATTAAGATATAAAGTATTGTTAAAAGGAATTTTCTTTAAAAGTGAAGTTTGTGTGTCTTTGTTGAGGAAGAAAAAAGAAATTATTTTAATTAAATTGTGTTGGTATGGCTAATATGAGACAAACGAAGTCTATTAATGTGTACAATTTTAGGAGTTTTATTTATTTTTATTTTAATATTTCCCTTCGATAAAATTTCTAGAACTTCGTGTGGGCCTGTGTATTGATTTCCTAGTTTCTTTGGTTTAGGACCTTGAAGTAAAAATACGCTATCTCCCACTTTAAAATTTTGAGGGTTAGTTTTTCGATCATAATATGTTTTTGATTTTTCTTTAGATTGAATTAAGTTATTTCGCGCAAGAGCCTGAATTTCATGTAACTTTGTCACTAAATTTATAAGATAATCATCATATGTTTCTAATTTTTCTTCTTGCTGCAAAGGTAAACTTGACGGTAATCGAGGTAATCTTCCAAAAACTAACTCATATGGAGTACATTTAGTTCCTTCATGAACACTTGTATTGTAAGAGAACATAGCTAATTCGAGTAAATCATCCCATTGAGTATTTTTATTGATGAATTGTTTAAGGTATTCTGCTAAAACATGATGAGATCTTTCTAATGAACCATTTGACTGTGGATGAAAAGAAGTGGTCTTAAACTGACGAATACGAAAACGTTTTGCAAGTCGTTTCATTAAATTACTTAAAAAATTTGTTCCCTGATCTGTTAAAACACCTTTAGGGGATCCAAAAATGCAAAAAAATTTTTTGACAAATGCATCTGCGATTGTACTAGCTTGTTGATTTGGTAAAGGCACTGCGACCGAGTATTTTGTTAAGCAATCTTGTATAGTTAAAATACATTCGTTACCACTTTCAGTTACTGGTAGAGGTCCTACAATATCCATTGAAATTTTCTCAAATGCACTTCCAGGGGTGTCGGTAATAATCATTGGATTCTTAGTTTTCACTCGAACTAATTTCTTTAATTGACATTGCAAACAGATTTGTATATATTTCTGAATATCAAGTTTCATATTTTCCCAAAAATATTTTTGCCTAATTCTGTTGTACGTTTTAGTCACACCTTTGTGACCACCTAAAGCAGAAGAATGCGCTTCTTCAATCAAAATTTGTCTCTGTTCTTTTGATGCATATTGCACATAACCTTTACAAATTATTATTGTAGTACTAGAATTCTGAAAGATTTTCTTTAAAATTAATTCAATTTCTTTCCAATTAACATGATTTATGACAGCTGTTTTTGCAATACTAACCGACCGTAATTTGAGTTTTTCAGTTAAATTTTTAAATGATTGGATTGTTAATTTTATGTTATTTGTTATTTGAGTAATACTTTCTCTTGAATCAGAGGTAATTGGCAATGCAATGTGCAAAAAATTATTTCCTTTTTTAATTTCTTTAGCTTCGTTTAGTAAAAGATTTTTAAATTGTGGAAGTTCATTTTGTTTAAATAGACTTGAAGAACCATTGTCCATAGGGGCACCTGATGTCGATAAAAAGTATGCATAATTATCTTTTCGCATTCTTAATTGATCTTTACATTCGACTACATTACTATTAAAAGGTCGACTTGTTGAATTTCCTGTGTCACCTGTATGTTGTGCATTTTGAATAGAACCACTAGAAAATTCAGGAGGGGGTTCAGGTGGTGGACGTTCCTCTTCGTCCAACAGCTGTGTTTTCGTATAAAAATCAATATTCTCTGTATTTGCGATTTCCCCTAATTCATAATTATTTTTAGCTTTATTTTCAATTTTATCGTAATCATCGAAACTATCATCACTGAATTCTTCACTGGAACTAGTATTATTTTCGCGAAAATCATTTTTTAATTGATTACTTTTATCGTAATTAACAAATTCTAAATCACTTTCACTTGATTCACTGTTATTATCTTCAATATTTCTCTTCGTTTTCTTATAAATTTTTTCACTTTGCGAATTATCACTTGAATTACTTCTTTTATTTTGATTATTTTCAATATCACTTTTACGCGGCCTGCCTCTTTTTCTTTTAGGCATATCTTCATTAATTTATTTTTCGTAATTTTTCACGATTTCGTAGATTTCGAACATTTTCTTGAACTGAACTAGATTTTGGATTCATAGAATTCTTCATTTCTTCTTGAATTTGACTTCTTAATTTTTCTTCGTTCTGCACTCTTTCTTGAACTTGATTTCGTACATTTTCTTGATTTCGAATTATTTTTTGATTTTGTAGATTTCGCTTCACACTTTGTAAATTTTCGACGCTTTTTGACACTGAATTTCGCACTTTATCTTGAACTGGATTTCGTAATTTTTTCACACTTTCTTCATATGGATTTAGTAGATTTCTCTGATTTCGCAAATTTCTCGTATTTTCACCAACTTGATTAAAAGTTTTCGATTTCGAATTTTTCACTTTTTCTTGTATATTTTTCGAATTAGAATTTATAATTTCTTGAGTCATTTTCTTTGATTTACCTCTGGTAACAACATTGAATTTTTCACTTTTCACTGGTAATTTCACCGCACTAAAATTTTCACAAATATTTTTAATTTCTTTATTTTTCGTAGTATCAGAAATTACAGTAATTATTTTTTTAATAAGATTCAATTCTCTTACCGCAGACACTGTGTTCACATTTATTATATCATTTGATTTTTCTTCGATTTCGTCATAACTAATTTCTTCATCACTAAATAAATCATCATTATTATTTTCACCATTGTAATCACTTTTATCATATTTATCTTCATAACAATTGTCGTCATCGTCTTCTTCATCATAATAATCTTCTTCTTCATCGTCTTCTTCTTCGTATAGTTGAATTTTGTTTTTGACACTTTTGACAATTTTTACTGGGTTTCGAGATAGTGCATCCGCATTAACGTTCATTTTCCCTGCTTTATATACCATATCAAAATCGTATTCTGCTAATTTAAGTTTCCATCTTGTTACACGAGAGCAAGGATCACTTGAATTTTGAAACCATAATAGAGGTTTATGGTCAGTCACAATTTTAAATTTTCTTCCGTAAAGAAAATGTCTAAAATGTAAAACACAATACACAATCGCGAGAGCTTCTTTATTATAAGTATCGTATTTGACTTCATGTTCGTTTAGAGATCTTGATGCGTAAGCAATAGGTTTATCTTTTCCAATTTCGCCTTGAGATAAAATTCCACCGATAGCAAAACCTGATGCGTCGGTAGTTAGAATAAAGGGTTGATCAAAATCTGGTCTTTGCAATAAAGGTTCTTCACAAAGTTCTTCTTTTAATTTTTCGAAAGCTTCTTGTTGTTTTTCACTCCATTTGAAAGTTACATTTTTCTTTAATAATTGTGTTAAGGGTCCCGATTTTTTAGAGAAATTTGCAATAAAACGTCTGTAGTATCCTGCTAAGCCTAAAAATTGTTTTATATTTTTAACATTTTTAGGATTTGGAAAATTTTTAACTGCACTTATTTTCTTCGGATCTGGTCTAACTCCATCTTTATCAATAATATGTCCTAAGTAAACTACTTCAGGTCTGAGAAATTCGCATTTATCTGGTTGCAATTTTAAATTAGCTACTTCCAATCGATTCATAAAATTCTTAAATTTTTCTTGATGTTCTTCTAAAGAATTTGCAAAAATAACTACGTCATCTAAATAGACAAATAATTCGGTACCAATAAGACCAGATAGACAAGAATTCATTAGTCTTTGAAAACAACTTGGGGCATTTTTCAGTCCAAATGGCATGCGGTCAAATTCATAGTGACCATAAGGTGTTGAAAAGGCAGTTTTGTGTGAATCTTTTGGATTCATTTTTATTTGATGAAAACCGGAAGCTAAGTCAAAAACGGAAAAATATTGGGCATTGCCAAGAGTTTCAAGTACCTCATTAATATTTGGCAATGGAAAAAAGTCAGTAACTGTTTTTTCATTTAATTTGCGAAAATCGAGTACCATCCGCCATTTTTTATTTCCTAAGGAGTCAGCTTTCTTTGGCACAATCCAAACTGGAGTATTATATGGGGATTGAGAAGGTTTAATAATTTTATTTTTTAAAAGTTCACTTGTTTGTTTTAAAAGTTCTTCTTTATGCACAGGTGGAAATCGATATTGACGTGTGAATACTGGTTCCTCGTCTTTAGTAGGAATATTGTGTTGGAGAACATTAGTAGATGTAAGATATTCACCAGGTAAATGAAAAATTTCCGCGTATTCTGTTATTAATGTTTCTACGTGTTTTAATTCTTCTGGGTTTAAATGATCTAATCGAAGTGAATCTAATATCTGTTCAATTCTTTCTTTACCTGTTAATGTATAAAATCCGAATTCTGAATTTTGTGAATACATGAAATTATCTAATATTTTTTCTGGTGTGCTATTTTCAATGTTTAATTTATACGGTTTAATTTCATTTGATTTTTCAAGATTTTGAAATATTTGACACTCTTCTAAAATTATTTTTGGGATTTTCAACTTTACAGAATTAGATAATGTGTTTGCTGCTTTGACATATGCTTTACCATTATTATTCGTGACTAAAGCGTTTCCTATGTAAATTCCTGGCTCGGTTTCTAAAAGAGGGATGTAACCATCTTTTAAATCAGTATTCTCAACAAATAGAAATATGTCTGATATTGATCGAGGTGGTAAAATTATAAAATCGTTTGATGCAAAAGGGTAAATTTTATTTTTAACCTCTAAACATTTTTCTGCATAATTAATTTTAACATTGTTATCAGTAAAAAATTCTGAGCCTAAAACTCCATCTTCTTCAATAGGAACTTCGTTAGGTATAATATTAAAAATAGTTGGGTAATCAAAAATTTTTAATTTTATCTGACCGATTGTATAAACTGGATGTTGATTAATTCCTGTAAGTTGCAATTTTTTAAATGTATTAACTGTCATTGAGGAATCAAGCATTTTTTCTTTTAAAAGATTTATTCCTGCACCGGTATCAATCATTAAATGAAACGGTTTTGAACAATTTTGAATAAAAATAGATGGTATAACACTACCTTTAGTACAATTAATTTGAATCACTTCTAAATCAGTAGATGCTTTTTTATTAGGAATTTTTATTCCACTACTACCTGTCCCAGCGCACCTGTTTTGGGAAGGTTTTACTCGTTTCCCTGATTCACTTGAGATTGTTGATTTTTGTAATACTGATTATTATATTCTCTGCGTCTACATTCATTGATATTGTGCCCTATTCTTTTACAATAATTACAAGTATTTGAATTTTTTAATTGTTCAAAATTATTTTCATTTTGAAAATTATTTTGACTTTTAATTTGTTGAAAATTATTTTTGTTTTGAAATTGCTGGTTTCTAAAGTCATTTTGGGGTGAATTAGAAAAATGCGGGTGTTCATTGCGTTCCCATGGTCGTCTAACTGAAAGGGAGTTCCCTCTTCTTGTAAAATCGATTGGTTCTCTCCAGCCTTGAAGAGATACGCAGCGTTGAGTTTTACACTGCGTGTGGTATTGATTTTGTTCTGACCTACGACAACTCTGTCTAGTATGACCTTTAATTCCACAATTTTCACAAATTATTATTTTTTCTGTAGCAAAAGTGATTTTACTTTGATTTTGTCTACAAAAATTTTCTTTTCTAAGATCTGCTATCACTTTTAATTTTCTTTCAGCTTCAAGAGCTTTATTTGTTGCTTCTTTTAAAATTAAACAATCTCCAACGCGAATTTCTAATTCTGGTGGTAATCCACGACGAAAACAAGAAATTACATCTTGTTCTAAACTTTCAATTGTTTCTTTGTCTAAAATGCCTTTATTTTTTAATTTAAGTGCATCATAAATTTGATCTGATAAATATTTTATTCTATTCGCGTAAGAAATAACAGATTCGGTTTCCCACATAAAAATATTGCCTAACTCTCCCTGCAATTGATATAGACTTTTGCTCGGTGAATAGATTTTTTTCAAATGACTAACGAGGTCTGTGATTGTACTAAAACTATTCCCTGATATTGATTTTCTTGCTTCGCCTATTAATTTTGACCGAATTAATTTCACTAAATTTTCTTCAACTTGAACTGATGCGGGTAACATTTGTATTGCTTCGTTACAACCATCTATGAAAACTGACAACGGAATATTTGATCCGTCAAAAATCGGAACTAATTCAAGTGCATCGCGAAGTGACACTTGTTGATTGGTCGGAAGGGACATATTTTCTTGTAGAAAATTTTGGAAAAAGTAGTAATTTTGATTTGTTTGTAGTTTTAGTGTAAAGTGTATTTTGTTACTTTTTTAACATAAATATTCAATTAATTAAACTTCTGGATGTACCTGTTTCTCTCTTTCTTTTTTTTTAGAAATGCATTAAGAATTATAAAAATTATTTTTTATTTTTCACAATACTAATATTAATATTAATCAAAAATTAATTATTCAGTTACTCAATCTTATTATTCAAAACGGTGGATGCACCAAAAATTAATTGTACAGTTACTCAATCTTCTTGTTCACAACGGCCGATGCACCAAAAATTAATGGTTATGTTACGTCTCAAAGTATTGAAACTAAACATAATCATAATTTACATATTTAATTTGGCCGGCATCGGTGATTCAACCTGATTTATTCACAGAGCCTAAAGCTCTGATTTTAAGGGACAGGTTTTAAGAAAGAGTAACTGGTTAATTTAAGTTAAATTACTAGAATATTTATTCGAATCCTTTACAATTAGAATCAGAGAGAAAGAGTAGATCCAGATGTCATCAAGGACACTGAAACAAAATTATTACTTGTAGAAGAAATCGAGAATTTAAATGGGGACAAAATTTAGAATATTAGTTACTTACCCTTTAAAATTATTCTTATTATCGTAGACCCAAGATGTGAAAACCACCTTCACAATGAAGTCGAAGAAATGACGTTGTCTAGCGGAAACAGAGAATGCAATATTTTCCCTGTGAATTGTTTTCGGGCCAGCAAAACGTACGGTCCGGAGTCCAGGTGTCGAATGTAAATTAGGTATGCACCCCTCAGCTTAGGAGTGACCAAATTATTTATATGAAGTCGATGTAGATATAATGCAGTCTTCAGAAATTTAGAAATGTGCCTCGTAGTAGAAATATTCTTCTTGAATGAATTTGACTTAGTTAACTTGGTCGCGGTTGTTTGACTTATACGAAGAAGACACACGGGGATAGAACACGACTTGTTAACTTGGTGGCGATTTTTAGACTGACGCAAAGAACGTAGATTTGATAATTCGAGGGTGACTTGTAGACTAGCGAAGTTGAAGGACTAGTTAAGTTGGCGGGGTTTCCTGGACTACCGAATTTGGCGAGGGTGGCACCTTTTATACCTTGGCTTCCAATGGAAAGAAATGATAATGCCACCCACTTTTATTACCTTTGGGTCAATTTTAATTTATCGATTAAATTAGGCGCGCGTGTTTGACCCTTGTTTTAGACAGGTGAACCACCTGGTAGAAGGGCGACAATCGTAGATGACCATATATGGTAAAGGTCGTTCAGGTGTCTGACAATTGGATCGATTTGTTTGGGTTACAAGAAAAAAGGGAGGATTCACATTCCAGAATTACAAATATCAAAACAAATACGTCGCGATGACGTGACAATAAAAAGATTTTTTTTCTTGATTAATTTAGTTAATAAATTTAATGATTAAAGATAATTAATTTAAAAGTAGGAAAAAAATTTTACTTATAAAAAGATTTTTTTTCTTGATTAATTTAGTTAGTAAATTTAATTATTACAGATAATTAATTTAAAAGTAGGAAAAAAAATTTACTTATAAAAAGATTTTTTTCCCCATTATTAGATATTTACATTCTTATCTTTTCTTACAAAAAAAATTAGCATTTTTCCAAAAAATAATGCATTTTTTTACATTTTTTTTTACATTTTTCTAAGTTAGTCAAAAATGTTTCAAATATAAAACGATTTTATTAAAAAGGCCTAAAAGAAAAATTTACTGAGAAAAACTGTATAAAAATTTTTACCAAATCGGATAATAAATTTCTATCAAAAATTAAAAATGAACGTCTACGGTAATTGAATATTTTTAACAAAACAAGATTTCTCGAGATCGAACAACGGAAAAATGACAATCGACGAGTCAAGTAAAATTCTACAAGTCACTATAGTTGTGTGCCTGTTTAATCATGTCTCCCTTGTTTCATACGCTTTCTAATTATTTAGATTAGCATGACACCGTGCGTTGATATTTTAAATTTGTTTTATTCCACCCGACAGCTCCTTATATTATTTTTCGCAAAAGAGAAAAAGAACAACAAAATTCAGAAAGGCATTAAATATTTTTGTTATTCAGTTCAGGTAAATCAAGTTTAAACCGGATTAAAATTAAAATTAAAATTAAAATAAGGCAGTGAAATGCAAAGGAGTATTGATAATGCGACCGAAATTGAAAAAATGTACTTTTATGATTCGTCTTGAATTTTTGTTTATTGTAATTATATTTTACAATCTATTTTCTTTTCGTCTATGAATTAATAATTGTTGTGGAAGCACCTTTAAGTATGATAACTATAAATTGTTGTGGAAGCACCTTTAAGTATGATAACCATAAATTGTTGTGGAACCACCTTTTACACGATTTTCTCGCGCGAATCGTTTTTGAAAATTCATTTTGTTCGTGACTATGAAATAATAGTTGTTGTGGAAGCACCTTTAATGACGTTAACTATTAATTATTGAAGAATGACCTTTTACTTACAATAATTCAAATTACTTTCACTAATAGTAACAATTTTTAATGTAAATTCAATTTTTTAAAAGTTTGCATAAAACTTTAAGCAAGAATTTTATTATTTTCATAAATACTAAGACTCATCGAAGACTTTTAATTATTTTTAATGCAATTTAAAATTAAATAGTCAAAGAATTCTAATTTTTTTAAATAAATTTAAATAAAGTCTTCCACAAGAATATAATTATTTAACAAAATTTTTTTAAATTATTTCATAAAATTTATTAGGTTTGAAAAAAAATTAATTATTAAATTTAAAATTAATGTTTATAAAATTCTAATAAAGAATTGAATTATTTTCGAAAATAAAATTTTTTTTGCATAAATTCAATTATTTTTAAACATTTTAATACAATTTTTCTTAATAATTTCAAGTATTTTCATAAATAGTGAAATTCTTCTCAGAAATTCAATTATTTTGGAAAATTTTAATAAATATTCAACAGAAATTCAATTATTATATGAGGATGGAAACATTTCAATTATTTTCAGAAATACTTAAATTCTTCCCAGGAATTCAATTATTTTCATAAATATTAAAATTCTCAGAAATTCAATTTTTTCGAAACTTTTAATAAAATTCTTAGCAATTATTCAATTATTTCCAAAATAATAAAAATCATTGCAGAATTTCAATTATTTCAATTATTTTCAATACAATTTTTTAGGGATTGCTCCAGAAATGTAATTATTTCTAAAAATTTAATTTTAATTCCACAAAAAAATTTTCAATCTAACCAATTTTTGAAAATTCTTTTAGAAGAATTCAATTATTTACAAAAATATCAGACTTTTTCACAGGAATTCAATTATTTTCTAATATTTTAATAAAATTATTTGAAAAAAATCAATTACTTTTAAAGACACTTTCAATTAAATTTTCTAAAATATTTCATATTTTTTAGAATTTAATAAAATTCGTCCCAGGAATTCAATTATTTTAATAAATTACAATTTTCATTTTAAGAATTTAATTATTTTCAAAAATATAAATTTTTTACATAAATTCAATTATTTTCAAACATTTTAATACAATTTTTCCTAATTATTCAATTATTTTATTAAAATTATTATTATTATTATTATTATTATTATTTTATTTTTATTATTTTTTTTTTATTATCAGAAATTCAATTATTATATAAAGAAAGAACCTTTCCATTATTTTCAGAAATACTTAAATTCTTCTCAGAAATTAAATTATTTTTAAAAATTTCAATTAAATTTTTAGCAAAAAATCAATTATTATAAAAAATGTCAACATTTAAATTCAATTATTTTTATAAATAATTCTTTGAAAGAATTTTATTATTAACAAATATTAAAGTAATAACAAAGTATAACAAAGTGATTCCCGAAAATTCAAATATTTTATGTCATTTTAATAAAGTTAAATGTAAAATTTAATTATTTTCATAAATATAAATCACAATATTCATCACATGAATTCAATTATTTTTTAAAATTCTAATAAAATCGTTCTCAAAAATGCAAAATGAAAAATTTACAAAACTATCAGAATTTTTCACAGAAATTTAATTATTTTCTAATATTTTAATAAAATTTTTTGAAAGAAATCAATTTTCAAGACAATTTTAATTAAATTTTCTAAAATATTTCAGCTTTTTTTAGATTTTAATAAAATTCATACCAAGAATTCAATTATTTAAAAAAATAATAATATTCATTTAAAAAAATAATAATATTGATTTTAAAAAATAATATTCATTTTAAAAAATAATATTCATTTTAAAAAATAATAATATTCATTTTAAAAAATAATAATATTCATTTTAAAAAATAATAATATTCATTTTAAGAATTCAATTATTTGAAAAAAGTAATAAATTGCTTCATGGAAATGATCTGTTGTTCCCATCATTGTAAAATCGGCCTTATAGTTCCAAACGCTTTCTTCGGGGATTCCCCGAACAAATTGAAAATAACTCATATGAAATAAAACCGATGCAGAATTAAAGTATCTACGTTTTTATTATTGAGAGGGAGGTTTTAATTTTCCAATAAGAGCGAAAAGGATAAAAATATTTTTTTCTTTTCCCTAGATCTGTAGAAAGCAGGGACTTTCACGAAAAATATGTGTCGTGCCCGTGTCGTGCCTTGACACGACACAAATAACGCTTTGTAATTCGTGCCGTGCCTAGGCACGACACAAAGTTCGCTTGGTAATTCGTGTCGTGCCAAGGCACGATACAAAGTTCGTTTCGAAATTCGTGTCGTGCCTAAAAAAACACAAATAACGCTTGCAAGATTCTACACAGTATTTCATGCGTGTCTTTAAAATGTGCCTTGACACGACACGAATTACAAATTTGCATTTGTGTCGTGCCTTGGCACGGCACGAATTACCAAGCGTACTTTGTGTCGTGCCAAGGCACGGCACGAATTACCAAGCGAACTTTGTGTCGTGTCAAGGCACGACACGGGCACGACACGAATTTTCGTGTTTTTTCGTGTTCGTGTCAGTCCCTGGTAGAAAGGGATCATTTTAAGGTTATGTTGGCGTTACTTTTATTCTCCTTTGAAAATTTATCTTTACTTATTGCACATTAAAAACAGTTTTTATTAAATATTTTTAATGAAGATTCAAGCATTAATGATTCACATTGACACTTCTATTTTTATAAAAAAGGATTAACATAACCTAAAATTTTTTGTATCTAAGTTCCCTTTCTGCAGATCGAGTCACAAATAACAATTAAATTATGATTATTATTATTATTATTATTATTATTATTATTATTATTGTTATTTTTATTATTGCTTTGTGCCCGGTACGTGCAGTCTAATCGCCGTTTGTTTTAATAGGATAATCATCGTAAATTCTTCGCGGATTCCGTAACTCATTGCTTCTTCTTATCCAACTCTCTCGTTGCAAGGTAATCGGACATGTTCCCGATACGAGAAACAGGACCACATACGTTTTCCTTACAAGTTTTCTAGCTTTGCGCTTTGATCAATATCTTCATTCGGCTTGAATCTTGTTGTGATAATTGGACGGATACGTATCAGAATGTATCGATTTAGTTATAGATTGCAGAGGGAAATTTCAATAAATTTTTCTCCTCCATTTGTATAAATACCAAATTCTCAACGGGGATATCAAGTTTCATTCCCCGCAGCCTATCTCCTTCACGTAGCATCTCAGGTGCGATAAATTTTCCCTTGTTACGGACACTGAACTTAGTAATAATTAATTGTTGAATAATGAGGAGAAATGAAATCATTACTATTTAATTGGATCAAAGTGATACCAAAAAATTTTGTTAAATTAGTATTTGACGTAGTTTTTTGGTATCAATTCGAAACAAATTGGTATTTGATCCACTTTTTTGGTATCAATTCGAAACAAATTGGTATTTGATCCAATTTTTTGGTTTAATTAGTAACAAATTAGTATTTGATCCATTTTTTGGTATCAATTCGTAACACATTGTACTTGATCTACTTTTTTGGTTTAATTAGTAACAAATTCGTATTTGATCCACTTTTTTGGTATCAATTCGAAACAAATTGGTATTTGATCCACTTTTTTGGTTTAATTAGTAACAAATTAGTATTTGATCCATTTTTTTGTTTAATTAGTAACAAATTAGTATTTGATCCCCTTTTTGGTATCAATTTGTAACACATTGTATTTGATCTACTTTTTTGGTTTAATTAGTAACAAATTAGTATTTGATCCCCTTTTTGGTATCAATTCGTAACACATTGTACTTGATCTACTTTTTTGGTTTAATTAGTAACAAATTCGTATTTGATCTACTTTTTTGGTTTAATTAGTAACAAATTCGTATTTGACCCACTTTTTTGGTTTAATTAATAACAAATTAGTATTTGATCCATTTTTGGTATCAATTCGTAACACATTGTATTTGATCTACTTTTTTGGTTTAATTAGTAACAAATTCGTATTTGATCCACTTTTTTGGATTAATTAATAACAAATTAGTATTTGATCCATTTTTTTGGTTTAATTAGTAACAAATTAGAATTTGAACCATTTTTTTTGTTTAATTAGTAACAAATTAGTATTTGATCCCCTTTTTGGTATCAATTTGTAACACATTGTATTTGCTCTACTTTTTTGGTTTAATTAGTAACAAATTCGTATTTGATACACTTTTTTGGTATCAATTCGTAAAAAAATTAACAATTTAATACTTGGCCAACGTGAAACAAATTTAAATGTCAACCTTTCACGGCAAGCTTCCAGAAAGATTACTATACAATACATTCCAACTTATTTATTACAAATTTTCATTTAAATTACCCAAGTCAAGTACAAATGAAAAAAGATCCAAAAAGGCGGACATTTAGAAACTAATAATTAAACATCAAATATAGGAAGAGAATTTCAAAGCACACACACACAAACATACATATAAAGTATGATTATATAAGAAAATAGTTATAATATATGATAAAGTTAAATTTATAAAATGTGAAAAACAACTTTTGACGTGAAATATAACTGATTTTGCAAATTGAAATAGATGCAAATAATAATAATAATAATAATAATAATGATAATAGTAATTGTAATATACATGGAGTATAAAATAATGTCGAGAAATTCATAAAAATATATTCTCCTTTCATCTCTAGTTAAGTAAGCACTTTCATGGTGGATTTTTATCAGATGTCAGTTATCTAAAAATGTAAAGTGCCTCTAGATATTGGTAAGAGATTGTATTTCTAAGTGGTGTGTAGGTGGCAACCTGATTCTCGGTAGCACTGCTCCACAACAACTCAACATTGCAATCTAACAGGTGCAAATGAGCAACTATATAAGCAAAAATAAATAAATAAATAAACAAATTTCTTGTTTCCCGACACACCGTAATTTACTCGAAATTTTATTTATTATTTATATACATTTAATGTTACATATTTATTTTCACAATAAATACAACAGCAAAAAAAAAACACTTGTTGAAAAAATCAGAACTTGTTATAGGAAAATTCTTTTCGAAATTTAATATGTTTTCATATAAGTAAGCAGCAAAATTTAAGTACAAAAAAAAATTTTTCAGGAAAAGAAAATAATAATAATAATAATAATAATAATAATAATAATCTGTATTAATAAAGTTCGTCACCCAGTAAATGCAGTTCGCAGTTTGAAATTAGTTGTTTGCTTTTATTTTCTGAACTTTTTTCATAATTTTTCTTTTCAAATATTTTCAATTTTAAAATTAATGTATTGAAAATCATCAAATTATTATTCCAAAGAATTTTATCAAAAAATTTCATAATAATAGAATTCCTTTTTAAGAATGTTATTAAATTCTTGTGAAGAAATTTATTAAAATTTTTTTGAAAATCCTAATTAAATTCTTTTGAAGAATTTCTTTGAATTTTTTTGTAACTAATTTTTCATTAAAATGTTTAATTAAAATGTTTCATTAAAAAATGTAGTTGAAAATTTTGAAAGTAATTGGATTTTATGAAGAAGAATTTTATTAAAATTGTATTAAAAATAAGTGAATTCTTGTGAAGAATTTTATATATTTATATAAAAATAATTGGATCGTTCCGAAGAATTTATTACAATTTTAGAGAATAAATTAATTCTATGTTAATATTTGAAGGTATTTGAAGGTATAAAAGAATTTGTTTAAATTTCGAGAAATAATTAAATTGTTCTGAAGAATTTTATAGAAATAATTAAATATAATGATTTTTTTTAATTTTTATAAATATTTTGACAATAATTGAATTGTTTTTTAAAGAATTCAAAAATTCTTGTTGAAAATGAATTTTAAGGAAATGTTTGAAAATAATTAAACTCTTTCGTGTCATTTTATTTAAATTGTATTATAAATAATTTAATTCCTTCAAATAATTGTAGTATTTATAAAAATAATTCAATTGTTTTCAAGAATTTTTAAAAATTTTTGAAAATAAATAAAATTTATGAAAATATTCAAAATATATTTGAATTCATCCAAGGAATTCAATTACAAATTGTTTTGAAAATAATTGAATTTCTGCAAAGAATTTTACTGTTTATATAATTAATTGAATTCTTGCGAAGAATTTTATTATGTTTATAAGAATAATTGAATTGTTCCGAAGAATTTATTAAAATTTTAGAAAAAAATTAAATTTTTCCGAAGAATTTATTAAAATTTTAGAAAAAAATTAAATTTTTTCAAAGTATGTTTAAAATATTTCTAAAACTTGATCTCTTCCATGGAATTCAATTAAAATTGTTTTAAAAATAATTGAATTTCTGTAAAGATTTTACTACTTAAAAAAATAATTGAATTGTTTAGAAGGATTTATTAAAAGTTAGAAAATTATTCAATTCATTCGGGAAATTTTATTAAAATTTTTATAATATGAACGGTAATAATTAAAAATTTTGTACTTAATAAGTGAATTTTTAAATTTTGACTGTGAAATAATTTTAAAAAATTATATTTAAAAATAAAAAGTTTTGTAATTTGCATGACAACAAGAAATTGAATAACACGTTCTGCGCGAAACATTTGCTAGTAATAATAATAATGATAATAATACTAATAATGATAATAATAATAATAATAATATAATAATCATAATAATAATAATAATAATTTTCATGAAATTAAATTTATTCACGATTTACTACATACATTAATTTTACCTAATAAAATTTTATTAATAACAATAATAATTTTTTTATAATACTACCCCCAATAATAAATTTTTTTTTTAAATTGATAATGATAATGATAATGATAATGATAATGATAATGATAATGATAATGATAATGATAATGATAACAAATATTTTTGGGGTAAACTTTTATTCGGGTGCACGTAAAGTTTTTATGACGCGTCCAAGTGATGATTAGTGTCAATAATTCTGACAGTTGGTTGCTAACTGAGATTTGGATTTTTAGCCCACTCATGGTTGTCATTTTCTGGTGGCTGGCACGCGTCGATATTTAAAGCAGCAATGTCATCCCTAAGTTCTCGATCCTCTCATCGCCCATTCATATATGAAACTCAGCAGCACGCCCCTGACATTCGTCTCTTTCTCGCCTCGCCACTACTAGATTTTACACTTCAACTTAAATCACTTTATTTTCCTCAAAAGCAACAAAAAATATTAAAATAACATTTAAAATTAAATAAAAATAATTTTTTCCCAATTTTTAATGACATAATATTATTTTACCGTTTTTTGGGGCCAATTTTACCGACTGCCGGTAATTTTTACCAACAGTCGGTAATTTTGCCGAACCAATGGCATTCTTACCAACAGTCGGTAATTTTGCCGAACCAATGACATTCTTATCAACAGTCGGTAATTTTAACCGATAAAGAAAAATAGAAAAATTGGAAAGAAAACTAATTTTTTGCAATGTAACGTTTTGTTGAATGCAAAGTAACGATTCAGTGCGAAATCAGCTTAAAAGCATTGCGAACAATGTGAGATGATACATTTTTTGGTAATGTGGACAAAAGA